>CM066986.1:94441499-94886499 GCA_033977485.1 Hydrangea macrophylla
TGGGTTTTATTGGATTGAAGGACAATTTAAAATACACATTGGAGATGAGTCCTCCCAATGTCCATGGACCAAAATGCCCTCATCTTCAACCTTTAACCTTAACCAAACCCTAGCCACCATTACCACTACTCCATACCACTTCCGACCACCACCTGCCACCTCCGACCACCACCTTGCCTCCTCCGGCGACCACCAGTGACACCACCTCTGACCACCACTGTTCACGATGAACAGTGGCGTTCACCCTTGCCATCTCCGGCAACTAATGTTCACGACACCACCATCTTTGCCACCTCCGACGACCACCGGCAACACCACATCCAACTTTTTTTTTTTACAGAAATTACTTTTGCTTTATGAACAGTTTGTTCTTAAGTGAAATTTCACTTAAAATCAATCTTAAGTGAAATTTGACTTAAGATTTATTTTAAGTGAAATTTAACTTAAGGTTGATTTGAAATTATGCAACCAACACACTAGTGAAATCAATGCAGCCACAATAGAGACAGCACTCATGAGATCACTAAATACATTTACACTTAATAAAAGAATTGAAACATCACTGAATAATCTGAAATTTTTGAAATTTTCAGTTTAAAAATCTTAAGAGAAATTTGACTTAATATGTAAATTCTGCAACTAACATACCTCTGCAACTAAAAGCTGGTAATGGTCACCTAGCTTGAATGGTGGTCACCGGAGTTCATTACATTGGTCGTGTACATTCGAATCTCGATCTAGATCTAGATTTAGATCTCAACCGGTGAAGGAGATCTAGATCTAGATCTGGATCTAGATCGACACCGGCGACGGTGACGATGGCGGCGTTTGGTTGTGATGATGATGACGGCGGCTTGCTGGTGGTAGTGGCCATGGCAACAGGATGCTTGGTGGTGGCGGCGGTGGATCGATGATGGTGGTGTAGAGAGAGGTCGTGGAAGGCAGTGGTTGCTATGGTAGAGGGAGGTGGCAATGGATTAGTGGTGGTGGTTCCGACAGGAATGGATGGTGGCGGTGGCATTGGCGGTGGTGGAGGTGTACCAGTGGTGGTAAGAGAGGTCGTAGAGAGAGAGAGACCAAAACTGATAATATGGGTTTAGGGTATTTTTGGAAGAGATGGGTAGTTTGGTAAGTTTAAAGTGTTGAAATGGACTTGAGGAGTAAATTGTTAGTGGTGTGGACTGGAGTGAAAAAATGAGCTTGGACTTTTGTCCTTGTGAGGTTTATTGTTAATGGGCTATCCCTCAAACCAAGAATGACCAATTTTAGGGACCTTACACCAAGCCTCCCTATTATGTAATAGAAACTACTCTTCGTATTATATGCGGTGACAAAGAAGAACACTAAGAATAATTAATTTAGGACTCCAACGACTTGAGTTTTGCTCTTAAAAAAACTACTACTTTTTTATGACTTTGGCTCGTAGCTAAAAAAAAATTTATGCGGATAAGCCTCACACCAACACACCATGGTTAAAGAATTTGATTTTATTATCCACTTGGTTATATCTAATTAGAATCTCACACCATGTCAGCAGCATGAGGTGGTGTGATGGTTACTTTGAACAACCTCACCCCTCAGCAAAGTAGCTTAAATAATTAGAAGGAATATAAGCCTAGAAAGGCATGCGTCACATGCCATATGCATAGACATATTTATACGTACAAAAATATTTAGTGAGATAGAGAGAGAGAAAGAGACTCAACTTTATGCATGTTAAGATAGTGTAGGTTTTTTTTTTTTTTTGGGTTCCAAAGAATAAAGAAGTAAAGATTTCGATGAGGCAAATTTGATACTTGATAGGCTTGAATGGTTGATGAGGTTATCCACGTCCCTGTAGGGATTTGAAGAGTCGATGATGGAAAAAGTTGTGGTTAGGTAAGGAAAAAGACCACCAGATTTCCAACATGAAGAGAAATCTGTATAAATAAATGGAAAGAAAAAGCTTGGGGGTGGCAGTGAATCCTACTGGACAAAAGTTTCTTTATAAGAGCACGATAGCGCTATTGCTAAATAATCGCACCTTCAATTATATCCTATACTTTAAATGTCGATATTATGTATTATTTGAATTTTTTCACATTTTTTCTATGTATCATTTACACAATACATGGTACATGCATTTAAAGTAAGGATTACACAACATATGATACATGCACGTTGGAGATGTGGTCCGGATGTATCATTGTTGATTGCTAAATGAGTAATGCTATATTTTCCAAATTTCTATACTAAAAGTGTTTCTCAAATAAGTGCTAGTGGGGTCAGATCTAATACAATGAGGACTAATTGAATTTTGATTAGAAGTTATTTACCTTACCTCATTACCAATGCTGAAGCTTGATATACATTGTTGAGCCAATTCTCTAACAATTTAAGTTTTTGGAGTAGTTGGTAACTTAACATGATATCAAAGCCTTGTTTGTGGAAGATCCTGGATTCGATTTTCCATCTCTGCTTTGTTGTGCATATTTGCACTTTTGTCTCCACTATAATAGAGTTGGTTTGTTTGCTCTCCACGAGCAAGTCGAAGTTGCATGTGAGGGAGGGTGTTGAAACTTGATATACATTGTTGGACCCATTCTTTGACAGCTTAACCTTTTGGAGTCGTTGGTAACTTAACAGTTACATCATTTTGAAAGTACTTTTGGGATAAAAATTTGAGAATCATAACATTACTCTTGCTAAATTATAGCATCAAATTCCAAAATACTACTTCAAAAGGTGTCAAAAAATAGTGCTATAATTTGGCAATGTTGCAGCCGATGATATTAGAGTGCAGTTTTTTCGGGCTGTATACAATATATTTTTTAATTTCTTTTTTAATATATCATTAGTACACGTGTTAAAGAGTAATGATTCGTGCACATAAATATCTGGGCCATTTATTTCAGTGAATCCCATGTATGATCGGTGAATCCCATGTATGCATACATAAAATCCATCAAAATTAATGACTTAAATCTTTATGTGGGCACTTTATATACACGTAACATTACCTCGTGTTAAAATGTACATTTTAGTATTGTAGGCCATGCACCGAACCTAATTCGGTACCCATCGCTAAATGTGTATGGACATCCACTGACAACCTAATTAGGGTACACATAGGGTATGCATTGTTTGACGTTTCTAAATAGCTCTTGAGATGCTCTAAGCAAGCATAAGACATAAATAGTGTTCCTTATAAAGTAATGCCACTCTTACGTGCTCCTTTAATTGGTTGTCTCTATTTAATAAAATGGGTAATGGGTAAATTACACTGACACTCCTTGAGTTTTAGCGCTTTATCACAAACTTTAAATCTCTTTTGAGTTTCCAACGTGACCCGGATCTCCCGTCCTTTTAAATTTATATTGCTCCATAGGGTATGCAAACTTAACGATGTGCAAGTTTCACCCGAGTGATGCAACTTGCACTACGTATGGAGCAACTTAGCACAATCTAATGCAACTGACACCATTAAATTTATATTTTCTTCTAAATTTAGTACATGAGTATTGGACACTGTACTCTTTAAAACATCAAAAGTTAATATGTTTTTTATTTTAAAATTTTATTGATGCCTTTTAGAAAAAAATTACACAAGACAATAAATACTGACATATAAATATGACATTTATTGAATCCTAACTAATATGAGATGTAAGGAAAAACCATGAAACTGAGACCAACTAATCAAACCGATGTAATAGTCGCCTAGTCGGTAAAAGAGGCCCATTATTGAAAAATCGATCAAAATCGACAAACCGAACATCATTAGTCGATGTCAAAAATACCAAAAACTGGGGGTGTAAATAAAAAATCAAAAACTGAAAAATCGACCGGCCAAAAATCAATTGGTCAATTTTTTTAAATATATGTTTAAGACAAAACCGATCGAATGCTTTGAAAACCAGTCGTCTGCCATTATTAATTGGTTATTTTTTCATGAAAAAATGGAATAAATCGATCAAAATCTACCTCTTACACACTTACCTAAAATCGAAGAAATCAAAACCCGAGACCTTGTGTCTTAGGTGGTATGGCTGGCTTCTTCCATGGGGGAGGCTAGGGTTCGACTCCTATGGAAGTCACTCCCTTTGGGGAGTTTGCCTTGTGAGGCTTGTTAGGTTATGGGTATGTGGCCCCTCCTGTGTATGTGCGTGACATTTGTTATTAACAAAAAAAAAAAGGGATTAACACTCCTATCATATATATATATATATATAATATAATATAAAGTGGAATAAGATGCATGCCACATGGCAACTTTGTGAAAAAAAAAGCTCCTATTTATAATTTTTCTTATTTTTATATATAGGTATATAATCATATACCTATATATATATATATGTGTGTGTGTAATCTAATTTATAACTTTTTCTTATTTGCAGATAATGCATTATCCAATCATCTAAATATATGAATATTTATATATACACACATATGTATGAATACATGTATATAAAATATGTTTATAGTAGAAAAAAACAATTGAAATAATATTATGTAAAATGAAATTTATCCTACACAATTTTAGTTGAAATTTGAATTTTTCAGATTTGTTATGCCCTATCTCTCTGTCTTATGTATATAATTAACTAAAACTAGATAACATATACAAATGGAAGTATCAAAGTTTCACGTGTCAAATGGTAATCAAGGCAAACCTATATTGATTTATTCTATAAATTTTATTTATTCTTAATTATACCGTTAATTTGGCATGTTACATATTTTCTCTCCTTATCAATTATAATATTACTCAATTCAATTTTCAATTCACTTTTAAAAAAATGTCTCCCGTGTATTGCACGAGTTAAAAAACTACTTCCTCTATCCCATATTAAGAGTCTCTTTTGAGAATTCTAACTTATTAAGGGGACAATCTTATTTTTGTGAGATTTTCAACTTTTCAATATTGCCCTTTTTGAAATTCAAAATTATAGTGTCACATCAAAAAAAAAAAAAAAAGAGAGAGAGAGAGAATAGTTGGATATAATAAAGGACAATTTAAAAAAATTTGTATTAAAATACTTTTATTTTTCAAAAAATACTTTTAAAATAAAAAATAAAAAAATAACATAAAAAACTCTTAATAGAGGAGGGAGGGTGTGGTTAAAAAGAGTGTGTTTTTAACAACTCTCTTTGGCGTCCCGCTATTGGTAAAACTATACTGTAATTTGAATCCCTAGGCTCCACGCGCCTTACTCGCGGGTGATTATCACATCACATCACATCACAGCTCAAAAATCTATTTTACCGGCGAACCGTCACATGATTTCCGACACCGGAAAATGAGCTTTGCTTGGGCGAAGACGCTGCACACCGAGAGGGTGAAGGTTAATAGTTGAGGAGTGCGCAGGATAAGAGAGAGAGAGAGAGGGAGTGGACTTGGTGCGCAAGAATATTCAAAAACAGTTAATTGGTGGAAATACGACCCCCTTACGCTTTAATATTAGTATTTCACTGTAGCAGTCGACAACACACACAGACACACACGATCATTTCATTACACACACATATATATATATATATATATATATAGAAAAACATGTTTATATATATATATATATATATATGCAGTGTTTGATTCACTTTTTTTTTTTTGAGTAGCAGTTTTGTCAAAAGAAAAGAAGTGGGGGATGTTCTCATTCTGTTCTTCGCTGGCTCTATATATATATATACATATATATAGAAGACTGACTGACTGATTGCGTTCTTGCTAGGATTTCAGTTTCGAGCTGGAAATTGAGCGGGAATGTTGTGTTGAAGTCACTTGAATTGAAGGTTCGACTTCTGCTTGATTCCTCTTTTTTTTTTTTTTTTTTTTTTTTGGTGGCAACAAATATATTGTTTTGTTCAAAAAAAGGGGAACTCTACAAATTCAAATAGATTCAAATTTAAGCTAAAATCTCTTCCTTTCTTATTTGTTGGGAGGTGGACCTTAAAACAATAATAAGCGCTTTCTATTCTTACTCTGTTTCATTCTTTTTCCTTCTATTTCTTTTGGAATTTTTATTTATTTATTTTTTTTATTTTTTTTATTTTTTTCTTTGGAAAATTGGTTAATTATGAATAGAACATGGCAAAAACTCCGGATATTACAATAAGCTCAATAACATGCTGATAAAGAGATGAGCGAAATCCGGAAAAAGCAGGAAAAACCCAGATAACAACTCAACCAAAACTAGCTATCAAAACCAAGACACTAAACAAAGCCCAAAACAAATAGACAATTTGGGTGTTTAAGAAAACTGACCAATATATATATATATATATATATATATGAGTTGAGCCAGACATGGATTTGGTTGATGAACAAGGAGTAAAAGCTTAATTGTGCACAATCATTTCTGGATGGCTGTTGAGTTACTGGGTTTCTACTACATGGTTAAAATCCCATGGGCTCCAATGCCTGAGCTAAGACGGCTTTTCTTTTCTTTTCTTTTTTTCTTTTTTTTTGATTGAAAAACAATTTAATTGTCTCCAATGTTTGATTTTTTTTTTTAATGCATTTTGCGGGGTGGAATTTTGTAAACTTGAGTTCAATTTGTTTGAATTGGCGGTTTTAATTGTGATGTCAAAGTATTCAACACTATGCGCTATGTGTTTGCTTCAGAAAGGGGAAAAAAAAAACAGGGGTCCAAGACCTTTAGGCTCTGTTTGGTTCATATAGAAGTTGAGGGAAAGGAAAAGGAAACACTGAGAAAACTACGTCTCCTTGGTTAGATTATGCGGAGAACAACAGTGAGGAAAGAAAACAAAATAGGGTGAAAAATAAGTTGGAAATTTTCGAATTCTTCGAGAGTCACTTCCCTTCCTCTTTTCCTGATTTCCTGATTTTTTGTTTTTTTTTTTCTGACTTGAGTGACGTGACCCTCTCATTTCCTTTAAAGTCCAAAAATGGAATAGAGAAAATGAGGCAATAAGGGGTTCTCTATTGGGCATATTGATGGGGACAAATAGCCTGTAAAGATAAATTGTACTGTCCACCAATACAGCGGCTGGGCATTTTTGCCTATTACAAGTAAAAAAAACTCATAATAAAGGTTTTGCATTTTCCGGATTCATATTTTCTTCCACTTTGCTTCAAACTGTGTTTTGAGAGAGGATAGCCTTGTCTGAAGGCCTTTTTCAGACTGTTTTTTTTTTCCCTCATGAAGCATTATAGAGCAGCTTTCGTCCTCAGAAAAGTGAATTTATTGTTTAACGATTAATGGAGCTATATTGCTCGGCATCCATAACTTAGCTTCTGAATTTTGAGTAATGTTAGCGGTACAACTATTTTTTATAACTCATTTACGACCATCTCTATGTCTTTCCGAAGTGGCACTGGGCCCCATTGAAATTTAACCGGACCCCACAGTGCCACTTAGGAGAGAGATGACGATGGTTGTAAATGAGTTGTAAAAAATAATTGTACCCCAAACATTGTCTCTGAATTTTATATACGTAGAAGTGATCTCTCTTTCTTGTTTTTCTTCATGCTTTTGTTGTTGAGAACTGACCACTCCCGATTTTTAGTACACCATACTTCAGTTTCATTTTTAGGAATCATCAATAATTCAGCATTAGTAAAGGGTACGTGAACTTGGTGAAACTCTTGACTTCTGTTAGTTGTAGAAGAAATATGTTGAACTATATGATGGTTTAGTTGGCTCGTAGGAAATCTGAATAGCTCTCTGTCTTTACCTCAAGTATTGAATCTGCGTCTTACTTTGAGAAATTCTAAGATTGTTCTTAATTATTTAGCTTATTCTGTGGCAAAAATGACCAAAACAGATATCCAATAGCCAGACTGTAACTTTTCTGTTTCGCATAGGTTGATTTAAAACCTCAACAGCTATTGATGACCGGGCAGTCAACACTCAGCGGTTGAATTTCTGATAGAAAATAATGTTGTCATTTGTTGAATGAATAGCTAGGTGTATATTTTGTATGATCTTCTCTTCTAATTAGTTTGAGTTTAGTCTATTTACGGACGTTGGGAGTTTGTAACATTCGATACTTTATGAATACTATTGAAGCAGAAACATATTTTGTTCATTTTTTGCAACTATTAAAGATTCATTATTGTTCACTCATAAATAAAATTAGAAAGTGCTTGGTTTTTCTTTTAACTTGAAGTCATCCTAAGACTTGTGTCAAAGAATGTAAACAATACTATTTTTGTTAGACAGAAAAAAATGGAGGAGATTGTAGATTCTTCTAACAATTCACTGTTTTGCGCTGCAACTTCTCATAACCTTAAGGTGCATTTGGAAATGCATTCCACCAACTATAACTGCAATATTCTTTTCATTTCAGTTTATTTTAAAGATGCATTATATTGACTTGCTTCCGCTTTTAAGTTGGATATGGTGTTTTATGTACGGGGACATGAATTGGGGGTGTTGACGTAACTCCATGCTTCTCAACCTATCTCGTTCTATCATATTTCTATCTCCATTTCTATACATCTTTTGTGTTTCTCCCTCGCTCTACAAATAAATAAATATATATTGGTACATTCACTACAGGAAAAAAAAAAATAGTTACTTTCTAAATGCAGCATTATTTTCTGCATTGTGCTTCTCTGTTCCATATTTCTGAAATGATATACTCTTTTTGATATTCTAATTTTCGTTCCAGCTCCTTGTATTTACTGTAAGTAGCTGTGATTATGTGGTGTACATCAGTACAAAGAACATGAATACCACATCCACCCAGTTTGCAAGGAGGATTGGTTTGTATGAGCCCATCCACCAGAATGGCATGTGGGGAGAAAATTTCAAAGATATTGGCTGTTCATCTATTATATCTGCATCTGCAATTTTTGAGGTGGATACAAAGCTAGACACCCAGGTGCAAATTTGAGGTTTGATTATTACGATTTATTTTGGGGTGTTATAGTATTCGGCTTGATGAGCTAAATTTGATTTTATTTTGAGTAATTCTCTAGTCAGAAGATACTTCACAAGGAACAGCGGGACCTTCTAACAAGTACGACCAAGAAGCAACCAAACCTGTTGATAAGGTGAAGAAGATTTTTTTTATTTATAGAAACATGTAATTTCCTTCAGCTCTGATGAGTGACCTTTGGTTTACATGACTATATATAGATACAAAGACGTCTTGCACAAAATCGTGAGGCTGCTCGTAAAAGCCGTTTGCGGAAAAAGGTAGATAGGGGTATTCATTGTTGCATCTTTATTCAAAATTGTATATACTCGATTTGGGAAGTACTATGCTAATTTCTTGAAAAAACTATCCACCCCCCTCATCTGCTTTTTCTGCATGTAGGCCTATGTCCAGCAGTTGGAGACAAGCCGTTTGAAACTGATTCAATTAGAACAAGAGCTTGAACGAGCTAGACAACAGGTGAGGATAATAACAATTTTCTGCATCTCATTTAGATCTTGTTTGGATCAGCTTATTTGTGACCAACAATCACATATTTGGGATTATTGGGAGATTAAGTCCGTTTGGCAAAACTTTTTCACAAATTAAAAAATTGAGCTGAAAAAATAATTTCAGTCAGAAGCATGCAATTTACAGAAAATCTAATAAAGAAAATTCTCATATTCCCACAACACCGAATGGGCTATTAATCTATTTGCTCAGCAAACTCCTCTTTAGTCAAATGTCTAATGAAGCAACTTATTTCTCCTGCAGGGTTCATTTGTAGGTGGTGGATTAAATACTAATCATCTAGGGTATTCTGGAACAGTAAACTCAGGTTTGTACTCTGATACCACCTTCATTTTTCACAAGGTAATATTGCACTTTCTATAGCCACTATGGTTCTGTTCTACGTTGCAAGGATAGGGACACGGCAGATGGATACGGCGACACAGAAAATCTAAACATTAAGGATGCGGACACTACTAGGACACGCCATGTCCACTCATGTTTCCTAATTTTTCCAAATAAACCATTAGTCATCACCAATTTTATTATAGTAAAATTTTTATCTCGAAATTTTAAAACACTTTCGAAGGACCTCCCTCTCGTGTGCACTCCATTGTAGGCTGTGTCTGGAGTGTGACCAATGTAAAAAAATAAAAATAAAAAAAATTTGAAGACACATTTTTTCGCAAGTTCTACACCCAAATTAAAATGTCCATATGCTACATAGGTTCTGTTTAGTAGTTGACGCATTTTGGACAGCGGACTTCCAATTTTATTAGTGTGGAGTACATAAATTAGGTATTTGTAGTTTCCAAGACTAGTTGAAAAATGATACCTATATTAGTTTCGTTCACTATTTAGCAAAGAGTTATATCATTTGAAGTTCGTGTGGCAGTGATGCATTTACCCATGTAGTTCTCACTCGGTCATGTTTGACTAATTTTGTAGTGCTAGTATGTTGTGATCAATTTTTTTTAAGGCTCATACCCTCCACGTGGTCCATTCCGTCATTTTTTGTATGCCATTGACGATTGTTCTTAAATGACATGCATTTACAAGGTGAGAGCCTCAAGTGTTGCAACTAATAATACAGAGCCCAAAATGAAACTTTGCTGTAATTACAGGGTACTAAAATGTTATTAAAACAAAATATAATATATCATATCGTCTATATTCTTTGAGCTTTCATGTGAATTCTTTGATCTGTTCTTTATGCTCTTTTCATTTTTGTTTCCTTCAATATCATTTGGCTTTCACTATATTTTCTGTTCATTTCTCTTTCAAGTCCTCATATCGTCTCACTAACCACTTTCTAAAGATCCCGCAGGTATTGCTGCATTTGAGATGGAGTACGGACACTGGGTTGAAGAACAAAATAAGCAAATTTGTGAACTGAGGACAGCTTTGCATTCAGATGCATCTGATGTAGAGCTTTGCAGACTTGTTGATAGTGGCATGACGCACTATTTTAATCTGTTCCACATAAAAGCAAACGCTGCGAAAGCTGATGTCTTTTACCTCATGTCTGGCATGTGGAAAACATCAGCTGAAAAGTTTTTTCTATGGATTGGCGGATTTCGCCCTTCGGAGATTATAAAGGTGATGCACGATCTAATCCAAAATCGAGTAATTCGAAGGGCAGTCAAAGATTTATGCATTTTTGTTTTTATTTGAGTAAAGAAGACTTCAGTCTATATTTTCTGACCTAGAAGTAGGGGTGGACACGAGCCAAGCCGGTCAACAAGGGCTCGCGGCTTGGCTCGATGAAGGCTAGGTTCGGCCCGCTCAACAGAGCTCGTGAACACGATTGATTTAGGCTCGTGAAAAAGCTCGTTAATAGACTTGATAAAAAGCTTGTATACCGACTTTTATACATGTATTTATAGTAAAACTATATAATTTTAGAGAAAATATGACAAACCTCGTAAATAAGCTTGATAAATGACTGATTTGTCATTAAACTATATCGTTGTAAAGGGCGTACGAAAAAGCTCGTTAAAAAGCTTGCGAGAAAGCTCGTGATCACTTGAAAGCTCAGCTCATTTAAGCTCGTGAGCAAGCTCGTGAGCAAGCTCGCGAACACATGAGCTCGGCTCGGCTCGTGTCTACCCCTACCTAGAAGTCTTGGGGAAAAAAAATTCCAAGTGTCATAGATCGGACATTTTTTAACTAACGCAAAAGTCTTAAGACTATGTATAATGTGTGACAACTACTTGTATTTTGTATACAAGTTACGTATTCATACTTCTCTTTTGTACAATTTATATAGGGTTATTTCATGCATCAATGCATACCTTTTTCTATGCATTACCCATATTATTTTCAGACAAGAAGAAACTCGTGTTCTTGGGAATGTTCAATATCACTTAGCATATCATAGTATTTGCTTTGTATTCTACAGTCTCCACTTCTTGCTGCATGGACTGAAAAATATCTATTCTGCTTCGTCGCACTCTCTAATCGAACTTTAGTTCATACTCTTGTTCACTGAATAGGAAAATACTAACTCATTAAGTCTTGAAAAATTATGACAGGTTCTGCTACCACAGCTCAACCCCCCCTTGACAGAGCAACAATTTTTGGAGGTTTGTAACCTTAAGCAATCATGCCAGCAAGCAGAAGATGCTCTCTCACAAGGAATGGAAAAACTGCAGCAAAATGTGTCCGAGTCTGTGGCCGCTGGCCAATTTGGCGAAGGAAGTTACTTGCCGCAGATTAATAGTGCAATTGAGAAGTTGGAAGCTCTTGTGAGGTTTGTGAATCAGGTAATGTGTGCGTGCGCGTTTATTTTTTCCAAAATAAATATGATCTTGTAATTTTGTCATTCTTAAGACTTTCACCTACAAGTTCATGAAATAGTATGCACTTTTTGGTTCAAAACAGGCAGATCACCTTCGCCAGGAAACACTGCATCAGATGTCTCGGATCCTAACTACTCGCCAAGCAGCCCGAGGCCTGCTTGTCTTGGGGGAGTACTTCCAACGCCTTAGAGATTTGAGTTCTCTTTGGGCTACGCGTCCCCGTGAGCCTGCCTAGCCATATGATGGAACAGCTTTTATATGCTTACAAATCGTTATGGGATGTGGTCCCCACCCGGAACCATGGAGGAAAACAAGCACGCAGACCTCTACATCAAGATAGAGATACATACGCATTTTTTTTTGTGTCTGTGTGTGTGTGTGTGTGTATTTATACATTTGCGGATGTGAGCTAAACCGCCTGATATTTTGCAAGCAGCCTCTCCCAATTGAGATGTAGGCTATTTTATCAAGAAGACGACGTAGCTGTATAAATTTTTGGTGATTGTAAATTATAGTGCAAGGCACTTTAAATTTTGGTATTTTGAGTCTATAGAATGGAACTCATGCTGTAAGTTGTGAGTCACATTGATCTGTTGTATTTAAGAAGTTTGCGATATGTAAATGTACAGTAGCGAATGATCTAATATGTCGATCCAGTGCAATAAATTCAGCAGATGTAATTGTTAACCCTTCAATAAATTATGGAAAACCTATTCATAGTTTAGATCAGTTAATAATTTTTTGCTATTCATATTTATGAAAGAAAATGTAACAAAAAATTGTTAAAAGTAGAGGTTATTATAAACTCCTTTATGCAGAGAAGAAAACAACCTGGGTAAATCTTGCTTTAAGGAAATAAAAATGTTGCATTGAATTATCTCACTAATTCACAGGCATTCGATTTATTAGAAAATGAAAAAAAGATCAATTGAATTTAACCCAACAGAAGAAATTCAGTTGCTAAAATACCCGAAAGTCTGAACACCCCCAGAAAATTCAGTAACCAGCAGGAAATCCATTCTTTCTTGGGTCACTTACTGCCACAAGATTCCCAGATTTTAGACCCTCTAATTCTTGAACTACAAACTGGCAAATAGTTCCACCAGCAACGCTTCGTAGGATATGGCCCTTCTCTTGCAGGGCTGCTCGAATCTCTGCAGGAACTTCAAAGTGGTCCCCAATAACTGTCGTCCAGTTCTCGTACTGGACCACATTGGGAATCAGCTGCATATAACTTATTTGTTAGATTAGGGATCTGTTTGGATCATGGAATTAGCAAGTAAAAGAAAACATTGAGAAAGACACTCTTTGTTTGGTGAACAAGGAAGTCAGTGAGGAGATAGGAAGGAATATAAAATAAATAAATTGAAATCTGCCAAATCTATGATTCTTTCCTCCTTTCCCGAGTTCATATTATACGTGGAACAATTTTAAGTTCTAATATTAATTAAAGTGTGGAGGAACAGTAGGGAAATAGTTTTTCTTCTTTATTTGCTTTTCCTTCCATAAATCCGCAAACCAATTGGAACCTAAGGAAATTACTTTTCTTTGTTTGCTTAATGAGGAAAACTGGCAAAGAAAATTTAATTTTTTTATAAAAAATAAAAAAGAAAAATTTGAGGCACTCATCTTCCGCTTTTCTTGGGTTCTTATTATTACATAATGAGAATTTCTAGTTTGTAATGTCATTCAAGGATATGGAGGAGGAAAACACTAGTGAAATAGTTTTCCTTTCCTTTTGCTTTTCCTTCTACTTCTTTAAATCAATTCAAATCTAACGGAGTCTAGGTGGTCAAATAGCCAGTTCATTTCATGTTGGAGCAAAGGTGGAAAGCAAATTTAAATAAGAATTGTAAGAGTAATACGATACGATACAAGAATATATATATAGAGTGGGTTGAAAAATGACCTGATGGTAGTATCTAGGAGCCAAGATAGAAGAAAATGGATCCATTCGCCTGACAAAGTGATTCAAGAATACCTCTATTGTCCCAGCTATTATCATGGCTCCCCCACTTGCACCTAAAACAGCTTTCAAATGTTTGTCCTGCAAAGGCACAATGAAGGTACAAGGGAAATTTTTTTTTTGCCTAGATTAGTCATTAGGTTATCCTCAACTCACGTCAGCTCAACTAAGCCTTGTACCAAACACTTGGGATTGGCTACATGGATTCTTTTTTCCCATTCCACTTTGTCGGAGACTATAACCTCAATTAAGCCAAACGTTAACAATTCTTTTTTGTACCATATGTCCCCAACCTCATAGCATTACCCTTAATGTGTATACTACCAACATTCCTATCTGGTGCCACCATTGTCGAAACCAACTTACTCGATTTTTTTTTTCGTATTTTGTATGTAATGAATGCTACTTCTATCACTTCACGAATAGATTTGTTTCTCAATTGAGCAACTTGTGGTTGGTTATCCTATGTAACGACGCTAATGCACTTATGGATTCAAATAGTGGTGCAATTGATTTCAAGACTGCACAAGCTAGTCATCTAAGAATGAGACTAATCCCAGCTGGAGCAGATAAAGCTCGAATTGAAAGAGGAGAAGAGAAATCAAGATTTACCTTTAGGACAATGGTGGGTGACATAGAAGACAAAGGCCTTTTAAAGGGATGTATAAAGTTGGCAGGTGCTGGTGGGGGAACACTTGCAGAAGAATCATTCCTAGGCATCGAGAAATCATCCATTTCATTGTTGAGGACTATCCCGGTACTTGGCGATCGAAATTGTGCCCCGAAGTACGCGTTTATAGTATTCGTCATGGAAACAGCATTTCGATCCTGATCCACTATGGATATGTGGCTTGTCCCATGATCTTGGATTTGATTCCACCTACACGGAAGCATATGTCAATATGAAATGATATATAGTGTAAGCATCAAAATGACAATGACCTTTCATTATTTATGGGCGAAGCTGCTTTACTTGTCACCATAATGACTGGGACTGAATGTCATATTATCATATATGGTTTTCTTCAACTTTGCGGCAAATTCAGAAGAGAGCATATCAGATACAACATCCTTAACATTAACAAAATCAGGATCACCAAGATTCATCCGCACGGCAAATGCGTGCTTCAAAGCCTCAATTTGACGATGAACCCCAAGTGAGCCAGAAATGCCCGAAGGAAATCCATACTGAGCGAGGATATTTAGCATCTGTGGCAATAAAAGCAAAAAAAAAAAAAAAAATGGCTGAATACGTAGAGCGAATGGTGTTTATTGTATTTTGTACTGAAAATTTTGGAATGCATTCACGCATTGTAATTACTTTAGGATATGTTTGTAATGACATTGTCAGAATACAATCTCACTCACAGTGATTGCATAATCCTACTCTTTTCCAACTTTTTAAAAGTGCCTTCTAATCCTGTTCACATTTTCAAAAAAAAAAAAAAAACAGCTCCACTTGCTTCCGCTATTAAGTTGGAGTTAGTGTTTTGCCTAGCACGTACTTCTTCTTTTTTAAAAAAAGATATATATATATAATTATCTATACACTTACAAGGACTACTGCAGCACCACCAGCAGAAGGAGGCGGCATTCCAAGTATTTTGAGCCCCATGACATCTGTAGATATTGGTTCTCTCATTTTAACTTGGTATTGCCTCAAGTCCTCCATTTTCAATATCCCTCCGGCCCTCTGAACATCTCTAACTAAACTCAGTCCAATCGATCCGTTATAAAAAGCTTCTACACCATATTTTGAAATCACTCTCAATGTATTTGCTAGCTTTATGTTGCGGCAAATATTGCCCAGCTGCAAGAGGGTACCACCAGACGTGAAAATCTCACGAAGTCCCTTGTCTGCTTTAATGGCTATTTCTGTTCTTCCCATCTGCATAGATAGATAAGGTGAAATTGCGAATCCATTGCGAGCAAGCTTCTCAGCTGGCCGCACGAGTCTCCTCCAGGGAAGCTTTCCGTATTGTTTCCATGCTTTGTGAAGGCCAGCAAGTTCTCCTGGAACAGCTATGGAGAGGGCACCGCTAGCTTTTAAAGCAGCATTTCCAGCATACATATTCTAGAAAGTAAAGCAACGGAAAAGAAATGAGATAGGACTGTTTAGAGCCCATCAGTGTTGGCTTTTAAAATTGTTGCATGTTGGAATTAGGAGTTAATTTCGGGTTTTTTATTATCTTACTTACAGGTCATGTTGACCGTAGTAATGGGCTTTTATTTCTTTTTATTCTCTTTCCTTTTTCTTATTTACCTTGTAACCTATATTATCTAGGATGGAAGTAATACAAAAAATAACCTTTCATAATTTCTATTTGGTATCAGAGCCTAACCCTAACCCTAACCCTTACCCCCCTTGCGCCGCCCACCACCCACCACCACACAGCCCACGCCGAGACCCCCCAGCCCCTGCACCACCCTCGCCGAGCCCCCCTAGCCCCCCCACCACCCTCGCCGAGCCCCCAGCCCCAGTCCCACCTTCGGCCAGCCTCTGTCGCAGCACCCAGGGCCTCTTTCGGTCCTGTTGCAGCCTTTGGCTGCGTTTGTGTGCCCTGTTTTGGGCTTGTTCTTCGTGATGAACTAGAGCCTTTATGTGCTCTTAGTTGTCTTTTTGGGTGAGCCGAGTGTCCGGCTGCCCGTTGTTTGTTTCGCCGTGTTTTCGGCCGTTTTTTGTTCTTGTTGCTTCCCGGTGGTTCTACACTCAGTCCTTTCGCTAGGGTTCGTCTATGGCTATGGAAACTGGTAAGGATGTTGTTACTACAGTTTCTCCATCACTGTCTAATACTACACTGGCTCAACGTGTTACCAGTGTACTGTTAACTGGGAAGAATTTTCATGCGTGGTCTAACTCTCTTCGCCTCTTCCTTGGAGGCAAACGCAAGATTGGGTGGTTACTTGGAAAGGAAAAATCGCCGGGCGAGTCTGATCCTAAGTATGAAGAATGGTACACTGACAATTGCATTATTCTGGGATGGATGTTTAACTCAATGGAGGAGCGGGTCTACAACATGTTTATGTACCACCGCAATGTCTTTGATCTCTGGACTGCCCTGAATAAGATGTATGCTCATGCTCACAGTGATTCCCGTATTTTTGAGCTCTATCAGGATATCTCACATGCTTCTCAGGCTGCTTTGGGACTTTCTGTTACGGATTACTTTGGGTACCTGCAGACACGCTTGGAGGAACTCTCTCAGTACGAGCCTATTACCGACTTTCCTAATGATGGTGCTGTTGAGACCAAGCGCCTTGATCGTCGTCACACGTACCAATTTTTAATGGGCCTAAAGCCCGAGTTTGAGGCCCTTCGTACCCAGATCCTGAATACTGTCCCCTTACCCTCTTTATTTGAGGCTTTTGCTACAGTGGATGGCGATGAGCGACGTCGTCGCCTTGTTTCTCTATCCCCTGCGACTAGTCCTCTTCCATCTGTTCCTGACCAGATGGCTTTTGCTGCTCCTTCGGGTACTCGTCCCACTAGTTCTCGCTTTTTCTGTCAGCACTGTCGCAAATCTGGCCATACTATTGATCGCTGCTTTGATCTTCATCCCGAGTTAAAGCAGCAATTTGCTAAGGGTCGGCCCTCCGGTGGTCGTGTGAAAGGTACCCCTCGTACGGGTGCTGTGGTTGAAGTTTCCTCCCCGTTACCTGATTTTGGACAACTTCAGTCACAAATTACCCAGCTGCAGTCACACTTGGGCCTAGGGACCTCCTCTTCTTCTGGACCCACCGCTGCTGTTGCCAAAGGTACTCCTACTCCTACTGCTCTTCATGGTAAGTCCACTCAACCTGCATGGATTCTGGATTCTGGTGCCAATAACCATATGACTGGTGAGTCGTCTGTTTTTATTTCTCCTTTTACCTCTATTAATCAGTCGGTCTGTATTGCCGATGGGTCTTTTGTCCCTGTACATAGTCAGGGTGACGTGCTTTTGTCCCCCAATATTACTCTTTCCTCTGTTTATTATGTTCCCAACTTTACCTACAATCTTCTTTCGGTTAATCGTCTCGTTAAAGATCATAATTGTGCTGTCGTGTTCTTACCTGGTTATTGCTATTTGCAGGACCTGACTTCGAAGAAGATTTTTGGCAGGGGGCATGAGCGTGACGGTCTATACTACTTTGGGGCTCCTTCGCTTAATGGGATGTAAGCTACTAGTTTATCTGTTTCTATGAATTCTGTTTTACCATCCTCTAATAACTATGTTTTTAGTCTTAAGACTTTAGATTTGTGGCATGCTCGTCTAGGCCATGCAAATTTTCAATACTTATGTTGGTTATTTCCTTCTTTGAATAAAGCTTGCAAGGATTTTCAGTTTCATTGTGTGGTTTGTGAATTGTCTAAACATACTCGCACTTCTTATATTCCACGCATGCATAGGGCACCCAGTGCCTTTGATCTCATTCACTCCGATGTTTGGGGTCCTTCTCCTGTCACAGCATTGTCACAGCACCGTTATTATGTCACGTTTATTGATGATTACACTCGCTGTACTTGGACTTACCTTATGAAGAAAAAATCTGAAGTTTTTACGCACTTTAGAAATTTCCTGCAAATGATTAAAACTCAATTTCACACTGTTGTGCGTAATATACGGTCAGATAATGGTCGCGAGTATATCACAGATGATTTTAGGGCTGCCCTTAACAAAGAGGGGATTCTCCAACAACTTACCTGTCCTTACACTCCTGAACAGAATGGTGTGGCGGAACGTAAAAACCGCCACATTATGTCTGTCGTAAGATGCCTTTTGTGTGGTATGAATGTTCCTAAATATTTTTGGCATATGGCCGTTCTTACTGCCACTTATCTTATTAATCGTACTCCCAGTCGTGTCCTTGAAGGCAAAGCACCTCTTCATTGTCTTACGCCTAATGTCACTCTTTTTCCTATTTTACCACGTGTGTTTGGTTGTACTTGTTTTGTTCAAAATAGGAGTCCTACTCGGACAAAACTTGATGATAAGGCTGTTCGTTGTGTTTTCTTGGGATACTCCTCCATGTCCAAGGGGTATCGTTGTTATGATCCTGTTTCCCGTCATTTATATCATTCTTTGGATGTTACGTTTCTAGAAACTGTTCCTTTTTTTCCAGGTTCCTCTCCTTCTGCAGGGCAGGCACCAGTGGAGCCCGTTGTGCCCGATGAATCTATTTTACCTCGTCCTGTACCTATTCTTGACTCCACCAGTGCCTCCCTGCCTCCGGTTATCACTAGTGATCCCTCGCAGGTTTACTCTCGCCGCTCACGCCCCTCTGATCCCCTGCCGATGTCTTCTCCGGATTCAGGTATCCCTTCTTCTTTATCTCCTGTTGTTACTCCTGCACCTGTTTCCCCTCGTTATCCCACTCGTATTCGTCGCCCCCCCGCTCGTTTTTTATTGTCTGATAATACTCACCATTCTATTTCTAAGTATGTTTCCTATCAGGGTTTATCTCCTTCTTATCAGTCTTTTCTTAGTCATGTGGATTCTGTTCCTATTCCTCGTTCGGTTCATGAGGCTCTTCAGAATCCTAAGTGGGTGGCGGCTATGCAAGCAGAGATGGATGCTCTTCAGGGTACTCAGACTTGGGAACTTGTACCTCTTCCTGCGGGTGAGCGCACAGTTGGGTGT
The DNA here is from genome assembly GCA_033977485.1 of Hydrangea macrophylla. Taxonomy (NCBI): domain Eukaryota; kingdom Viridiplantae; phylum Streptophyta; class Magnoliopsida; order Cornales; family Hydrangeaceae; genus Hydrangea; species Hydrangea macrophylla. Next base: position 94,461,263 of record CM066986.1, read on the forward strand.
AAATGGGTATTTAGCCTGAAGTATTTGGCTGATGGGACTATTGATCGCTATAAAGCTCGTTTGGTTGCTAAGGGCTTTACTCAGATTCCTGGTAAAGATTTTGGTGCCACTTTTGCTCCTGTGGCCAAGTTAACTACTGTCCGTCTCCTAGTCTCCTTAGCCGCTTCTTCTTCATGGCCTCTTCACCAGCTCGATGTTAAGAATGCTTTTCTCAATGGTGACTTGACTGAAACTATTTATATGGATCCTCCACCAGGTTTTCGGGCTCAGGGGGAGTGTTCTGGGAAGGTTTGTCGCCTCCGCAAGTCTCTTTATGGCCTAAAGCAATCTCCTCGTGCTTGGTTCAGTCGCTTCAGTGATGTCATCCTTGGTATGGGGTTTATTCGGTGCCATTCTGATCACACGTGTTTTATTCGTAGACAGTCTCAGGGAAGGTGTATTATTGTCTCAGTATATGTGGATGATATTATTATTACTGGCAATGATGCATCTGGTATTGTTCGAGTAAAGCGTGATCTTGGTACATCATTTGATGTTAAGGATTTGGGCCCTCTTCGTTACTTTCTCGGTATTGAGGTTGCTAGGTCTCGCCAGGGTATTTCTTTGTCTCAGAGAAAATATGCTCTTGATCTTCTTCAGGACACGGGAATGCTTGGGTGTCGGCCTGCCTCGTCACCAATGGATCCAAACCTTAAGTTAACTTCAGATATGGGAGAGCTTTTGCCTGATCCTACTGTGTATCAGCGTCTTGTGGGTCGTCTCATTTATTTGACGAACACCAGACCAGATCTTACTTTTGCGGTCAGTGTTGTGAGTCAATTTATGCACTCTCCGCGCTCCTCTCATTTGGATGCTGTTTATCATATCCTTCGGTATCTCAAGACTTGTCCTGGTCTTGGACTGTTCTTTAAAGCAGGAACACAGTCAGGTCTCTCCTGCTTTACCGATGCAGATTATGCGGGTTCTAGGAGTGACAGGCGTTCTACCTCTGGTTTTTGTACATTTTATGGTAGTCATCTTATATCTTGGAAGAGTAAGAAGCAAGCGGTTGTTTCACGCTCTTCTGCTGAGGCTGAGTATCGTGCCATGGCTCAGGGCACGTGTGAACTTTTATGGCTTCGATCTCTTCTAAGTGAGTTGGGTTTCCCAGTAGCAGGATCATCCACCTTGTTTTGTGACAATAAGTCTGCCATTATGATGTCTTCTGATTCTGTTCTCCATGAGAGAACTAAGCATGTGGAGGTGGATATTCACTTTATTAGGGAGAAAGTTCAATCTGGTGTTATAGTACCAAGCTTTGTTCGCTCATCTGATCAAACTGCTGATCTGTTTACAAAGTCTGTTGGACCTTCACTTCTTCAGTCATCTCTTGGCAAGCTTGGGCTTGTCAATGTCTTCGCTCCAGCTTGAGGGGGAGTGTTGGAATTAGGAGTTAATTTCGGGTTTTTTATTATCTTACTTACAGGTCATGTTGACCGTAGTAATGGGCTTTTATTTCTTTTTATTCTCTTTCCTTTTTCTTATTTACCTTGTAACCTATATTATCTAGGATGGAAGTAATACAAAAAATAACCTTTCATAATTTCTATTTTGCATTTTGGGAAAAGAGAGATATTAAAAGGAACAAATTGAAGGTTTAAAAAGCCGTGAAATTACTAATCCAACTGGTCGCACAATTTTAAACACACACTTAAAAGTGATTGTTGGCCCCGAAAAAGCTTATCCCGAACGGGCTCTTAGTCATGTTCAATAAGCATGATGTAGTTATTAAGACACTTAGTACTCTAATCAAACAATGGTTCAGTAAGAAAAATAAAGAAATAGGTGTTGGATTTTTAACTATATTTGTATACAAGGATTTTAATTATTTGTTATTCCTATCAACTTCTCAATACTGCAAATAAGTATTACTTTCAAGTTGCTTCTAAAATAATAATAGCCTCGTGCATAGAGTTTGCCTCTTTTAGCCTTAATAACTATACAATTCTCGCTTGAGTGTAGCATCAAAAGCTAAAAAAAAAAAAAAGTAGACGTCATTAATTCAAAGTACCTATGAACAAAATCTACAAGAGAAAAAAAAATATGAAAAAAGAGTACCTGTGAGGATTGAATTGGTGCTGTTTCTCTCATATCATAAGCCTTTGCCTCTCCATTTGCTAATCTGACAAGCATGAAAGCACCTCCACCAATGCCACTCGAAGCCGGGCTCACAACACCCAAGCAAAGAGCTGCAGCCACTGATGCATCAACAGCATGACCTCCATCACGAAGAACGTCCCTCCCAATTCTTGAACACCGGCCATCATCGGTGGCAACAGCACCGTGGAGTGCTCTGATCACTTCACGTCTGTGTGTTGTGGGAGCACTACTTGAAAGACTTGATGTGAGGGACAATAATAGTGAAAGGAAAAGGAATGTGAATATGGGCCGCAACAACAAGAATGGAGCTGCAAATAGTAATTATGTTAATACTCAGTTCTAAAACCAAATGATATGAAGTACTTAATCAAAAGTCTAGGCTTTCAAGAATTAATTAAGAGTGCACATTCGGAAAACTTCAAGTAAACAATAAGTTATGTTTTAAATAGTGTATCATATTTAACAGTTTGTTCAACGCCAATTTTAAGTAGGTAATTACATTTCTTGCTGATATGATCCCATTCAAATGATAAGTCACCAAAATTAAAACTTCTCCAACAATTATTAACTAACGAACGAGAGGAACTCTAAATACGAAATTGCACACAATGATCAAGCACACAAGAAGACACCCACCCATATGTGAGAAACAAATTTTAAAAAAAAAAAGAAAAAAAAGAGGCTTAGACTAAGAATTAAGAACTCTGCATTTTGAAACCTGAATATATACATTGATGGTAGTGTTTGGAACTCTGCATTTTATACTTTTTGTATCTTTTCCTGTTTGTGTTTTTTGCTGTAGAAGTTACTGGTCTGAACATGGTTATTGATAGAATTGAGAGAAGATCGTATATCTCATTCTATATAACTTTACAATAAGGAGGCCTTTATATAGGCTACAAGAATCCATCCTAATGAAACTTGTAAGTGGATGGTGTCATATGGGATGAAACTAAGGGGCAGGTTTGATAAAACTAAAAATAACTACAGCATTTTTGGTAAGTGGAACGTTTTTTTTTTAAGTTTTAAGAAAAAATAAGTGTTGAAACTTATCATTTTTAGCACTTAATTGAATTATCAAGCAGCCAAGCTCACCCAAAGTTGCCATAGGAATGTGAGAAATGTTATGTGGCCTGGACCTATACATGAAAGAGCTTTATCACATACAAGTAATTGTGCTGACATTTTTTTTTATTTGGTGTAATAAAGTTATGATAATGTCCCTTTTAGTCGGAATATTCATTTATGCTCCCTTTGGTACATATTGACCTCTTTTTTTTTCCCTCATAGTACATGTCCCAAATTGATATCTTTAATGTATGTAGAGAGAAAATAAAAATCGAAACCGAGATATAGATGGAGATAAAAACATTATAGAGTACTGAGATTGGTTTGCTACAGAAGTTGAAGAACATGGGGTTTTGTTAACTCCCAACTCATCATGAGCAAAACACCATCTCCAACTTAAAAGTAGAAACAAGTAAGATTTACTTTCATGAAAAGTAAAAAGTGTGTTAGAATGCATCTTTAAAATAAGTTGCTAATGAAGAAAATTATGTAATTTCAATTGGTATAAATGCATTCCAAAATTGTCATTCAAAACATATTTGAACCACCACCCTGTTACATAGCTAACGTGGTGGTACTGGACCGCTATTGTCACCTAGTTTTGACATTCATACTGTATCTATATTGAAATTTATATTAGTGGGTGTATTCAGAGAGGAACATTGTGGGTATTGGAGAGGGCCATGCCCCTCCAAAAGGTTTCATACATTGTTATATATTTTACTAATGTATTCTTAAAAATTACATATATCACAAATATTTGGCCCCAGCAAAATTATATCACAAGTATTCATCTACGTATTGCCCCTTCAAAATTCTAACTTTTATAGAATGATCCATGACATGTTGTCACACCCTTTACGGAAAAATCATTGTTTTAAAATGCATAAGTGGATTTTGAAAATTATCAATGTCATTTGATAATTGTGACTGGAGTTGACAGGACTCAACGGTGAGGTGTCAATCGAGGACATGGTAATCAGAGAATCGAGTGGCATCAACATGAGCAAATGACATTTATATGACTTAAATGTTATTTGATATTTTTTGGTATATGTAAATAGTGAATTATACCTGTTTAGTATGTTTTCTGATAATTTTGATCTCGACTTAGATCACTTTGAGGTTATAATGAGAACGTAGGTGATACGTTGCATAAAAAGTAGGTTGTGTAGAAATTCCATGAAATTAGTTTTCGGAACATAATTACGGCGACAAACGAAACTTAGTCGGAAACTTTTATGATTTATAGTTTTCACTCGTGAAGTAATAATCTGGACGTGTGAGATGTTTCAGGGGTTAATTAGAAGTTTGGAGAACTCGTGGGGAGGTAAACACGATTTCCAAAAACAAAATACCTTGGAGAGAGAGAGAAAGAGAGAAAGGAGATTTTATTCCCACGAGCTGCACGATGTCGATCGACGACCTTCCGTCCGTTAATTTTTCCCCAGATTTCATATTTGGACTCCTCGAGGTAAAAGCTACGTTTTGATAGTTATTAGGGCTCGTTTGGTTAAGTTTTTCGAAAATCCTAATTCTAAGAATTTGGGAAAAACATATCAATACTTGTAGGAATCACTTGAGATCGGAGATTCGACGTTTAATCGGGCTACTAGTACTTCCCCCGAAATTTTAGGACCGTAGCTCGAGGTATGAATTCTTAACCTATGTAATATAGGGAATTTTGTATATTTTAGATATTGTGTATGAAATTGTGATCCAGGCAAAACTTATGTATTAACTTATGCCCGTTAAATTCAGCGAGTACGTATGAATAGCATGTTTGTATAACTATGTGAGTATGCTAAATGGCTATGTGGGTCAAAGGGGAGTTTGGTACAAGTTCATGTCGGTGTACACCTCTCGGTGTTTGAGAGTTTTAGTAGTGAAGGCTACTTGCTTGGTTTGGGAACCGGCCCAGCCAGAGCAGTTGGGTGCAATGGTTGAGTTACTTTGGCTAGCCATTGGCATCACGGTTGAAGATTTAAGAGTTGCCGTGTAATACCCTGAATTTCTGGAGAGTATTAATAAATAAAACTTCATTCTATAAATTTTCTTTCTTTTTGGTTAAATTCGGTTACCAATCGATTGCCATTATCCCAAATAATTGACACTTTTTAGTTACCAATCGATTGACATGTTCCCAATCGATTGCCATTTTACCGACTAAAATTGATAACGTGGCAACATCCCAATCGATTGCCATTCTTTCCAATCGATTGCCTTCAAATATCTGTTACCAATTGATTGACTGGTGTCCCAATCGATTGGCTTAATCTGAGACAAGTTTTCTTCTTTTCTGTAGCTTTGAACGTGTGGCACTCTCACACCTCTCTATATAAGATCATTTATAACCTTGGGCCAGTTTTTCCTCAGCTTAGAGAGAGAGTCGCATATCTTGTGATATATATATATATATATATCCATATATCTATATCTATATACACTCACACACACCATCACTGCTGGGAGAAAGAGAGAAGAAGAAGAGAAGAACAAGAAGAAAGAAAGAAAGAAGAAGGAGAGACAGAGAGAGAGCTGGGAATAGAGGATAAGAGAGAGAGAGAGAGAGAGCTTTGGTTTTTCAAGCTCACACACCCTAGGTGAGTTCCTAACTCACTTGGTCCCTTTATTTGAAGTTTTTACAAGTTATTATGAAGCTTAGAGGTATAATATGCATGATTCTTACGTTATATATGTTGTTTTATCAATCTGCTGGTGAAGACAAAGTGCCAATCGATTAACATAATTACCAATAGATTGCCATCAGTCTGGACACCCAATCGATTGGATAGAATTCCAATCGATTGACATTCCAATCGATTGCCAATGTTAGCAATTGATTGACATCATTTCAGACCCAATCGATTGCCATCGTTAGCAATCGATTGACATTACTTTTATCCCAATCGATTGGACCTTATACCAATCAATTGGTATGGCAGAGCATGGATTCCTTTGCTTGTTTATTATATTAAGGTTCAGTTATTCGATTTTCGATTTGGATTTCCGTTATGTGATTTTGGGTTAGACATGGATAATGTGACAACAAAGTTAAGTATAATTATACAGAATGGATGGAAATAATAACGTGGGTAATCTGTTGATTCTTGTATGAGTTCGATATCCATGTTCTTTAATCCGAGTAGTCAGGCCACATTAGGAAATTGTCATGTGTCATTATTAGTATTGAGGATAAGCAGGTTTGGTAAGTTCTAGGAATGGTACGTGGACGGATGTTTGGTCATGATGTGCTCTTAAAAGCGGTGAGCTGGACCAAGTAGTCCTAAGATAGACCAGATAATCTATGATATGCTCTTAAAAGCGGTAAGCTGTGTAATATGCTCTTAAAAGCGGTGAGCTGGGATGCCTGGTAGATGACATTGAGTTGTGGTAATAGATGATATGCCTTGTTCGAAACGTTGTGTCCCTGAAATGCGGTGAACAGGATACATTGTTCTTAAAAGCTAGGGACGGACTAACGTGGATTCCATGACATGCGGTGAGCTGTGCATATGCTCTTAAAAGCGGTGGACTGAATGAGGTTGTATCCCTAGAGTTAAACGATTGAGTCTATTCGTTCAGTCAGAATATGTTAATATCGATGTTTGAGTAACAAGACGATAAGGGTTGGTTTACGAGGTTAAATAAAGAAACAAGATATTGTTATTATTATAATAATATGTTAACTCGTGTTTTCATAGGCTTGTGTTTTAGTTCATCTAATTGGTACCTTGTTAGTTGATACTCACTCAGCTCTCAGTAAGCTGACAGCCTTTTATTGCCTGGACTTTTCCCCGTCCAGACTATCTTGTACCTTATTCTACAGGTGACGGATCCTACAATGACGGTTACCATTCGGGAGAGGAATACACCAAGGGTGGCCCCACTGATGATACCTATGCCAAGGACTACTATGCTGATGTTTACGTCAGTTGAAGACTTGGAGATAGTTGATAGTTTATACTTCCGTTTAGACTGTTTTGTTATATTTGGTACTTGGGCATATGTTGCTTCCAAACCTTATATACTTCCGTTGTAGCTTTTCAGTTGTAATAACTCTGATGTTGTAATATAATAGGTTTCCTTTATATTACTGTGGGTTGTTCTTTCTGTTATCTAGAACTGTGTGGTGTGGAAGATTAGTGACATTGTAACACCCGTACCCGGAGAACGGGTTAATTACTATGTTAATATGCATTAATTAATATAATTAGTGTATAAAATGGATTAAAGGGGAGGCTTGGACTCGCCCGTGGAAAAAAGTGTTCAGAAGAGGGACACTAGTTGGAAAAGTCCCCAGTGAGGTGGGACAAGTATTGAAATGGAACCCAATGAAGGGTAAAATGGTAATTTGTATTTTAAATGATTAAATGCATTTTATGTGTTTATATGAATATGTGTTTACATACTTTCATACTATATGATAATACATGTACTAGTAATGAGTATTAGTTTGGATACCCAAATAAGGGTATAATTGAAAAAGGTTCAAAATTAGTAGGTGCGATAGCAATTTCACAAAATATGTGGGACCCATACGGAACATAGACAAACACTCATTAGATAATTGGGTAGTTAATGAAATGTTTGGGGGATTTCATAATAAGAACTTAAGAAATTTTGGGGGTGTAAATGGAAAAGAGGAAAATTGAGGTTGGGACACCTCACATACATGCATATGAGGTGTCAAGATTGAGAGAGTCTCTCAATTTACAGCAGAATCAAAAGAAAAAGAAAGAGAGAGCTCGGGAGAGAAGACGGAGACGAGACGCCGACGCCGTAATCTCGCCGTTCCGTCGCCGCCGTTCGTCGGATTCGCGAACCGAAGCCGTTTTCGGACTCGTGGAGGTGAGACGAACGTTTCTATATCTTTAATTTACATTTATATTGTCGGATTTTGGTAGCTCACACTTAACGGTGAGACGTCGTCTACCGAATTCTTGTAGGATTCATTGTGGTGTCGGAATTGAGCTAGAATTGGTGAAATTCAGTACACCTCTAGCTTGAATTTGGGTAAAATCTGTGAATAAGGTGAGTTTTCTAGCCTAAAAATGATTGTGTTTAATGTGTTCAAGGCTTCAAGTGGTGTTAGAGATATTAATCCTCGTTTAGAAGCTATTATATTGTTGGATTGATAATTTCATATCAATTTTATGAGACTTATGTGTTGATACATGTATATGTGCTTATATGTCTATGTGGTAGTCAATGAGCACCGAGGAAATGGTTCATTGTTGGGAGTAATAAGGGTGGTGAAGAGGAAGAATCCGATAAATACGGAAGTCCAAGAAATAGAAGTGGCCACGGGACCAAGGGAGGTCTTCGGGTCTGAATGAACCATATAACCGGTGACTCGGTGACTACGGTTGTGTTTTTATGTGTTAATTATAGCATTGCACGTGTTAAACATTCAGTCATGTTAGAATGCTCACTAAGCAAATTGCTTAAGAAAACCGTTTTCCTATTTCTGTTGTGGTACATAACAACCACCGCAGATACGGAGCAATACCCGGAGAGAAAGTGACGTGCTCGGGAAAAAGGAGAGATGGGAGAAATGGGGGAGATTTGAGCCTCATACTTGTGAATTTTGTTTGAACTTGTAAAATGATGTAAATTTATGGTTTCTTTTATGTTAATGTTCATACTTGGGTTGTTGGAAATGAATTTGGATCATAACTATGTATTTGGAAGTGAAAAGTAAAACCTATGTATAATCTATTTTGTTTTGCTCAAATGATGCAAGTTAGTAATTAAGACCATCTTGGCATGTTCGGATGTGTCGCAAGCGTCGCGGACAAGTTTGGTTGTGTAAATGGTGTTGGTTGTAGTTTGAGTTGATTCCTAATAAATCCCAAGTACTTTGGATGAGAATTGAGTTTCAAAGTTGAAAAGTTTGTTTTGGATCAAAGGAAATGAGTTTATGATTGATTTGATCAAATTGTGAATGTGTTTGTGTGATCCAAGCTTGATTTAAGTTTAAAAGTGTTTGAAAATGTGTTGGATATGTTTTCCCAAAGTTTCATAAGGGTTCCATGTGAATTGGTTGTGTTTTGGAAGTTAAAACTTGTTTTGACAGCAAAACTTAGCAGCAGAATCTGTTCTCCAGGGCGCGGATCGATCCGCGTTTGTGAAGGGATCGATCCGGCTTTTATCGGGGACATTCTGCTTGTGGCTCATATAAATGGATCGATCCGGGCCTTATGAAGGGATCGATCCGCTTGTAATTTTTCACAGCACGTCCGCTTTTACGGAAACGTGCATAACTTTTTCTAGAAAACTCGGATTCGCGTGTCGTTTATTGCGTTAGAACCGGAACTCAAAAATCTAAATTTTGGTATAAAAATTTTACATACTTCATTAATGACCATTTTGCCCTTGGGGGCTATTTTGTCACAATAGAGTTCTTTAAAGTGGTTTATTCACATTTTCTTTCTAATTAGTGTGTGTTTTGGGTGCGGTTACTCTTGTTACACGTGTCCTAATCCATCGGGGGTGGGTTGGGGTGTGACAGAAATTCACCAGTCATCCCCTATAGACCCATAAAGGAAATTTATTTTTCTCTATTTGTGCTGTTCCGGGGTGTGACATGCTGATACACCAGATGAATGCGTATATCTCTCCCTAGAGACTAAATTATATGATTTAGATGTTTAAAGTATGAATTGCCTCATATGCATATGTTTAGAATTGTGCACTCAGCATATAGCTGAGCAATGGAGACTTCCTCCATTGCAGGTGATAAGCGGAAGAACAAGAAGAGTGAGGCCAACAAGATGCTAGGGACGTCTCTTGTATATGTTTTTGTTTTCCATTCCAAATATTGCAACAAGAATTTTGAGAAGTTAAAACCATGTACTTCACTTAAAAATCTTGGGGTGGATTCGTAGTATTGTAATCTGTGGTAAAAACTCCTATAATAATGTTTTGGAACGTTGAAAGATAGTTGTGATTATGTTGGAGTTGGGTTGGCGAACCATAGCTTGAAATTCTACAAAATGTGCAGAATTCTAGGAAATTAGTCGACTGGGTCCCTGATGCAGTTGACTGGACCCCTGTTTTAACAAAATATCTTTTCGGTTTTCAAAGGAAACAGTCGACTGGATGATGAAAAACAGTCAACTGGATTGTGTCCCAAAACGTGTCATTCTGCTGAATCTTTCGATTCGACCGAGAAATTGAGACCCCAGTCGACTAAGTACCTGACACAGTCGACCGGATTGGGCTGTTTAAATGTTATACTCTCTGTAATTTCGAAGCAGTCGACTAGGTCCCCGACGTAGTCGACTGGATCTCTGTTTTCAAAATGAATTATTTCTGAAAGTGTTTCAATTGAGCAAAACTTTTTATGACTCTGAATTTATGGATCATACTTATGATTTCCGCTGCTATTTTACTTTAATCGAATTGGATGAGCCTTGGTGGCATGCCACGTGTCATATTTACGCCCGTAACAGGATGGGTCATGACACATGTAATTCAATATACCCTAAACATTGGCCAGTTAAGTCATGGATTCTAAATAAAGAGGAGTTGAACTAATATTGATTCAATTGTAATATGACTCTCTACATATATGGTCCAACACATTTTCTCCTCATTTCTCAATTTAGCCTGACACAATTTGATTTAACGTCAGTCCAAACTTTAGAATTACAATTTGCAATCACACTTTAGTACTAAAATATATATAGAGAGAGTTAGGCTCCAGTGCGCACTGGGTGAACGCATTGGGCTTTTAAGCCTAAAGAATCCACGGAGCGCCCCACTGACCCACGCCTTATCCCGCCGCTCCGCTGACCCGTGGATTTTTTAAGCTTAAAAGCCCAGTGCGTTCACCCAGTGTGCTTACCCAGCACACACTGAAGCCTAACTCTCTCTCTCTCTCTTTATATATATACTAGTTGGAGCCCTGCGCGTTGCGCAGGGAATTTAATTGTGTCGTTTTATGTGGTTAAGTGGTTGTTAAAAGTGTATAATAAGATGTTAAAACAGTTAAATAAAAAACTGTAAATGTAACTATTTAATCTAAAACTCTTCTCACGGAAGAAGTTGATAATTCTGACTATCTTATAACTGAGCAGTAAAGGTACCTAATAAAGCGCCACTAAAAATATATGACACAAGTTAGGGTATTTCCTCTCAAAAAAAAAAAGGCCATGAATGTGTTTGTAGGCCTTAATTGATATTCAAATACAATCTATAAATCCTGAATTTGAGGGAAGAAGTTGACCAAGATGTAAATATTAGTGACCAATTCATAATAGCTACTAAAATAGCCACTTTATTTGACATTTTAAATATTCCAGAACATAAATATTAGAGAAGAAGTTGACCAAAATGTGAAATTAGTGACCAATTCCTAAATAGCTACTAAAATAGTCACTTTTTAAAACTTTTTTAAAGTGAATAATAAATATCCCAAAACTTGTTGACCTAAATGCAATTACACATATTATAATATATGAAGCCTAAATTTGAGAGAATAAGTTGAGCAAATTGTAAATATTAGTGACCAATTCCTAAATAACCACTAAAATATCCACTTTTTTAAAAAAAAAATTTATGAAGTGAATAATAAACATCCCAAAAAATATTGACCCAAATGTAATTAGACACAAATTGTTGATTGAAACCTCATTTGAGAGAAGAAGTTGACCAAATTATAAATATTAGTGATCAATTCCTAAATAGCCACCAAAATAACCACTTTTGTTGACTTTTTTTGAAGTCAATAATAAATATCCCAAAAATTGTTGGCCCAAATGTAATTAGACACAAGATTGTTGATTAAAACCTCATTATTACATTAAATAAAATTTCAAAAGCTGACTTGAATGTAATTATTTGTCCAAAATGACAGATTTACCCTGAGATAAATCAATATATCCTTACGATGTATAGATAGATATATGGATAATTATGGTGTTGTGAATGGCAAAAGAGGAAGTTCATATTTTTTGACGTGGTTGTTTATTCGTTTGTATAGTATAGTAGATATATATACACACAAATAGAGCCAAAATTTATGTACAAATATACCCCAAAAAAATTTGCGTTTCCAGCGAACCCAATAACCGTAAACTCAGACCCCCAAATACTATTTTCTGCCTCCTCCCCTAGGTGTATATGTGCCTATATCTAATTTTTTGTGTATGAACTTATACAAGGCTACATATTATTTATTTTTTTATTTTTATGACATGAGGGAGGGGGAGGTTCAAACTTCGAACCAGTACTCTAGAGAGGACTTAAATACCAAGTTCTTTGTCGTTTGAGTTATGCCTCACTTGGTACACCGTTACATATTTAATTGTGTAGGTCTATACATTTAGATGTATAGGGCATACTTCTTATCTTATCCAAAAAAAAAAAAAAAAAGAAGGATGGATAGGGTATGTGAGCATTCTAAGTTTTGAATGTAAGTTAAGTTTTGAATCTCCAACACATATGTCAATAGATCACCTTTAAATGAAATTCAAATGGCTAACTATCACATATATTTTGGAACCATTTGAAATACAAAATTAGGGAAGCCTATATAGCATAGTGTTATTTCCAAAAATAACAATGTTATAAGCGGCACAACTCATTCTCACAGTCACTTTTTAACTATCTCTATTTCTCTCCTATGTGGCACTGTGGAATCTGGTTAAATTTCTGTGGATCTCACATGCCACCCAAGAGAGCCATAAAAATGGTTGTAAATTGTAAAGTGATTGTGAGAATGAGTTATGCCTCTAACAATACTCTTCCAAAAACTACTTTAAAATAATAATAATAATAATAATAATAAATAAACAAAAAAACCACGATAGTCATATTAAATTTCAAATATGTTTATGTTTTTCGAACAATCATTGTAACACATTGACGATCAAAAAAGTTCCCAAAAATGCTTGAACCTTTTTTTTTTTTTTTTTCCTTTTTTTAATGGACATTTTAGACTGAAACAAATGGGGAAATTAGGAGTAAAGATGGGGACACACCCAAAAACACAATTTTTGAGTCCCAAAAATTGTGTCTTTGAGTGTATCCCAAGTATTACCCAATTAGAAGAATCTTTCATTGCGTCGTTCATTTTAGGGTAAATTACACTTTCACCCCCTTAACTTGGATATAGGTTCATATTGACCCCTTGTGATTTTAATTGTAACACTTAAACCCCTTATACTTTCAACATTGTTTCAATTGGGTTCCCCATGAGTCATCTCTCTCTCTGTCTCTCTTCATCTCCATACAGACACAGACACATCTCTCCAACCGAAGAAACAAAAAGAAAATTAAAGAGTTCCCACAATCATGATCACTACTAAAGTATTTACCCAAGTACTGCCACGATCTAAACCACCAACGCCAGTCACTTTTTCCTTTGATTGGCAAAAACTATTCAATTATTTAACCCCTAATATGACCACCCACTTTTCATTTTCAACCCCTTTAGTTTCTCTCTCTCTCTCTCTCTAGAAAATGATGGGGGAGGTTTGAGTGCTTATTTGCATTTTGACCTTATTCCTATATAGGTATTGTCAACTACGTACCAGACTTTAATTTTTCTAGTTGGTGGAGTATGGTTCAATCGCAGTGACTTTAGGTAGTGCGTTTGGGTGACTCAAAACTCAGGCCATGAAATCAGCTTGTGGTTGAAATTTAAAGTGAGAATGTGTGGGTAGCACTTGACAAATATTGGTTCATTTTGTCTTCAAGTAACAAATTGTTTGTTAGTGTCAGTTCATAGTCATGCTTTTTTTGAGGTTTAAGAATATCACAAAATGTACAAGTAGCCAAAGTCTTAATTTGGTTCCAGCCGAGCTTAGTTCGAAGCCTACTCTAGCATATTGAGCCGAGCTCGGACTTGAGATGGAGTTGCCAAACGAACTTGGCTTGGGATCGGGACTTTGTAAATTTCTTCGGGCCAAGCTCGGACTCTCCTAGTCCCTACTCAGTTCGGACCGATTGACAAGCCTAGTGAGCGCCACCTTTTTTTTTTAATTGTGATAAGTTTTAGGAGCTGTTTCTGTTGATTTAGAGCTTTAATTTTTGGGAAAATGAAGAATCATTTTTGCAGTTCATAATCATATGTGAACCAGCTCTACTCTAGTCTAATAACGCTCTTAAAATTGATTTTTTTTTGTCCAACCAACACTACTTTTTTTTTTATATACGGGGGAGGGAATGAGGTTTGAACCCCGAACTTATGCATTGGAGGGGACTTACATATGTCAAGCTCTTTGCCACTTGAGCTATACCAACCTATACCAACCAACACTACATTGATTCTCATAAAATTAGATAAAAATAAAATTTGAATTTAACCTGGTCTAGTTTTAGATTTTCCAAATCACATTAATTGATTTTAGTATTACTTGTATATATGCTGAATTGTTTACTACAGATCTTTTTAAATATATACTAATATAAGCCATGTAATATGATCAAGGAATCTATTTTGATGGTTAATTATTACTAATATATTTCTCTCCAGGTTATGTAGATTACAAATTCTTTCTCGATCTTAGTTCTCTCTCATTTATTTTTGGGTGATTAAGATTCAGTCCATTTTATAATATTTTTTAAGTATTAAGTCTAAGTAAAAAAAAAAAAAGATTTAAGTTGGGGGACTTTTCACTATTAAAAAAAAAATTAAAAAAAAATTCATTGCATCCTTTTAACCAATAACTTTACCTAACGAAGAATTTAACACTAAATTTCTATTAATTTTTGTGAGAACTTATTACGGAATCTATGAATTTACTATTTGTAGATTCTCAAAATTTCTGTTGTATATCTTAAAAGTGATTTGTTATACATCCTATTACGAATTCATTACGAGTAGAGGCAAATATTACTTTTAAAAAAAAAAAAGCAATTAGAGCAACTGCAGTGGATAGTAAAATTAAGACAACTTAAAAGAGTTAACATATATACGCTCATAATGGGGTTAATTAAATGAGTAATGCTCTATACACACATTTTTGACACACAGTTTTAAATGCATGTACCCTATGTTGTGTAAGTGGTGCATAGAAAAGTGTAAAAAATTTAAACAACACAAAATACATGTGTTTAAAACATAATGTGTCAAAAAGTGTGTGTACCAAACATTTCCCTAATTAAATAACAACTTAATTAGCTAAATATATATATATATAATAAAAAATTTAAATTTTCTCTTTCACTAAATCAGTCGACAATGCCGTAACCAGCCCACCCAGTCCCGGCAATTCATGAAAATACCCACCGAAGTTGCTCTTACGTGTTCAGAATCCAATCTTTATTTTCTGATTCTTCTTCTTCTTACTAGTACAAAAATTTGTGGACAGAACTGACCTACCACAACTCATGTCATGTATACGAAAAAGAAAAAGAAAGAATAGAAGAGGTCAAACATGGTGGCTGCCTTGCAGCTGGCTACTGTTAATTAGCTGGATATTCAAATCAATAATGATAGGGATATACACCAAATAATATCATGTGCTTTAAATATATGTACTCTGTGCTGTTTGAATTTTGTACATTTTTTTGTGCATCACTTACACTACAGGATACATGCATTTAAAGTCAGTGTGTCGTTTAATGTGTTCTTTGCTGTGTATCCCTGTCATTTTTGTATTCGAATACTCCAATACACATTTAATACACACACTTATATATATATATATATAAATTTTCCAGAGAAGACGTCCTGGCACTAGTAATTTCATTGAACCTTATAATACCATCCAAAAAAAATATAAAATATTTGTGTAAAGTGTTTATGTTCCTAATATTGTTATACATTTTATATATATATATATATATATAAAAGATTCTCAAAAGATGGCTATTTCTCTTTATTAAAGAGAGGGCCTTTGTTTTAGCCATCGGATTGTATTTAAAAACTATAAAATGACAAAACTGTCATTAATGAAAACACGATCCGACGGCCAAAACGGAAACCCTCTCTTTAATAAAGAGAGGACGTCATCTTTAGAGCCTGACTATATATATATATATATATTATGTGTGTATATTTAATATCCTAAATTATTGCGTGTGATGGCACGTCATTCCCTACTTGAACAATGGCATTGCTATAAGGCTTAAGCATTACTACTCATATTGAGTAAGGTTAGGTGTACATAAATTTTGTACACACTTTTGCACAAAATGTTTTAAATGCTTGTACTTTATGCTGTTTGAATTTTTTACACTTTTTTGTGCACGATTTATACAGCATAGAGTACATGCATTTATAGTATTTGTGTGCAAAAATGTGTGCAAATTTGTATACACCTAACATTACTCTACTATATTTTGACAATTTTGTTCTAGTGCTACATTCTAAGGCTTAGTTTGGCCCCCATGTGGCTTTTTAAAAGGAGCTTATGAAATTTATTAGTAAGCTGTTTGATAATTTAGCATAAGTAACACATTAATTTTAAAAAAAAACATCATAAAACCAAAAAGCAACCTTGAGCTTTTAAAAGCTTCATTCTAGAAAAGCTCCCTCCAAAAAAGCCCTAAGACCATTTTTGCAAAGCTCATAAACTAGTACCAAATGAATTAACATGAAATTGTGCTTTAAAAAAGGAGAAGCACCAAAATGGGGGCCAAACTAAGTCTAAAAGAAATGCTATTTTTTTTTTTTTGACACATTGGCTATTTATGTTGTACTCCTTTTTCTTTTTTTTTTTTTTGTGTGGATAAAGGATTCGTGTTGTACTTTAAGTAGTGTATTTTGTACATTTTTTTATTAGCATATGTGCAAAAGTTAAATTATAGCATGAATGTAAGAGAAAACCCCTTCAATGCATTTTCTTTCACCCCTCTCAAACTATATCAATGTTAAGAGCATCTCCAATGCAAAAAAAAAAAAAAACTATTTTGCATCTTTCAAATCTATATTTTACCAATACCACAGTGTCAAAAATCTATAATTTAACAATTATGCTCTAATGCAAAAAGTCGTCCAAAATGTCATTTTTTGACACAGAAGCTATTAATCTAGTACATTTGGCAGTGTGTTTTGTACACTAGTTTTGCCACAACTAATAAAAAATGATATTTTTTTAATGTACAAAGGCAATTGATGTTGTACATTAAATTATTGTTGTGCACTAGGAATAAAAATAAGAAAAAAGTACAATAGTCAAAATTTGGCAAAAGCCAAATCCTATGCTATATTTGAGAAAGTAAATGACTTGCTCAAATTTTGGCAACACAAATAGCCTTGCATTGGAGCACACATTTTGTATAATTTTCTCAAATTTTGGCTTTCTTAATAGATTTGACTCTAGCATTGGAGATGCTCTTTTACTTGTTCTTGATAGAGTTGACAAAGAGAGAGATAGACACATTTTGATATTTATGCATTGTGTTTGAGAGATTTGTTTGTGGCCAAACACGTTTTTTTTTTTGCTGAGAAGGAAAGAATAGAACAAAACAAAAACAACAAAAACTAGCACTAACCCACTTGATGGTCTTCCTCAAGAACAAAAGGAGGAATTTCATCAACTGGGATGTACCCAAAAAATTACATTTGGCTCAATGAGCTAGTTTGTATGCTACACTATTAATAGATCTAAACACATCAATAACTTTCCAAAATTTAAAAGAGCTTACCAACAACTTCCTACAATTGAGAATAAGAATTTCCAATGCCCAATCAAAGCAAAACTCCACATACTCATTCTACAAATGTGATAAGGATAACACTCTATTCATTTGAAATAGACATTTAAAGCTTATGCCACTTCTATTGGTACAAACGCATGAAATGTCCACAATCCATATCGTGTACCTATGTGATACTAAAGAGCCTGTTTGTCTGTGCTTATGCTTATGCGATCTTGATCATGGTTAGTAGAACTGCTTAAAGTAGAACTGCTTATTATGGTTTGGGTGTTTGGTTAATATGTTGTGAATTGGTCAAATATAGAGATAATCTTAAAAAGCACCCCCCACCTGCTTATTGTCAAACTGCTTTTTGGATCAAATCTGCTTATATTTTTGCTGAAACAAACAGATCAATAAGCAGTTTGGGCCACCAGAACTGCTTAAAATGGACAAATAAACAATGACAAACAGCCTCTAACACAAAAGTTAAAAAGAAAATTCAATCAAGTACACACACAACACAACCAAAAAAAAAAAAAAAAAGATCACGTCGTTCGCCCAATTCCGAACTACACCCACCAAGTTGTAGAAAGAGATTAGAAATCAACCAACCGACCATTACTTATCTCGACCAAATTGACACCTCGCTTGTTCAAGAAAAATTGTGAACCAAATCGAATTTATTTGGTGGATTTTCCAAAGTTAGTCACATAAGGAAACTGAATCAATTGATCGAAATATCCAAAAAAAAAAAATCCGACACCGAGCAATTCAGTCGGATTTTAAACATGAAATTTTTTTATAAATAAATAAATAAATAAATAAACTACGACGACCGATGAAACACCCCTAGATGTAGGGGATGTGATGCACACCTCTGAAGTTTTTAAAATGATATATTTTATATATTTGTGTTCTCGCTAAAATTTTAATTTGTCCCTTCTAAACTCAAAAATCTCACTTTGATTCTTAAAAGTTTTTTTAACTTTCACCTAAAGCAATATCACATTCACTCAGTTAGCCTAAAAAATCAAGCCCTTATAGAGATACTTCTTGAACATATAACAATTCTTTGTATTATAAGTGAACCTAGGGGCCTGTTTAGGAAAGCCTATAATAGGACATGGTTCAATCCAACTCTAATTTTTATCTGAGAACCTAGATTGGTGAGTCTCTATTTCATACAAAGGATCTGTGTCCAGCCTAATAAATTCTTTAAAACAGGTTATGTATCAAATCAACATATACTTGGTTCTCACAAGAACCAAACAAAAAAATGAACTTTGACTAAACTAGATCCTATTTTGGATATTCCTAAATAGGCCCTAATAAAATGAAATAAAACAAATTAAGCATATAAACACAATTTGTTTGAAAGAGTTATAGAGAAATTAGTTCGTCTTTGAGTAATTATGTGTTATCCCTTAACGCACTAAATTGAAACTAACGAAACAACCACACAATTTTTGAAACTCTAGAAATAAAGAATTATAGTATTTTAAAATGGGACTAGGCCGGCAAATGTAACTTTGTGCTTCCTCCTAAAATCAAAGACTGGCGCCGCCCTTGCACCAAGGGTCAATGTAAGTAGGGTAGAAGGTTGGACCCCAAGTAGATAGACAAACGGTATATATCCATAGTTTGGCCCGAGTTCAAATTTTACCACGCTCATTTACCTCCCTGACTTACATAGTTCGTGTGTTTTGGGTGGATGCACGTGCCAAGGGCTTGCAATAGGTATTAATCCACAAGTTTGCTACTAGTAATATGGGTTTGCATTTGGGCTATTAATTTGTTGGGTCATTTCTTCAAGTTATTAGGGTGATAAGCTTGAGACGTTACAAATCCAAAACCTAAGAGAATGTTGGGAATGCTTAGTCTCACTCTCTATAGAAATTTTATAATGACTAAATTACGTAAGTAGGTTTAACAAAGAACTATTTTTAAGAGAGACTAGACCGAATTGAACAAAAAAAAAAAAACATTAAACATAGATTTGAATTATAAAATGGGTACACTAACTCACTGGGTACTAGTCATTACTTTGTCTTTTGAAACAGTAGTGTACCTAAAAGTAATAGAAAGAGAAAAAAAAAAAAATCACTCACTTGGCATGGTTAATTTCCTTCTTCTGAAGTGGTTTGAACTGAGTCCCACCGATGAACCTCTCATGCGACCTTGTTGGTAGTTGAGACTCTCTCTCTGTCTCTCTCTTCAACAACCTGAACTAGCCAGGGGGTGTTGAAGCCGTGACATGTAATAGAGACTATATATTGAAGCCTTGATGAGCATCTTGATGGTCAAAACTCCATTCTAGAGAGAGAGAGAGTGTGTGTGTGTGCTGCTATGAAATTAATTGAGTAATTTTGGTACACCTTTTCCTTGTCATGTTCTGAGACATAGAGCTAGAGAGAAGGGAATCATATAGTACTCCCTACCTAGAACTTGTTCTTGTTGAAACCTCTTTTTCTCCTCCAGCAATGCTGACAAATTCTATAATCAATCACAGTTTTTTTTTTTTTTTTTTGGAAAATACTTCGGTGTAGTAAATTCAGTGTGCAAACGGTGCCTCTTACAGTTTACACAATATTTTTCTAAAAACAATTTTTTTTTAAAAAAAAACTATACAAATATTGTACAAAATGTGAGAGGACCGAGCTTATTGCACCAAAGCATTTTCCTTCTTTTTTTTGGTTGACTTCAATCATACCACTGTAACATGTGTCAAATAGTGGGTTGATTTCAAGATTTTGAATTCATACGGGATTTGTTTGTGCAGAAAAAATTGTACTTTTTTAGAAACTTTGTAATTTTTTAAAATTTGTTTATAAGTTATCATTTTTGCTTGTATATTAGTATGTAACAAATGTTTTACACAATTTAATAAATTGCACCTTCACATGATAAGTTCGTACTTTCTCTGGTTCAGTTAGTACCTTTAGACAAAATGTTTGCACTTGTATTAAAATATTTATACTTTCTCATTATCAATTTGGACTTTCATAGAAAATTTTTGTATTTCTCAGGATCAATTTGAACATTTTAAGAAAATATTTCTACTTTTTCATAATCAATTTGGACATTCATTGAAAATATTTGTACTTTATCAGAATCAATTTGAACCTTCAAAGAAAATGTTTGTACTTTCTCAAATTCAATTTTTGAACTTTCATTCAAAATATTTGTACTTTTTCAAGATCAATTTGAACCTTCTAAGAAAATATTTGTACTTTCTTATGATCAAGTTACAAATCAATTATGACAAGGTACAAATTATAAAATTGTGTACAACATTTACTATACAAGGTATAAACAAAAATTATAAGTTACAAACAATTAATGTTTTTTAAATACCAACTTTCTCCACAAAGTATAAATTTTTCTTACAAGATACAAATGCATCTTTACAAGGTACAAACAAATTCAAAAATACAAAAAAAAAAAAAAAAAAAAAAAAAAAAAAAAAAAAATTATCGAAGGTACAAATTAACACTATGAAAATCCAAAACGTTGATACCAACCACCATCTGACACATGGCACAGCGGTATGATTAACGTCAATCAAAACCGCTATGATTGACTATACAATTTCCCTAGAAAGAGTTATGTTATGTTTCCTAAATTATTATCTCAAATCATCATCCTAATTATGTGGCAGTGGAACTACTGTAAGATCACTGAATTTTAATTGAAGGATGTTAAAGTGACCCATAATAGTCCCCCTCCTCCATATCAAAAAAAAAAAGTTTTTGAAATCTGATACTCAATTAATAATTGATACTAATTGTTTAGTAGTGAGAATCAAACTAGCTGTTAGTATCAAAAAAATAAAATAAAAATCAAACTAGCTGTTTGGGCAAGGGATATGGAGTGCTTAAAAAAATAGCACCCTGTCATAAATTGCAATTTGCAATTTAAACAAAAAAAAAAGTTAATATTATGGAAATAAAATAGTGTATTGTTGAAAAATAAATTTTAGCAAACACAAATCCCTTTAGATTGCCTATAGAGAAAATCCATTTGAGACGTGGAGAAATTCAAAGGAATAAATATTGAAGGAATTGGAGATGAAGATGTGCGTACTCTAATGGAGATGCGACATTATTTATGAGATGTGTGAGAAATTAAAAAGGTGGAGGAAAAATATTTTTTTTTTGAAAAAAAAATTAGAAAAATGAAGCAGCAATAGAGTTCGTAGGGTTATGTATTGTAAATACATACTACTTGTAATGCTTAATTGAAATACAACTACGGATTTTTATTATAGCGAATATATTATATATAATGACATTGCACCAAACTCCTTTGTTCCTTCTGAATACACCTACTTATTCCTGAATGGTATTGTAAATTAATGGAGTATGAAACATCATTGTAGCAAAGGAGTAGAAGAGGGGAATAACTCTATTTCACACAACTTGATATTTGATTTATGATTTACGGTTGTTGTTGCATGTAGGGGTGTTAAAAAAACCGCAAATCGCAAACCAATTAAATTGAAAAATTGAATGATCGATTTTCTAAATGTATGTACAACTTAAAATCAATTGCAAAATCGACCGATTAACCAATTTACACCCCTATTAATCGGTTTTCAAACACCAAAAAACCAATAAAAAACTGACTGACCGATTTACACTATTAGTTGCATGGATCATTTGGTAATACATCCAAATGATCATAATTCTACAGCCACAGCAATCTAGGGTAGGAAAATATTTAACTATGCAATACTATTTTGTTTTTGACTTAGGGTCCGATTAATAAATCTGAAATTAAGTGTTGAATTTTAAGTACTACAAATTTTAAGCGAAGGAGCTTGCAGTACTGAAAAAAGTATTTCAAGTATTGGAATAGACTACATTCAATGATTAATTTCAGTAGAAATTTTTCACTTAAAATTTTCAGTGATCTTTTGGCTGCTTTTTCAATTAAGTGGTACATTATTAAACACATTGAAATAAAATAAGTGCTGAAAATTTTCATTTTCATTTTAAGCACTTAATTGGAATGCCAAACACACCCTTACTCAACATTCATAATATATATATATATATATATATATTTGTGTGTGTGTCAAGTTTGAGCATAATAAGACCAGTCGATGGCATAATAATTGATAAGTCAATATTAAGTAATGCATCCATCACCTCCAACCGACCCGGGGCGCCAGACCCCCGACTGAGGGCGAAGTCGGGTGTTCAGGTATGCTCCTTTTTGAATTGGGCAATCTTAGCTTAGTTTGGTCCAGTTCCACGACAAACTCTCCTGCAGCCCAAAATAGATGATTGTTGGGCTGTCCCTGGGAAATCAACGGTTCTATATATCCGATCCTCTAACATAAGATTGGATGACTCCAGTTAGTCTATAGCACCTGTAATTTTCGTTTCAGTATTTTTAATAAAATACCAATTTCTATATTACTACTGTATTTTATGTACCCGGAGATCATATTATATTAATAATAAATAAATAGTACTTGTTTTACTATTCATAATTTCCGTAATTTAAAATATGTAACCGCCTGTATTTTTATATGCGACACAAACACCGCAAACATACCCGACCGTCAACGAACTATACACGACAACACATAAAGACCACTCTGCAAAAATATCCTACGATATGGGAACAGGGCTGGCCCTGCCACTATTGAAAGTCGTCATGGGCCTAAAGCCCCCAACTAAGAACAAAATTTGAGGGCCACCTAGTACTTGACACTTTAGTATTAGTTATGATATTCTTTCAATCTAAAGGCCCAAAAGAGGAAAAAGGAATAACACAGCCCCTTACTCTCTCTTGTTTTGATAAACCCCCAGCCCTTACCGTGACCACAAACTCATGACTGTTTCTCTCTCTACATTTTCTCTTTCTTCTCTCTCTCTCTCTCTCTCTCTCTCTCTCTCTATATATATATATATATTCTAACAGAGTCCCCCGCGCCCCACTCTCTCATTTAATCAAAGGGTCAGCAAATAAAGAAAGAATCTGTTGAATTTTTTAAAGAGTTTTGTTAACGTGTACCCTTAGGGCATATGTTTAGGTTTTAAAAGTAGAAATAAATAAGGGGTACAGTGTTGGTTTTCAGTGTCTAGTGTGGGGTTCAGTGTTTGTCTCCCTTGTATGAAATAAATAAGGGGTACCTTAAATGTTTATCTAAAAATAAATGTTTACCTGTGTATTTCACTATTTGTATTATTATCTGGTTTAGAATTTATTTTTCTGTTAATTTTAGCATCCTGGTGAGGACAAATTAACACGCTACATAATTGGTAGGCTAATTAGCAATTTCGTAAAATTATGTAGAAATTTACGTTTTAGCAACCAAACGGAACTTAGTCGGAAACTTTTATAATTTTTAGTTTTTACCCGTGAAGCTATGAATTAGCTGTGTAGAAAGTTTCAGAGACTGATTAGGAGTTTTAAAAAATCAGGGGGAGGAAAACACAATTCCCGAGAGTTGTGCCTATATATAGAAACTCATGAGATATTTTCATTAGTTCAAACCCAAAATTAGAAATTCAAGAGAGGAGATTTGGGGATTTGATTGCTTAGAGCTTTCCGGCACAAATCGACAACCTTCTGTTCGTTTGTTTTTCCCCAGATTTCATATTCGAACTCCTTGAAGTAAGGACTTCATTTTGATATTCGTTAGGCCTTGTTTGGCTAAGTTTTTCAAAAACTCTTTTTCTAGAATTTTTGTAAAAAGTTGATAATTGGAATTCTGATCGATAGGAATTGTACTAGAAGGATTACTGCACGTTCTTTGTACTCGGGTTTTCCTTGAATCGTATTTTAGAACCGTAAATCGGAGGTGAGTGATCAAACTATGTGTTTTGGAATAATTTCTTGACATGTATTTATGTTTTGTATGACAAGCATGTGTTAACTTATAGATATATATTCTGTAGTTCATATTGGGCAGTTATATTGCTAAGTAGGCCCAATAGCACAGTGAAATATTTGATTATGTCGAAAGTATGGTGAAATGTATTTGAGCATGTTGAGTTGTTAATTGGGTCAAAGGATGTCACACCCCTAACCCACCATAGGCAGATTAGAGGCATGTGACACGCCACCGAGGCAAAACGAACAAATTAAACAAAGTTTAGAAGCTATATTATGTCCATTTAAGTTTCATTAATAAGAAAAAAAAAACGAAGATACTCCTTTAGCTATATATATACAATAAAATAAATAAAAATAAAATAAAAAAACAATGTTCCATTAAATGGTTTAAAGTAAAATAAAAGGTCCAGTCAATTATAAAAGAAAGTATATAAAAACATGCTTTTAAGTGAATCCGAGCTTCCCAAGCTAATAAAACAACCCGAGCCCCTAAACAAGATTAAAGCATAAGGATTTCAGTAACATCCACTTCTAACTATAACAAAACACAAACTTGTAATGTTCAAAATCGAGTCACAAGTATCGACTTAAAACCACCTCAAGCTTACAACCGGAAACTAAACATTATGTACAACTAGAACTTCTAACAAGAATTCCCCCGTTATACAAACCGTAAATTCTAACTAACGTAGCATTGCAAGACTTAAAAAAATAAAAATTAAAAATAAAAAACATATGAAGTCCCCAACTTGCGCATTCCCGAGCTCCATTCACTTCCTGGATTTCTCTCCCAATTGTTCACCTGTAGTGGTTATTTATTATAACCACACATTTATAGATTTGTTTAAACCAAGGCTTAATGAATAATAATAATAATCATGTATGTGGAATTAAAAAGACATGCTCACATTCATTCAATTACACATTACTATAGTCGCAAGAGCAATCATGTATGTTCCACCATACTAGTCCGCGACTCCTCGCCAATAAGTCCGCGCAACTAGCTAAGACCCGATCTCTTTAACTTCAGACCGACGATCTTATTGCCATTTAGGCACAAAACTACTACCGGTGGCTTGATACATAATCTCTATTGACCTAAATAAGCAACTCAACATGCCCACATAATTCATAACAACATGCTTTAACAATTCAATTGGGCTAAAACTAAATATTGACACGCGAATATTCTTGTGTGCTCTTGTGCAATACCCAAGTGTAGATAGACGTGCAAGTAGTAACTGGTAAGACCAGGTCGATCCCACAGGGAAGGTGTTGACCTATTAACTTAGACTAAACTCAAAAGAAAGAAAAAAAAATTCAATAAGATTTAATAATGGTGTAGAACACAAAGTTCCACAAACTAAGACTACTAACGAAAGCAATTTGAATTAAACTAAAGAACTAAATAGCTAACTAAAGCAATATTTCAAAACAGATTTTTCTTAATAAAAGGAAGTGTCGGGATCACACAAATCCACTGTGACCTAGCCATCTACCATGCAGTTACATTGAAGCACTAAGGAGTACATTACCTACAGTATGCCGTATTTCTCTTAAAATAAAGAATCCATATCCCTTTCATGTCCGGGACTATATCATCACAGTTAACTTAAAACACGTGAAAGCGGTTTAATTCAATAGTTAAGACTCGCACCTACATTGGTATTAGCATTGAAGGTGGTTTGCAAAATATATTGGAAGAAATTGCCTTAGGGCCTTGATTTTAGAAACTGTTTTGACAAACTGAGCATTTAGGGACAGTATGATAACAAATCTAAAAAACAAAAGGTCCTGAAATACTGCAGGGAACATCCTCAAGAATCAGAGAGTTCGATCGATCGACGATCTTTCGATCGATCGAAAGCCTTCATCCCTCAATCGATCGAAATGTCCTTCGATCGCTTGACTCTCTCTGGTTCGATCGATCGAACTACCTCCGATCGATCGAATACAGGATTTATTCTGCTACATGGCAGAGGCTGGAGATCACTGTTTCATTGTGTTCTCCCAACCCTAGGACTACTCAGACATCGTCTGGAGTGTCACAGGTTGGTGTTTAACGTAATAATTCATTAAAGTACTGTTTGGCTCGAGTTTAATCATGAAAATTATAAAAAAAAAAAACTATTGAATACATATTTCTCCTATGAAAACGAATGATTGTAACAGACTAAACTATGAGATTAAGTAAGCAGAATGTAAATAAATAATAATATGAAACCTGGAATGTTAACAAACTCGTATTGAATGTAGAATCCTTCAAAACTTAAGCATAATCCAATGTTAAACCTACAAAACAAGCAAAAACTCTCTCTCTCTCTATGAAACTGATTAAAAGTAAAGTTGGGCGTCCTTTGGGACGTATACAATGCTCATATATATAGAAAACCTAAAGGCTAGGGTTACAATTCCGCAACTGCTGCGTACGCGAAAGTTTGTGAAAATACCATGTTCGATCGATCGAACTTTTCTCGATCGATTGAACATTTGGAAATCAAGCGCTTCAACCTTCTTTAAGCGATCGAACCTTCGATTGATCGAACCATCGTCGATCGCTCGAACTTCAAACTTTAGCTTTGAATTTTTTTGTCCAACTACAGCGTTCCAGTTGTCCTGACGTTCATCTCTCTAGTCCACACAGCAGAGATCTGCACAAACAATAGCTAAAACAATACAACTTATCATAGATTAATCACATTGTATGAAAACTAGCCTTGTAATGCAAATTGCAGATAAAACGGGAAGTTGTGATTAAAACCAATGCAATTCTTCCTTTTAGCGCGGTTGTATTTTACAAATACCCCCGCTTTGCACAACCCCCAACTAGCTTATTGCTAGTCCCTACCGATAAAGCGAAAATAAAAACTCCTGAACTAATACTACCACGACTAAGAAAAACAAAGGAAAACTAAAAACAACCCAAACTAAGAGAGAGAAAAAATACTACCACTTTCGCAGGAATTGCGGTTGCATTTAGCGAATGCAACAGGCCGTTAAACCCCTAGGTTCCCCCTAGTGGACGAGTGTTGTCTCGTGAGGGTTTGCAGTGAATATACCCACAAAATTCTCCAATTTTAAGCTCAAAAAGATTTAGAATTGTTAGGAAACTGCGTTCCCAGAATCCATTGACAGCGCGTATAAGTTGGTACTGCAAAAATTTTACGTGAAAACTACAATAACCCTACAAGGGCGGAACTAGGGTTACCTTAAACTGCTAAAACGGATTGCTGTAGTAGACGAATCGAGAACACGGGCTCGATGACAGCTCACGATCTTCTACCGTATTCCTTTGCTGCCAGAATATCGAACTGAGTGTGGGCTCTTTCGAAATCCTTTCTGTTTTCTACTCTCCCTCTTTTACGCTCTCTTTTCTATTCCGAGTTATAATTCTCTATATAGAAAAACGCTAGCTGATGAGAGAGCCAAAGCAGCATATATATAGGCTACGATAGGGACCATAAGAAGTCAATAAGGAATAGGCTTCCTTATGGAATTAGGAAACCCTAATTCAAACTGAATCAGATTCCTATTTCCATAAATTATAATTCATACCGCTAAAGAATTATAATTGCACTCCTACCCTTATCTCAAAAATATATTTCGAGATCCATGTTATTAAATGCTTATTATCTCCCCATGTTAAGATTACAGATATCCATTAATTAAATATAATTACTGACAATCATATTTAATTAATTTCTTAAAATTCCTTGAGATCCTCTGCTTAACTTATCTGATATGTCGGATACAAAATCCACCTGCAGGGTTTGACATAATCAAAACTTATAAGCTTTCTCAAGGGGATATCATCAATCCCAAAATTGAGACATGGATTCCATCATTAATTAATATCCACCACACAATTAATATTGCCACCCAATCCAATGAGATATTGACCCATTTAAGGATCTCACCCTTTTAGGGATCAAAGTGTAAATATCAAATGTACGTGTCTACAAATTAACTTAGGATTTAGAGCATAAGCACTCATAATAGCCATGAGGTATTAATTATCTTATAAGTCAGTATAAAGATAATTACCCCAAGTCAGTCCCGTTTAATACATAAAGTGTACCAGCATAGTGAGTTGAAACTATACCGTTTTCCGTAGTCAAGACAAACCTACTACAACACCATGCTGCAGTCCTACCGATGGTGTGTCCAATCTCATCTAAGACTGTAAACCAAAATCTTACATTCTATAATATCTGATGGCCTGATCTTCCGTGTGTAAGCCGAACTATACACACCAAACCACCTACTATATAGAATGAGAGACACTCATGCATAATATTAAATAAATAATATATTACAAACATTGCCCACACTGATTCTCATAAAAATGGATCAACTGATTTTATTAAATGAATAATAAATCAACTATATAAAGCATGGCTTTTAGTATATATCCCTAACAATCTCCCACTTAGACTCAAAGCCATGATCCGACACACCTCACTCCTATCCCTTCTACATGACTGTCAAAAGTCTTGGCCGGTAAGCTCTTGGTGAAAGGATCTGCCAGGTTATTTGCTGATGCTATCTTGGTCACTTCAACATCACCTCTTTGCACGATCTCTCGTATCAGGTGATACTTACGCTCAATGTGTTTTCCCTTCTTATGGGCCCTTGATTCCTTTGAGTTAGCAACCGCTCCGCTATTATCGCAATAAAGGGTAATAGCTGATTGTACCGTAGGTACCACTCTTAGATCCATAAGGAAGTTTCTGAGCCAAACGGCCTCTTTAGCGGCTTCCGAAGCAGCCATATACTCGGCTTCCATGGTAGAATCAGCAATACATGACTGCTTGATACTCCTCCAAGTAATGGCTCCACCTCCTAGGGTAAACACATATCCTGAGGTAGACTTTCTGGAATCCCTATCTGACATGAAATCAGAATCTATGTACCCAATGGGTACAAGACTATCTGCTTGGTAAACTAACATATAGTCTCGAGTCCTTTTCAGGTACTTGAGAATATTTTTCACCGCAGTCGAATGTTCTTGCCCTGGATTAGACTGATATATACTAACCATGCCAACAGCAAAGCAGATGTCAGGTCTAGTACATAGCATAGCATACATTAGGCTTCCTACTGCCGAGGCATAAGGAACTGCCTTCATCTTCTCTATCTCATCAGGTGTCTTAGGACACTGATCCTTAGATAGAGTAATTCCGTGTCTGAAGGGAAGGAATCCCTTCTTGGAATCTTGCATGCTAAACCTTGCAAGAATATTGTCAATATAAGTGCCTTGTGACAAGCCCAACATCCTATTCTTGCGATCTCGCATAAGCTTGATCCCTAGGATGTGACTGGCTTCTCCCAAGTCCTTCATATCGACTTGACTGGATAACCATACCCTTACAGAAGATAATACCCCCACATCACTTCCGATTACCAAGATATCATCCACATAAATTACTAAGAACACCACCACTCTTCCATCATGTTTCTTGTACACACAAGATTCATCCGCACATTGATCAAAACCAAATGACTTGATTGCTTGATCAAAGCGGATATTCCAAGACCTAGATGCCTGCTTAAGTCCATAAATGGACTTCTTAAGCTTGCACAACATGTGTTCTCGACCCTTCGCAATGAACCCGTCTGGTTGCATCATATAGATGCACTCGTCAAGATTTCCATTTAGAAATGCTGTCTTGACATCCATTTGCCAAATTTCATAATCGAAATGTGCAGCAATGGATAAGAGAATCCGGATAGACTTCAGCATTGCCACCGGCGAAAAAGTTTCCTCATAATCGATTCCTTCTTTTTGAGTGAACCCTTTCGCAACAAGCCTTGCTTTAAAGGTTTGCACCTTACCATCTGCTCCTCTCTTCTTCTTATAGATCCACTTACATCAAATGGGTTTTATTTCATTGGGTGGTTCTACAAGATCCCAGACTTGATTGGAGTACATGGACTCCATTTCAGACTTCATAGCCTTTTGCCAAAGATCTGCATCTTTATCTTGGAGTGCTTCATTGTAGTTACAGGGGTCGGTACCTTGTTCATCAGGGACCCGGTCATAAGACTCTCCCAAGAACATATACCGGTCAGGTTGAATAATAACCCTCCCACTACAACGAGGCACAACCCGTGTCTGTGCATCACTGATATTTCGTTGTGAAGGTTCTGAACCTAATACACCATTATCTACACGTTGTACTGGTTCAGGAACCTGCGTGTTAATGGTTGGTTCGGGATCTACACGAGTTTCGATAATCCTCCCACTACGACGTGGTAATGGAATATCGATAACTCTTTCTTGTGGTGTTTCTTCTCGTACCGTTGGTATCGAAGAATTATGTCTCGGTGTCTTTCCTCTCATTTCCTCTAAAACAATACGACTTCTGGGCTTGTGGTCCATAACATAGTCCTCTTCTAAGAATGTGACATTGGTGCTAACAATAACCTTCTGATCCTTAGGACTATAAAACAGACCACCTTTAGTTCCTCTTGGATACCCAACAAAGAAACATACTTCTGTTCTTGATTCCAACTTTTCTGCGTTCCCTTTCAGCACATGTGCTGGACTACCCCAGATCCGAATATGCCGCAGACTAGGTTTTCGCCCAGTCCACAATTCCGTGGGAGTAGTAGGTACTGACTTAGATGGTACCAAGTTTAGAATGTATGCAGCTGTCTCTAATGCATGTCCCCAAAAGGAAATTGGTAAATCCGAGTAACTCATCATAGATCTTACCATGTCCATGAGAGTCCTGTTCCTTCTTTCTGCTACACCGTTCTGCTGAGGCATACGGGGTGCAGACAATTGAGATGTAATCCCTTGCTCCAATAAGTATTCCCTAAACTCTCCCAAGAGGTACTCTCTACCACGATCAGATCGTAGTGTCTTGATACATTTATTTAGACGCTTCTCCGTTTCAGCCTTGAAGTCTTTGAATTTCTCAAAGCATTCAGACTTACGCCGCATCAAGTAAATGTACCCATACCTTGAGTAATCATCGATGAAAGTGACAAAGTACTCAAATCCCCCTCTTGCTTGGACAGTCATAGGACCACACAAATCAGAGTGAACCAATTCCAACGGCTCTTTAGCTCTATAGCCCTTGGCTGAGAACGGCCTCTTGGTCATTTTACCTTCTAAGCAGGATTCACAGACTGGAAGTGCCTCCACTTCCAATGAGCCCAATGGCCCATTTTGAACCAGTCTTTGAATTCTTTTCAAATTAATATGACCAAGGCGTAAGTGCCAAAGATGCGTTTGGTTCATCCTCGAAAGTTCTTTTCTCTTAAATGGCAAACTATTTGTGTTATTCAATTCATTAAGTTGGAGTATAGGAGAGATAGGATTTATAATATAAAGATCATCCACCAATTGACCAGAACAAATAAAACATTTATTTTCTTTAATAACTACTACTTTATTAAAATGAACTGAATATCCATTATTTACTAAACTAGAACCTGAAACTAAATTCCTTCTAATAGAAGGTACATAAAAGCAATTTCATAATATTAAAATTCTATCTCTACCAAAACTAAGATGTAGATCTCCTACTGCAACTACTGTTACTCTCGTAGCATTTCCCATATATAGATAAATCTCTCCATCACTGAGATGCCTGGTTCCCTGGAACCCCTGCAAAGAATTGCATACATGATCAGTGGCTCCCGTATCTATACACCAGGTACCGGTAGATCGGACCGCTAAACACGATTCAACAACTAGTAAATGAGATTTACCTTGATTGTTCTGTTTGGCGAGATAAACTGGACATTGCTTCTTCCAGTGTCCTGGCTACTTGCAAACAAAACATTTGCCTTTAGGCTTTCCCGGTTGTCCTCGTGGCCTTTGGATTGGCGGAGGACCCGCGGCCTTCTTTTGAGCCTTTTTCATTTTCTTCTTGCCTTTCGGCTTTGAAGCAGAACCTTTCTCAAACACAAGAGCACTCCCTAACTTTCTGTTGAGAGCCTCAGCTGCCTGGAGTTCTTTAAGCAGCTCCGCCAAGGTATATGTAAATTTATTCATGTTGTAATTGAGGCGGAATTGCTTAAAAGACTCTGGCAGTGACTGGAGTACGATATCGACCTGGGTTTCCCCGTCGATTGTAGCTCCAAGGATCTCTAGTTCATTAAGAAGAGATATCATCTTAATAACATGATCCCTTACAGGCGTCCCCTTAGCCATGGTTGTGTTCATCAAGTATTTCATGGCAACCTGCCTAGCAGCACGACTTTGATCCCCGAACATCTCTCGGAGGCTCTCCATCATGTCATAGGCGCTGGCCATTGACTGATGCTGATGTTGCAGCACATTTGACATGGATGCCAAAATGTAACACCGCGCCATCTCATCAGCCTTGACCCATTTCTTGTGAGCCTGGGTTTCCTCAGCGGTTGCCCCCTCACCAGGTTGCTCAGGACATTCTTCAGTAAGCACAAACTTGTACTCTTCAGCAGTTAATACAATATCCAAATTCCTTTTCCAGTCTATATAGTTTGGTCCAGTAAGTTTGTTTTCTTTAAGTATAATAGCAAGTGGATTGAAAGTACCCATTTAAAAGCCTGAGAATCACATAACATAAATGGTTACGTTTGGACAAAAATTACTATGGATTCGAGTTGAAAATATTGGTTCCCTCTACCATATTTGAAAGGAATTCGCCAGCAACCTGATACACCGCGAATAGTATGATTCGATGGGAAGCCATATACTATCCATCATTTGTTCAGATAGACAATTGTCTTTTAATTTTACTATCCAGACAATGTACTTTGCCTAATAAAATTAAACTGCTGACTTGCTTTGGTCCTATAAATAATAACAGTGACTCAGATGGAGAGGATATTATTATTTTTAGCTAAGTGTATACCATCACTTAATTCTAGGTCAAAAGTTCCATGAGGAACACCTCTGATGGAGAGGTGACCCACACTAACAATCACCCAAAACATTCTTTTAAAGAAGTTTGTACTGATGATTCCATGATCAACTACATCCGATAGGGAGGATGACACTAGAGCCATCACACAAAATTAATCATATCATCTACAAACTAGTGATGGAGACCATGGGATTTATACTTGATAAATTCCCTCTCCCACTTAGAATTTTAAAAAAAAATTGAGGGTTATAATTTTTTTAAAAAAAACTTTTAATTTAATTAATAAAAAATAATGGAATACTTGACAAGGATTAATTCATCCTTACTAGTGAAACCCACATGTGTAGATAATAAAATTATTCTATTCTCATGATTTTAGAAAATAAGTACTTATGTTTTCAAATTATGGAATTAGTTTTATTTCAAAATACACATGTAGTTGTCCATCATTTTAAATTAATATAAATTAAACATGCAGCTAGACATCTGAAATAGGTCTAGGAATAATTATCCATGTTGTCCTATTCATTAAACATGAAACAATAATAATCATTCAATCACACATAAATAAGGAAACCACAATAAAATAGGAATCCCACTATTATGGTCAAACTGCAACTCTTGTGAAGAAATCTTCATTAAACCCGATTAGCTCTATGTCGCCACTACGCAACGGGGGTCGAGCTGCCCGGTCAGCTCGCGGGGATCGACCTGGGTTTCCCCGGAAGCTAAATTCGATTTACCATCAGCAACTGCCTTCCAGAACTATTTTCTGAAACAATCTTCTGAAACTGCCTTCTGAAACTGCTTCTAGATTGCTGTCGAAAACTTCTTGTAAAACTGCTCTCACGAACCATCTTCACAGATTTACTTGAGATATATTACATAAACCCTATGCCTCCGTGAAGGAGTTCACATGCTATATATTTGCAGTAAATTAACCACGCATCAATCAAGCGTGGGATCCAATACATACAAATCCTATGCCTCCATAAAGGAGTTCACATGCTATATCAAAATAGCAATATTAACCACGAATAAACCCATCGTGGGATCCAATCACACAAAACCAGTGACCATAATAGTGGAATAAGAACGCTACAAAACAAGGGTTAGCATAGATCTACGCTCTATCCATCCATCAATGCACGCATAAGATCTATTTTATTGGACAACATGGTTGCGTCCAACCTATACGCAGAATCAACGTTGCTCTGATACCACTGTTAGGAAACTGCGTTCCCAGAATCCATTGACAGCACGTATAAGTTGGTACTGCAAAAATTTTACGTGAAAACTACAATAACCCTACAAGGGCGGAACTAGGGTTACCTTAAACTGCTAAAACGGATTGCTGTAGTAGACAAATCGAGAACACGGGCTCGATGATAGCTCACGATCTTCTACCGTATTCCTTTGCTGCCAGAATATCGAACTGAGTGTGGGCTCTTTCGAAATCCTTTCTGTTTTCTGCTCTCCCTCTTTTACGCTCTCTTTTCTATTCCGAGTTATAATTCTCTATATAGAAAAACGCTAGCTGATGAGAGAGCCAAAACAACATATATATAGGCTACGATAGGGACCATAAGAAGTCAATAAGGAATAGGCTTCCTTATGGAATTAGGAAACCCTAATTCAAACTGAATCAGATTCCTATTTCCATAAATTATAATTCATACCACTAAAGAATTATAATTGCACTCCTACCCTTATCTCAAAAATATATTTCGAGCTCTATGTTATTAAATGCTTATTATCTCCCCATGTTAAGATTACAGATATCCATTAATTAAATATAATTACTGACAATCATATTTAATTAATTTCTTAAAATTCCTTGAGATTCTCTGCTTAACTTATCTGATATGTCGGATACAAAATCCACCTGCAGGGTTGACATAATCAAAACTTATAAGCTTTCTCAAGGGGATATCATCAATCCCAAAATTGAGACATGGATTCCATCATTAATTAATATCCACCACACAATTAATATTGCCACCCAATCCAATGAGATATTGACCCATTTAAGGATCTCACCCTTTTAGGGATCAAAGTGTAAATATCAAATGTACGTGTCTACAAATTAACTTAGAATTTAGAGCATAAGCACTCATAATAGCCATGAGGTATTAATTATCTTATAAGTCAGTATAAAGATAATTACCCCAAGTCAGTCCCGTTTAATACATAAAGTGTACCAGCATAGTGAGTTGAAACTATACCGTTTTCCGTAGTCAAGACAAACCTACTACAACACCATGCTGCAGTCCTACCGATGGTGTGTCCAATCTCATCTAAGACTGTAAACCAAAATCTTACATTCTATAATATCTGATGACCTGATCTTCCGTGTGTAAGCCGAACTCTACACACTAAACCACCTACTATATAGAATGAGAGACACACATGCATAATATTAAATAAATAATATAATACAAACATTGCCCACACAGATTCTCATAAAAATGGATCAACTGATTTTATTAAATGAATAATAAATCAACTACATAAAGCATGGCTTTTAGTATATATCCCTAACAAGAATAACTTGTAGAATTCCCCCTCCATTAAACTATTACTTTGACTCTACAGAGATATACTATCCTCAATCAACCCATGAAAGAAATCCACATGCTCCCTTATATCATTAAGTAAAATATAACATATGTATCACCATCATGCACCCGTGTGTGTGTGAGTTTAACAACCATACGTCCAACCCTATTAAGAGTTATTTAGACTATTGCGCCTTGAAAAACTCGCAGTTTCAAGTCAACTCTCACATTGGTCACACTCAAAAAGAACGTCTCTCAGAAACTTGCTTTACAATGACCGCACACCGTATGAAAGCTTTGATAAGGCTGATATTCTGGGTGCTAATGCTTCCATACTTGACTCTATGAAAAACGGACATTTAAGAGTATATAGTCTCATGAATAGAACACTACTTACTAGAGGAGCGAAATACCGTGGATAACTCAATTCACACTTCCATGTTCAAATTAATTGTTGAGAATCTTTAAGACTTTGAATTTCGGCTTTTAGTTAGTAGGTGAGGGTGTTGTAGAGAAGAATGTGCCCTTCAGTATGTGACGGAATTTCAACTTCTCTTTTTATTCTTTTCATCTCTCAACCCAATCTCCCATTCATTTCATATGCTCTTTTTCTTTTCCTTCATTCATCATTCATTTTTTTTTTAAACTGACCCACAACTACTTCCTTCCACTTCACCTACTTTGATGACTTCATTCTTAATAAATGTATAATACGGCTCATTGAGGTCAAGATATAGATCAAGGACTTGGATTCTTTGTAATCATATTGGAAATATTTAGTTGGTGTGGGATCAGGGATGAAACATTTCAATGAATGTAGGTGAAAGCTATATCAGGTTAAAGAATGGGCAAACGATGGCTTAAATCATTTTCTCAACTTTCAATTTTTAGCACTTAAGTGTTCATTGAGTGTAATTGGTAAATCCTGAACGTTCTCCTCTAACAAGCAGTCAAAACTTTTAAAGAAAAACTGAGACATTTACAACGAATTTACTAAGTATAAACAAGAAAGACCATTCGAAATTGTATGAGAATTCCCTCAGAAATGACGATTGGCTCAATAGCTCACTAAGGGTTATTAGCTTCCACTACTTGTTCTTTTGGCACAATAGTCATATTAACTCAGTTTTTAGGTTTTCTACATAGCTGCCAATTAGTGCATAAAAGGATTGGATACATAATAACTTCACATATGCAATCCATCTCAGTGATAACAGAAAACGCGTGAACTTAATCCATAAAAAGATGAGAATACTACAAATGTGTCATCGCCTAATTAACAAGCAGGAGAGATTATTCAGAGTTATTCTATCAATAAGATTCACTATTAAAAAATTTCAAAATTTTACCAGACCGCATTCTAATTAAATTTAAGACATATCCAAGTGCAAAATATGATCATTACGGGTGTATACCTATCTATTAGTATCCCCTACCCCCAACTGAAAACAACAAAGTCTCCAGAAGTTGATTTTCAATAATTAAAATAGATGGGTATCACCTGTATAGAGCAACGCGATGATAACAAGCATAGCAACTTGGCATAGAAATATAGAACACAATCTCCAAAACAACAAGGATCAATAGATAAAGATAAAGCAATAAAATCATGATCCAAACAATACAAACCACTGGAATGGTAAAGGAATAAAATAAAAGCAGTGATAAATAATGTTCATACATAACCAAACTAACCAAAATAAAGAACTGTCCCACATGTCCAACCATAACACACCCACCAAAAACAGTACAACAAAAATCAACAGATAATCAAAAGTACAATAACACCACCCCATTCCCAGAAAATGCTACGCGGCTCCCGACGGATCATCATCAGCCACGTCAGAAGGAATGTCAATGGGTGCAGGTGGCAGTGGTGCAGTAGCAGGTGCAACAGCAGCAGAAGTGGATGGAAGATCAGCAGTAAGTGGACCAGAAAGTGATGGATCGGCAGCAGCAGAAGAAATGGATAGACCTGTAGGAGTAGGAGTAGAAGCAGCAGAAAATGATGGATCAGCAGCAGGCGGTGCAGACGGGGTAGTCGTAGGATGGTGAGCAGAGTGAACGGCCTGATCGACCCCAATCTGAATCAATATAGACTCAAGCAAGGTCTGCAGCTGATCCATCCGGCCCTCAAGTCTAATCCTGGCCTCTCTCTCCATCAATAGCAGCTCATAAACTGTCGGGAGAGGCACAGAGGAAGAAGACTCTCCCTGGGCCTGAGTCTGCGACTGCTGTCGCAACTCGAACTGCTGAGCAGCAGCAATCGGATCCTCCTCCTCATCGTCGGTATCAAGCTCCTCGGCCTCTGTGGGCGTCCCTGAAGCTCTAGCCTCTGTGTCTGTCCCACCACGCCTCTTCTTCTTCGCCCCCACCTTCGCTTTCCCTTTTCCTTTTTGTTTCCTCTTCTGGGCGTCTGAGCGGCGAGCCGCTGCCTCGCCGAATCGGCTGGGAGAAGCATGAAGGTCGTCTCCAACAAGCTCAGGAAAGCCGGCCTGAGCCATAACTCTGTGAATCGCCCAAGCACCTTTCAGTTGCTTCTTGGAGACGATGAAACGGGTGGGATGGACCATGAAATCGATATAAAGTCGTGGTAAGCAGACCGGTTGTCCTGTCCCCACTGCAAATAATACTCGCGCATACCAAGCTGCGATCTTCTCTCGATAAGAGGTCACCAAGAGGTAATTGCTGAGGACCAGGTGAAGCATGACGTAGTTGTCGGTAAGGAAGTGGTCCTCAATCAAAGCCTCGCCATTCCAAGAAGAAACGGCGCCTCCGTTGAGCTCGCGGATAATGGCAGATGGTGGGGTCTCAGGTGCGTCAGGCCGATGGGGGCAAATATAATCTGGTACCTCTGGTACCCCCAAGGCGGCCGAAACTGTAGCGGGACTGATGACGAACGCCCGACCCCGGAAGAAAGCATGATGTGTGAATGGTGCGTGCAGGTCGCGTATCATCGTCGCACACGCACCTCGTATCCATGACAGATTTACTCTCTTGGCAAGCGAGAGTAAATGGAACCAGTGGGGCATGGAGCGAATCCGTGTTAGGAACCACGGGTGCTCCGACCAAGCAGACTCGATAGGACGCTCAATCATCACCTTCCGCGTCTGGAAATAACGCTCGTACCATACCTGATCCTCATCATTCCGGAACCCATGTGCGGGTACCGAATCAGGTATAGTGAGGCTGAGGGGCTTGGACTTGTGGTAGCCAGTTACTGGATTCATCATGGCAGCCCTAAAAAAGAGCGCAACACAACACAGATTAGAACAGGGAAGAAAAAAGAAAGAAACTGCTACTGCTCTAGGTCGATCGATCTAACTTAGTTCGATCGATTAAACTGGAGTAGGATTCGATCGCTTGAGCATAGTTCGATCGATCGAACATTTCAGCTTCGATCGATCGAAAACAGTTTAATCGATCGAACACAGCGATGTGCTGCGATCGCAAAAACGAATGGGAAAATGAAAAGTGAAAGAAAAAAGAACTACAAAAGGGAAATCCTACGACCAAGGGGACACCCCCTTGGGATTTTTCTAACAAAATGAAAGACAAAGGGCTCGTGGAGCCTACCTCGGTGTAAAAGGAGACCCGCGGGGTGAGAGGACGTAGCGGATGATTGTGGGGGTGAACTTGGCCGCCAATTGATGTCTAATGTCATGAAATCGCCGAGTCGCCCCCTCCTCTGTGCTTGAGCGATTGAGTGTGTGAGAGTAAGGGAAATGAAGAGGTGTTCTGCAGACACCACGTTTAAAATAGTGCTCGATCGATCTAACTCAGTTCGATCGATCGACAGCAAAACTCTCAATCGATTTAAGAACGAGTTCAAGCGCTCGAGCTTGCAGGGGTTTCGATCGATCGAAAGAGGTTAGATCGATCGAACTCAAAAACTTATAGAACTTATTGGAGAATTGAACCAAAACACCCCCAACTATCAGACACAGATCTGGACATGCAGAGATACTTAAAAGCAGTTCAACCACAGACATGTAGGCCAGAATGGACATCACCAAAAGATAAAATTGCAAAGATTTAGTAATAAAAAATTCAAAATGCAGTCAATTTGCAAAATTATAATTCCCCACGTGATCCGTAGACCTTATTACATAGAAAAACGAAAATAAAAACCAAACTAAAATCATTTGCCCAGAATTACACTTCAATTGAGAAAAATGAAAATGACAAAACAAAACTGAAGTGAAACACTAAACTTCCAACACGAAAACTTCTTCTTCTTCCATTGCTTCGAACACCACCAGATCTTCAAGATTGGACGCCAAACTTGACAATTCCCGTTCCCAAAATAATCTGAAAGCGGCAAGAGTGTCATTAAGCATGGCTGGAGTCGCTAGGGAATGAGGTGTGCACATGAGAGGAGACTGCGGTGGAGACATAGATAATGGTGTGAAAATCCGCAGTTGTTCTTCCTCTTGCGGTGGGGTGCCAGGAGACTGCGTGTGAGCCCCATGGAACAGCTGATGTGGAAGGAACACCGGAATACCATTGAGAAACATAGTGACAATCCTGGACAAGGAAACGACAAAAGACAAACAAACCGAGATTAAGATAATGGAACACAAGAAATAAGGATTAAACACGAAAAGAAAAACAAGGAATAGGAACAAAATAAAAAGAAATGTGACTAAGCTCCAACCTCACTATTGGCATAGATTCCCAAAATGCACTTGCTGGTAAGGGGCATTGGAGCCTGAATAGCAGAAAGCTCAGGTACACATAGCGGTATGGGACCAACTCGGGAACAAGGAAGTCGTCAACAAAAACAAAAACTGCATTGTGACGTTCCGGGACGACATCCTGGAGGTTATGATCTTCCCATGGCTCCCACATATCATCATTTTCCCATTGTGCCATGAGTGCATCATCCACCATTCTCCCCATGTACAGGTCTTCTTCCTCATCCACATCATCGTCATCATGAAATTCTATATTTTCATATGGATTGATGTCAAGGAGGGCCGGTGGTTATGGAAGGTACCCTTGGGCAGCATCAATGAGAGTGTGAGCTTCAGGGTCTTGATGAAGCAAGGGGCAGGGTGTGAGTTCACCCTCAGTCCAGGTGCCACAACGACATTCTGAATCAGCCCATGAACCGATAGAATGAACATCGTCACCTCGCATTTATGCACCTGCAATTGAGTGGTTTAAGGTATAGCGGATTAAAACGAGATCACAAACACTAAAAGAACGAACAAAGAATTAAAAAAAACTAAAATGCAGCTAAAGATAAGGAATACAACAACAATATGGAACTCCACTTTGGATTTTAAGTGGGAGAATAGTTGGGCTCATCCAGCTGGATGTGCTCAACTTCAGTTTGGAAGTTCTCCAAGAACGGTTTCAACCTCTGGCCATTGACCTTGAAACTATCATCGTTCTTTGGATTGACGAGCTCAACCACCCCGTGTGGAAAGACAGTTTTTACAATGAACGGGCTTGTCCAACGGGAACAGAGCTTTCCTGGGAAAAGGTAGAGGCGAGAGTCATACAGCAAAACTTTCTGCCCCGGCTCAAATGATTTACGAAAGATCGTACGATCGTGGCGAGCCTTCAACCTTTCCTTATGCAACCTTGCAGAGTCATACGCATCTCGTCGTATTTCCTCTAGCTCTACAAGTTGGAGCTTGCGTAACTGACCTCCCTCTTGGATATCAAAGTTCAATGAGCGTGTCGCCCAGTAAGCTTTATGCTCAATTTCAACAGGGAGGTGGCAAGCTTTCCCGTAAACCATTCTATACGGGGACATACTTAGATTCGTCTTGTAGGCAGTACGGTATGCCCATAAAGCGTCGGTCAGCTTGTATGCCCAGTCCTTTCGGTTGGAGCTAACTGTCTTTTCGAGAATATGCTTGATTTCTTGGTTAGCCAATTCCGCTTGCCCATTCGACTGTGGATGATAGGCAAGAGCGATTTTATGGTGGACTCCGTATTTCTTGAGAAGTGACTCCAAAGGCCTATTGCAGAAATGATTGCCTTGGTCACTTAGTAAAGCTTTCGGGGTTCCAAAACGAGACAAGATATGCTCTCTTAGAAAGGACATGACCGTTCTGTGGTCATTACGTCTCGTTGGTATTGCTTCAACCCATTTTGACACATACTCTACAGCAAGGAGTATGTATTCACAGTTATTAGACTTGGGAAATGGGCCCATAAAATCTATGCCCCAACAATCGAATATCTCAATTGTGATGATAGGGGTTAAAGGCATAGAATTCCTTTTAGAAATAGTTCCAAGCTTTTGACAGCGTTGGCATGTCTTGCAAAAGGAATACGCATCTTTAAAAATTATGGGCCAGTAAAAACTGCTTTGTAGAACTTTTTGTGCGGTCTTCTGTGAAGCGAAGTGGCCACCGCATGCCTCAGAATGGCATGATGCTAAAATTACGGTTATATCCTCATTGGGGACGCAGCGCCTGATAACCTGATCAGCACAGTACTTGAAAAGATATGGGTCATCAAAAAAAAATGACGCGCGAACGAGAGGAACAGTTTTCTGTCTTGGTTTGACCAATGATTCGGGGTTTCTTCCGTGACAAGGTAGTTCACGATATCAGCATACCAAGGCAGACCACTTACTGCCAGTAGTTGTTCGTCCGGGAACTCATCCTTAATGGATTGGGATTCAGCATTGTCGACAAAAGTCAATCGTGACAAATGGTCCGCAACCACATTCTCTACTCCTTGCTTATCTTTGATTGTTAAATCAAACTCTTGGAGTAAGAGTATCCAGCGAATGAGCCGTTGTTTAGCGTCTTTCTTAGACAGCAGATACTTGAGGGCCGAGTGATCTGTAAAACAGACGATTGGTGACCCTATCAGATAAGACCTAAACTTATCCAAGGCGAATACTACAGCCAGCAGCTCCTTTTCAGTAGTTGTATAATTCATTTGAGCTTCATTCAAAGTTCGGCTGGCAAAGTATATCACATATGGCTTACTGTCCTTTCTCTGGCCTAGGACCGCGCCAATGGCGTAATCACTAGCATCGCACATTAATTCGAAAGGCAAACTCCAGTCGG
Organism: Hydrangea macrophylla; assembly: GCA_033977485.1. Classification (NCBI taxonomy): domain Eukaryota; kingdom Viridiplantae; phylum Streptophyta; class Magnoliopsida; order Cornales; family Hydrangeaceae; genus Hydrangea; species Hydrangea macrophylla. The sequence continues at coordinate 94,504,379 of CM066986.1, forward strand.
GTGCCTGTATTATAGGTGCGGTGGTGAGGAGCTCTTTTAGATCCTCGAAGGACTTTTGGCAACTTTCTGACCACTCGAATGGTGCATCTTTGACAAGAAGTTGACAAAGAGGTTGAGAGATTGCACTGAAGTTCTGGATAAACCGACGATAAAATCCCGCATGCCCCAAGAACGAACGGATGTCTCTCACTGTACGGGGGACAGGTATATTTGAGATTATGTCGATTTTGGCCTTATCCACTTGGATTCCTTCATCGGAGATTATATGGCCGAGGACTATTCCCTTGGTCACCATAAAGTGACACTTTTCCCAATTCAAAACTAGGTGTTTATCCTCACATCGCATTAATACATGCTCGAGATTGCTGAGGCAATCTTCAAAGCTATGGCCAAACACTGAAAAATCATCCATGAAGACTTCAAGGATGTGTTCGACCATGTCACTGAATATGCTTAGCATGCACCGCTGAAAGGTAGCCGGTGCATTACATAAGCCAAACGGCATTCGACGGTAGGCAAATGTACCAAATGGACAAGTGAATGTGGTTTTCTCCTGATCTTCAGGAGCAATTTCAATTTGGTTATATCCACTATATCCATCCAAAAGGCAGTAATACTTGTGACCTGCCACACGTTCTAGCATTTGATCCATGAATGGCAAAGGAAAATGGTCTTTTTAGGTCCCAGTATTCAACTTTCTGTAGTCAATACACATCCTCCATCCAGTGGGGACGCGTGTTGGTACCAATTCACCATCTTTGTTTGGGATGACCGTTATGCCTGCTTTCTTTGGAACCACTTGGGTTGGACTGACCCAAGGACTATCAGATATCGGATAAATCATCCCAACATCAAGTAGTTTGAGCACTTCCTTTTTAACTACTTCTTTCATGTTGGGATTCAGACGCCTTTGCATTTGTCTTGAAGGTCTAGCGTCTTCCTCCAGATATATCTTATGAGTGCATATGGATGGGCTGATGCCTTTGAGGTCAGCAATCGTCCATCCCATAGCATCCTTATGCTTGGTCAGCATTTGCACTAGCTTACCTTCCTGTTCATGAGTTAAAGCAGATGAAATGATCACAGGATACGTTTTTCCAGTCCCTAGGAATGCATATTTTAGCTCTTTGGGTAGCTCATTTAACTCTACCTCCGGAAACTGAAAACTAGAAGGCATTGCCAACTTAGTTTTAGGAGGCAATTGTTCGTATGGCATTACCCACATGCATTCTGCTCTATTCTCCTCTATCGTATCCATCATAAGACACATCTGGTTTAGGTCAGCATCCAATGGAGTTGACTCGGCAGGCTGATAGATATTGCCAAATTGAGTCATCACAACTTCCAAAGGATCTTTGTAGTCGACCAAGTCAACTTCATCTTCAATGACTGTGTCAATGTAATGAATTTCTTTCTCATCATCGTATTCTTCAGGTCGGGGATTAGAAAAAATTTTGACATTCAATGTCATGTTCCCGAATACGATAGTCATGATACCACTTCTAATCTTGATCGTGGCATCAATAGTGTTGAGGAATGGACGTCCAAAGATAACCGGGATGTGTGCACCAGGATTAGACACAGGTTCTGTGTCCAATATCACGAAATCAACCGAAAAGACAAAAGAGTCTATTTGGACAAGGGAATGTTCCTCCTGAACCCTCTTGCCGTGCATCTATCCTTTCTAACGTGGCAGACATTCTACTCATCATCTGTATGAGTTGCTGCGTTAGATTGGCATTAGCAAGTGGCTCTTCTTCTTGTACCTTCTTGTGTGGTGGCACATAGGTATTGGTCTGTGGTGCATTGGAGGGTTGAGCTTGGTTGTAGTTATTGGTTCTGTTTTGATTGTATTGATGGGACGGCCTATTGTTTTGCCCTTGATATTGATTGTTGTTGTAGGGCTGCTGTTGATATTGATTTTGGGTCCCAGCATTATTTTTCCAATCAAAACAAGGGTGATTCCATCTATTGTTACTTTGAAAGTTATTGTTGGAATTCCCCGCCCCTCGAAAACCGTGCATGGCATTCATCTCCATAGGGGCCTGCTCTTGAAAATACAGCACATTGGGACAGTATTGAGTTGTATGTCCCAACATGTTGCATGTGCCGCATGGTTCCTCAGGCATAACCTGCCTAAAGCTCTCTCCTCGCATCCCTAGTTCTTCTACCTTCTTTGCCAGTTCTTCATATTTGTTCATCAGATGATCTTCACTTTTCAATTGGTACAAACTCTTATCTTCCACACTCGATATTTGAGTTCGAGGTGTATCTTCAGAGTTAGACCATTCATGAGCATGTTCAACTAACCACTCAAAATGTCACGCCCCGACGTAGCATAATACAGGAAAGCTTTTAATTTCCTTTATGGACTCGTAGGTCGTGACAAGTGAGTATGACCAATTGTCCCTGCAAACAATTACCTTAACAACATTTCTAGAGCAAAGGATACTAACGAAAACATAAGCTCCGAAATAAAAAACTTACTAAACTATTACAGCAGTCATAGTCTTAGGCACAAAATGCCTTATTCAAAAGTCTAAACTAGTTTATTACAAAACCCAAATTAAAAGACATAGAAAATATAAAGCAGCCTCCTGGAAAGTCTCCTGACTCTAAGTAGCATAGTCAAAATACCCTGGCTGCTCCTGACCCTGAAAATCTGGACATACAGTCCAGGACGCATCAACGCCGTCAGCTTATGAAAGCTGGTGAGTAAGATAAACAAGTGCTCGCAATGTATATATAAGCATATAAACAACGGTGCAATTTAACTTAACAGTAATATATTCAAGGTTCCAATTCCAACATAAGCCATGGGGAATAAAGAAAGCAATAAATATGCGACCATGCATGAACAATGTAATATCTCATCTTTCTGACTCTTTTCTCTCAACAAAACTCAACACAACCAAACCATTATCTCAGATACCAGGAATACTATCCGATCGATATCCAAAACAGCACACCAAACTATCGCTTCAGATACCAGGAATAATATCCGATCGATATCTAAGCCACACTCAATACCATCATTTCGGATACCAGGAATAATATCCGATCAATATCCGAAACAAGCGCCTTAGATACCAGGAATAATATCCGATCGATATCTAAGCCGTACACAACACTACCACCATCGCTTCGGATATCAGGAATACTATCCGATCAATATCCGAAACGCGCGCCTTAGATACCAGGAATACTATCCGATCGATATCTAAGTCGTACACGACACTGTCGCCTCCAATACCAGGAATACTATCCGATCGATATTGAGGTCGCACACCAGACCGCTACTCTTTACTCTTTTCACGCTTTCTCGCACACATGCATGTTGACACAACCTCAACCCTAATATGTATGTCCATGTTTCATAAATAACACCTTTAATAAATCACAAAGCCGAATAATCGTACGAGCATAAATTTCGGTCTTAAACATTCTTACAAGTCCAAAGCCTAACAGTGAGCCTTTAAAACAGTGTATTTGTTAAACAGTCCTTTGAAATCTCCCAAAATATTTTCCAAACAGTCCCTTACCAAAAATCACACAAACTGCCAAAACTGCCACCTCGCGCGAGTGGATCGCGCGAGCGAAGGGGAGGGCAGATCGCGCGAGCGGATCGCGCGCGCGGAGGGGCTGGACAGGTCGCGCGAGCGGATCGCGCGCGCGAGGGGGGGGAAAGGTCCGCGCGAGCGAGCCTCGCGCGAGCGGGTCGCGCGCGCGAGTTCTTGCAGAATGTCATCTTCTTCGTCTTCTCCCCTGTTTCTGGTTTTAAAACTGAAATTTACCCATTTTCAGAATCTGTTCGTACTAAGACATGTGATATATGGTTCTCCTCGGTTTTCCGCGTAGATTAAGAATACGCGATCAATTTTAACTAATACGGATTATATCACTAGTTATTCGCGATTAAAGTTAGAGTGACAAAACTTAAAATCAATGGTTCGTCGCGATACGGATAAATTACTGCGTAGGATTCGAACCACAGCTTATCGGGATCAATATCTTCCATTCCCAATTTACAGAATCGATTTTGGTTACGATTTCTAAAGCTTCAATTTCCAAGCTTTAATGGTGTATTGATATATATACACATATACACACATATATACACTGAAATACACATATATAGACATTGAGAGTGAGTTTAAATTACTCATTGAGGCTAATTAGACTGAGAATTTGAGACCGAGAAATCCGTCGTAATAATCCGTCGTTCCGAAATTCTTCCCGTTCTTGATTTTGGTAACCCAATATGTATATATGACTATGTATGTGTGTATGTATATAGTATATAAACTGTATGTGTGTGTATTGTGAAAGTTCTTGAGAGGAAGAGAGAAATGGAGAGTTTGAGGGAGATACAGTGAGTGAGAGAGAGACACACTGTTACACATATATATAAACTGATATGTTTGGGCTCCAAGAAAGACAGGGAAAACCACCGGTGTGGTTGAGCTCACGTGCTCCCACACCCAAACGCGGTATAAGGCGCAATTGAAATTAAAACTGGTATTTTTACGGTTGAAAATAAAATGCAGAAAATTATATTAACATAGGAATTAAATTCCCGGTTATACAAAAATATAGATATCGATTTTGAAACCACAGCAAATATTTTGGAAATTACGGTTTGACCCCAGATAAATGTATTAAAAAGAAATTAAAACAGATGCTCATGGAAATGAAATGCAGTATTTATTTAGTAATGATAAATAAAATACAGGGCGTTACACAAAATGAGCTTCAGCCTCTTCGGTGTTCTTTCGAAGGAATGGTCCAGAGCTCATAGTTTTGACCAACTTTTTCGTTTCACCATTTAGTCCTTCATAGAAGTGACTGATGGTACACCATTTCTCATATCCGTGGTGGGGACATGAGAGAAGCAAATCTTTGAAACGCTCCCAAGTTTGGGTGAAGGTTTCATTGCTCCTCTGCTTGTATGAACTTATTTAGCGTTTTAGCTCTGTGGTCATGCGAGGTGGAAAGAATTTCTTCAAAAACGCAGTGTTCATCGCATGCCATGTGAAGATTGAATTCGGTTTTAGGGTGAGTAACCACGCCTTCGCTTTATCCTTCAAGGTGAAGGGAAATAACATTAAGCGTGTCACATCTACAGGACAAGTTTGGGAGAATGTTTTACAAACATCCTCGAAATCCTTAACGTGTAGATATGCCTTCTCGCTTTCCATCCCATGAAATGTTGGGAGGAGTTGAATCATCCCATTGCAAAATTGAAATTCGCCAGCATGTGGGGGAATGAGAATGCAAGAAGGAGTAGGTGCGTGTTCTGGTTGCATGAGATCGCACAACGGACGTAGTGAATCATCAACTGGTACGACAACATTGTCACCATGTTCACTCTGATTATCATCCATTAATTCAGTTGGAGTGGTGACATGGTTACTAGAACTGGAAGAATTAGATGAATATAGAGGATTTTCGAAAATTCCGTGGACAGAACTATCGGACATAAATGAGAGAACCTAAGAAGATTGAAAACCTAGAGAACTCAAAGAAAAAGGAAAACAGAAATAGATCAGGAAAGATTGAGGTAATCTAAGGAATTGATCGTCGCCTTCCCCGGCAATGGCGCAAAAAACTTGACACGCGAATATTCTTGTGTGCTCTTGTGCAATACCCAAGTGTAGGTAGACGTGCAAGTAGTTACTGGTAAGACCAGGTCGATCCCACAGGGAAGGTGTTGACCTATTAACTTAGACTAAACTCAAAAGAAAGGAAAAAAAAATTCAATAAGATTTAATAATGGTGCAGAACACAAAGTTCCACAAACTAAGACTACTAACGAAAGCAATTTGAATTAAACTAAAGAACTAAATAGCTAACTAAAGCAATATTTCAAAACAGATTTTTCTTAATAAAAGGAAGTGTCGGGATCACACAAATCCACTGTGACCCAGCCATCTACCATGCAGTTACATTGAAGCACTAAGGAGTACATTACCTACTGTATGCCGTATTTCTCTTAAAATAAAGAATCTATAGCCCTTTCATGTCCGGGACTATATCATCACAGTTAACTTAAAACAAGTGAAAGCGGTTTAATTCAATAGTTAAGACTCGCACCTACAATGGTATTAGCATTGAAGGTGGTTTGCAAAATATATTGAAAGAAATTGCCTTAGGGCCTTGATTTTAGAAACTGTTTTGACAAACTGAGCATTTAGGGACAGTATGATAACAAATCTCAAAAACAAAAGGTCCTGAAATACTGCAGGGAACATCCTCAAGAATCAGAGAGTTCGATCGATCGACGATCTTTCGATCGATCGAAAGCCTTCATCCCTCAATCGATCGAAATGTCCTTCGATCGCTTGACTATCTCTGGTTCGATCGATCAAACTACCTCCGATCGATCGAATACAGGATTTATTCTGCTGCATGGCAGAGGCTGGAGATCACTGTTTCATTGTGTTCTCCCAACCCTAGGACTACTCAGACATCGTCTGGAGTGTCACAGGTTGGTGTTTAACGTAACAATTCATTAAAGTACCGTTTGGCTCGAGTTTAATCATGGAAATTATAAAAAAAAAAAAACTATTGAATACCTATTTCTCCTATGAAAACGAATGATTGTAACAGACTAAACTATGAGATTAAGTAAGCAGAATGTAAATAAACAATAATATGAAACCTGGAATGTTAACAAACTCGTATTGAATGTAGAATCCTTCAAAACTTAAGCATAATCCAATGTTAAACCTACAAAACAAGCAAAAACTCTCTCTCTCTCTCTCTCTCTCTCTCTCTCTCTCTCTCTCTCTCTCTCTCTCTCTCTCTCTCTATGAAACTGATTAAAAGTAAAGTTGGGCGTCCTTTGGGACGTATACAATGCTCATATATATATAGAAAACCTAAAGGCTAGGGTTACAATTCCGCAACTGCTGCGTACGCGAAAGTTTCTGAAAATACCATGTTCGATCGATCGAACTTTTCTCGATCGATTGAACATTTGGAACTCAAGCGCTTCAACCTTCTTTAAGCGATCGAACCTTCAATCGATCAAACCATCGTCGATCGCTCGAACTTCAAACTTTAGCTTTGAATTCTTTTGTCTACACTACAGCATTCCAGTTGTCCTGGCGTTCATCTCTCTAGTCCACACAGCAGAGATCTGCACAAACAATAGCTAAAACAATACAACTTATCATAGATTAATCACATTGTATGAAAACTAGCCTTGTAATGCAAATTGCAGATAAAACGGGAAGTTGTGATTAAAACCAATGCAATTCTTCCTTTTAGCGCGGTTGTATTTTACAAATACCCCCGCTTTGCACATGAATTTGCCCAATAATAGCTAAACATGAATAATTTAATTAATAAGTTTAACAAAATCATCCAAATGAATATTAACATGGTTAATTCCAGGGGTAAGATTAAAATCACTCACCTCAAGTTGTCGCACTTAAATCCCAAATTAATGCCAGAAAAGTCAAACTCACGTTCAATTCTATTCCAAGTTCAATTCCTACAAGTTTTGGATCAACTAAATGTTACCAACCCAAATGGGTCACGGAAAAACTGTGATTAAACTCAAGGAAATTTACACCATAAGATTCCCCTTACCTCCACGAGTCCAAATATGTGATTAGAATCCGAAATAAACGTCGTTAAGTTAGACGTGCAATGAAAAACCTCACCGAAACCCCCACTGCTCGAAGCCCCTGTTCGGCCGACTTGTGAAGAAGAAGACGTATTCTTCTTTTAATCAAATCTTAGGTTTGATATATATCTAACCTAGTTTCTAAAATTAAGGCCTAAGTCCTCAACTCCTAAGTATTATTATTTACACCCCGATTAGTTTTATAACTAACTAATCAACTCCCAAATATAAATGAATATTTGTCTATATTTCTTTTGGGTCCCAAAATGTGGTCCCAAATATTTACACGAAGTTACTAACTAGCCAACTAATTAGGTAACGTGTCCAATTAGTATTCACAAAAGTTCCCCAAAATGACCACAAAAATGGTATTTAGCAATACATATTGTACTTCAACAATAAAAATAATAACTCACATAAGCCTTAATAAACATCTAACCACATAAGATATTATCCGTATTATTGCCCATCCCAATGGGACTTCTCATCTCATGCCCCAGATATGGGTCTGCCATTATGGCCTGCTACTGGGTTCCCTTACGGACACCCACATTCAACTAGTGGATCGAAACCCACTTAAACATGTGTTAATAAATACTACTAATCATGATAAATGCATGTATATATGAAATTAAATAAAATCTGCGGGTGGGGGTATCACAAAGGAGCACGTGGTACCAAGCCATCTTCTAGAGCCGATATAGGCATAAGGTCGCACGTTTGAAGAAAAAAAACATTGGTCTTACCTTTTCGCGTGGACTTATTGGCGAGGAGTTGCAGAGTAGGACACGTGAGACTCCGGAGACTAGTATGAAGTGTAGAGATATGAATGTGAGAATGTTTATCATTCATTTGCATTGTTGTTTTATTCACTAAGCGTTAGCTTAAACAAATCGAATATGTGTGGTTATTTAAAAAACTATTTAAGGTGTAATGCCGGCGAGGAATCAGGGAAGTGATTACGGGAGGTCGGGAGTTCACTTAGAAGGCGACTTATAGATGTTTATCTCGTAGTTTTGTAATCGAATCGTTTATTTCATTTTTTTTCGTTAAGGAACTTGTAATAGAATCGAAAAATAGCTGGTAATGGGAATTTAGAGAATAGAAGTTCTTGATATGTTTTGAACGTTATAATATATTGTGTATGTCTTTTGATATATTGAAGTTGTGAAAGAACTCATGAGCCTGGATTTAAGTACATTAAGGAGTAGATAGTTCATGTTTATTCAAGACTTGTAGCACTATTGAGATTTGTCCTAAACGTATCCGTAACGTGTTTAGTAAACGTTTTCTTTCAAGTGACGTGTTGTTATATATGTTTAAATAACTTTCATAAAGCTTCGGAAGAAACATAATTGGATAGGGCACTTTTTGTCGCGTCGAAAGTTGGACAGAAACAAGTGGTTTGCTATCAAAGGGACTTTCAACCGGTCGAAGATACCCATTCGACCGGTCGAATGCCCTTCCATTTGAAACTTCAGCAAAGGCACCTGGCCGATGGGACTTTCGACCGGTCGAGAGGGACGTTCGACCGGTCGAGATACCCCCTGCCAGCCTGGTTGGTTCTCCTACTTCCAAACCTTTTTAAATGTTCTAATTACAAACTTAAGCCTCTTCTGATACCCTTTCGAAGGAAAATTAATTGGATTGAATTTTGAAGCCTCTGGGTGAAAAGGGTTATTTTAGGTTAGCTCCAGTACGTACTAGAACGAGAGTTTTTCTTTTCCGCTGCATGTTCTTAGACTAAGATTTTGGGAACGTTAATGAATTGATTTAGTCTCGGTGGCGTGGCACGGGCTTCGGTTATGCTATTGTGGGATCGGGCTGTGACAATCTGCACCGCAGTTAATTCACTACTATGAGTATTTTAAAAATCACTATCCGTGTATGTTGCAGTAGGCTTAGAATTAATATAGCCCTTGTATTTGTGTGTATATATATACGCATTGTATATCAATGGAAGATTGAAAAAGAGCGATACCGAAAATGTTAACCAAAACGCGTTCCGTAAATGAAAAATGATAGATTAGAACCTATAGAGGCTAGGTTCCAAGTTTGGTACGTTAACTCGTAATGGTTGCGACGAACGGTCGATTTTAAGTTTTGCCAACTTCCGATTTTTCTAATATTTTGTTCTTTTTCATGTGTGTTTGATAGCGTACCATTAAATTAAATAAGTAGTCAAAAATTTACTGAAAACTTTTAAGTAAAAAAATTATACTGAAAATAATCACTGAATGCAATCTATTTCTGTACTTAAAACAGTATTTTCAGTATTGCAAATTCAATTGCTTAAAATTTTCAGCAATTAATTTTCAATTTTATGAAATAGAACCTCTAATTTTCGCTTATGTATGCTCCATAAGGAGTTGGTCTAAAGACGCACAGAAGTGACAGAATAATGCTACACCTACACTTATTATTATGTATTTTTTGTATATTGTAGTTTTTTTTTTTTTTTTTTTTGCTTAAAAAAAGTATGGGACATATGTATTTTGTAGTTAATGTTATGAAAAATGCTTTATTGTGAAGGTGTTTTGGTATATTCATGACAATTTAGTAATTTTTTAGCAAAAGTGGCATTTATGAAAAGTTACAGATTAATCTAGACTTATACCATGAACATCCAAACACGATATTGGATTAATTGAATATTATCCCCAATATAATCCAACACGAACCAAACACAGTATAAAAATAATATTGCACTATTTTATCATATAGTTAATTATCCTAAGATAACTAATACAATACCCTTTTTATTATCCGCCAAATAATCGAGGTCTTACTTCACAACCAAATAAGCTTACGTAGCAGATGGGATCTACACAAATTAACTCACCAACTTAACCCAAAGTTACAAAACCCAGCTTGGAGAAAGAGAACACTAAATCAGATCTCCCTCTCCCAGTCAAAAAAATCAGATCTCTCTCTCTCTTCCTCCCACGTCGGCGCCGCCGACCCACTACCTCAGTGCCGCTAGCTGCCACTTCTAGATACGGAGTACAATTCTTAATGAATGCAAGATACGAGTGTTTGTCGACCTTTAGATCATGGTTTGGTTGTTTTCCGATACTTGTTTTTCAGAGTAACCTTTACATTATTAGGTTATTATAGTGATTCAAATTGTTTTAAATTCATGTTCAACTCATGCAAGTTGTGCAGGTTCCCTTCATATTAATCCCCAATTATATTCAGTTTTAATTATTAGCTTTCTAGTTTTTGCCAACCCAACCCATGGCTTTCCTTTGATTTTTCAGTACATCTCTAGGTTCTTAATTATCTCCAGTCTGTGGGAGAAGAGAGGTTTTATTTCACTTATTTGGGTTTTGGGGGGGCCTTGGTGTTAGCCTAGGTTAGAGTTGGTGAGTTAATTTTGTGTGGGTCCCACCTGCCGTGGCGGACCAGGATTTTGTGCTGGGGTCAAGTGCTGCCCCAAGAATTTTTTTTGAGGTTATTTATACATATTTGTTTATTTTTATTTGAGACAGAAAGTCGAACGAGTTGTTGTGGCAAATTAGATTTAGGTCTTGTTTATCTCCTGAGCTGAATAAGGGGATATTACTCTTCCCCTTCACTATTAATATTCACTATTAATAGGGGACTTTTAATGTCACACTGGCACACTAGTGGATATTGTTATTAATCTTGCTATGTTATTCTTCCCAAATTTTTTTATCCCCATATGTGATTCTTAACACATCACCATTTCAACATAATGAAAGTCAATTAGTCAAGTGGACACTATGTGTTTAAGAACCTCTACATGTAAAGTCACAAATTTTATTTTTTTTTTTTTGGGGGGGGGGGGGGGAATCTTCAAAATTCTACATAAACTCTGAATATTTTCAATTTTTTTGCAGGGGCCCTTGGTGGCCCCCCCCCCCCCCCCCCCCCCCCCCCCCCCCCCCCCCCGCGTCCCTTTTTGGGTCCGCCCCTGCCCCCACCTGCCACATAAACTGCCACATTAGGTTGTGAGCATTTGGTTGTGAAGTGGGTGTGGGTGTAGAATTACTAGGACGCAGTATTCTATTGGAATGGGTGTAGAATTACTAGGACGCAGTATTCTATTGGAATTTGTCCTGTTGATTGCATACTCAAATGAAATGATAACATTAATCAAAGACAAGAAAGAGTAGAGGAACTCAAAACACTCCTTGCGTTTATGCTCCCTTAATTTTGTGATACCCAGGGAAGTAGTTATGGAATTCTTGGTGCCTAATAGTTACTCTTTCAACAAGCCATGTCCTTCACAATGGTCATTTTTTTGTTGTCTTCATGAATTACCTAGTCATTTCCTTTGCAGAGATAAACATAATCTAGAAAGTTAGGGACTGTTTGGTAACATTGCTGTTGTCAGTTTTCTGTTTCCGTAGGATTAATGCCTAGGGAATGATACCGTATAGCACGCCTGCACTGGCACACTCTTGTTCACAATCCCTTGGTTAGTCATTTCATACTACCATCTACAAGTTCCTTTGTTTGGCCAGCGAATAGATGAGTTTTGGCCATAAAATTTGGGGTACTTGGCTCCATCATGTTGTCCCTCAGCCAACATTGCATTTTTTGCTTCCGTTTTGGATGCAGTGCTTGGTCTGTACTTACCATAACTAATGTTGTCAAATTGTGAATCGAATCAAATCGAGAATCGTAGGATTCACTTTTTTAGAAAGGAACTAATAGTGCATTTGTATTTACACATAAAACACATGTATATATACATATAATAGTGTGCGCTTTTTAGGATGTGAAGCTCAACACTTCACATACATGCATGAATGTGAAAGAAAAAAAAAGAACAAACATAAGGACAATGCATTAATGCTGATTTTTCCTAATAAAAAAATTGACATTATTTTACTAGTCACATTTATTTACCAACAAGCAAAATCTTTAGATGTAGAAGTTGTTGTATCACAACTTAACAACCAGTAAACTAATAGAAGTGAAGAATAGAAGGGCATGTAACCGTAACACGGGAAAAATATATATATATATATATATATATAATAACACCACACCCTTTCTTTTAGAGTAATGCTATGCTTCCCAAATTTTCATCCCAAAAGTGTTTCCCAAATGATGTGGCAGTGTGCCAGGTAAACAACTTCCAATCATAATTCAACTGGTCCCACTACCACATCATTTGGGGAAGCAGTTTGGGATAGAAATTTGGGAAGCATAGCATTACTCTTTCTTTGAAGCGAAAATCAAAATTTTTATGAATCGTGTGAATCAAATCGTGAGTCGTCCCGAATCGAAGCGTGAATCTCCAATTCGATGCGATTTCCGATTCGTAGGCATGATTCGAATCGTTCAGTATGAGAATCAAGTCGAATCGTACGATTCTAACAACCATGACCATAACGTCATGCATAATAAGTTCTTTACAAGCAATTTTCTTTGGTTTATACAGTTAATTTGCCATATGGTGTCATTATTCCCAAATGGGATAATGATTAACAACTTCTGTTTGAATCTGCTTTTGTAAATCCTTTGTTGATGTTGTTCTATGTTAGTGTATCTCCATGATATACCTACAGAAGGTGATTTAGGAATATGATTTCCTGTGCTCTTGCAGTCTGGTATACAAAAACTGAGTTGGTATTACCATCATTTGACAGATTGAATATAGGTTTTTTGCATTTTAAATGTACATAAGTTTTCTTAAACATCATTGGTAAATAGGTTTTATCAGGTCATGAGTTAAACCTGTTCTGTTCTCTTATTGACATAAAAAGCTTCACAATCAATCCCTCGTTTTTTGAAGTTGCTCACTTTCCCCAGTTGATAATGATCTGTATTCGTTCCCTTATGGCTGGCTTTTGTTGGATTAATATCAGACTAGTTGAGGATGCCTTTTTGCAATTTTCACTTGAACGAGAAGATCCTGATGACAGTAGCAGTCTGAATTAATAATAGTGCGGTAACTCTGTTTTCTTAATGGCAAAACGAAGAGTCAAGAGAACTGTTAAACCGTCTGCCTCATTGCATGTAAGCAATACAAATGGTGCAGATCTGACGGATCCCCCAGTCGAAAAGAAAGTAGATGATTTCAAAGATCAGGAGGGTATGCATTTGCTAACATGGTTCTTTACTTCTCATTTATTTAGAGGCTGTTGATCATATATCCTGTTCATGTGCTTATATTTCTTTTAGCATCTGTGAGTATGTCATCTGAAACGAAAGGCCGGCCACATTCCCTGAACAACAAAGTTGTAAAAACGGAAAGAGGAAATCGATAAACAAAGTGACAAGGACTTGTAGCTTCTCAAGAATGAAAAATAATATACATTTCAACTTTGCTTTCATAGATGTCATCAAGCACATGCAGGCTATGTTACATGGACTTCGGTATGGGTGCGGGTACGTGTCTAAGCGTCAGAGTCAGAGTCGTCAGACTTCCCAAATTCATGAATCTAAGGACAGGGGACACGACTATAAATCTACACGTATCTTATATTTCTAAGAGAAAACAGTGTTTTTATCTTATTTAAGACTTTAACGTGAGCATTTCATCCATTTTGAAAGAACTTCGTAGTAAAAAGAATGTAGTTCGCGAATATTAATATATTGTTAATTTTCATACAACTAGCTAACATGCTTCTTGGTGTGTGTTCAAGTGTCGGAGACATATCCTGTACCGTTGTCCGAATGTTGAGTATCTGACATGGGTACTTCAACCTATCAAGAAGAGTCCGTGTAACATAGGATGCAGGCTGGGAAGCATAGACACTTCTCGAAAGTCAAATTTTCGTGTCTGACATGCTTGAAATTGACGTGTCCCTATGTTGTCTGCTACCTCAGGGGAGGTCAATGTAGTTTACCCTTTTTTTCTTTTTTCTTTTTTCTTTTTTCTTTTTTTAAGATTCACTCCCACAAGGAAAATATAAGAGAATTGTATTGGTGTCTTTTACAATATTCTTTCACACTTAATAAATGTTTGCTTTTGTAGTGGAGCATAGAAGTGATGCAATAAGGGCTATTCGTGACGTGGAGATAGAGCATTTGCTTACTGGGTTGCGTTTGCTGCAGTCATATTTCACCAAGGAACAGCTTCAGACTCCTGTACTGCAATTTTTCAGGGAAAACCTACCAAATCTGGCAGTTACAAAAAACGGAAATGGACAATATGAAGTTAAATGGAAAGATAACGATGGTAACTTATCCATGAACCAGACTAACGGGAGAGACTTACATGCTTCTCTTCTACAAAGGATGTCCATGGTTTACCCCGAATGTTCTGCCGCAATGCCATCTTTTGGTGGATTGGAATTGTCAAGGCAAGAAGGTATTGATAAATACTTTTTGATCCCACCAAATTTGAATTTCATGGTTTGATTGTTGGCTTACACAAGTCATTTGATTGGTGGCAGCAAAAGCAAGTCTCTTTGGTGGTGATAATCCACAGATCAGGGATTCGGTATGTTTCCTTAGTCTTTGTTTGTTCATGGATTTAGCGAGGGGAAGGAAAGCAAGACACTGAGGAAACACTTTTCTTTGCTTGATTAATAAAGAATAGTGAGAAAAATGGGGAAGGAAAAGAAAAAGGAATGGAAAACTTGTTCCATTTTGTTTTCCCTTGTGGTTCCCTCCGTGCTTAAATAACATTAATAATTGATTTTTCTGAAATATAGTTTCGAGAAAAGGCCCCAGGCCCCTAGTGACTAACAAGATTCATACTTTTTAAATTTGTTTCTCACTCTAATTTCTTTTCCTTATCTTAAGCCGCTAACCAAACAGAGCCTACATGTGCAACATTTAATTGATTCTCTTATACACATTAGTTTTCCTTTTGCATAAAGTATGTCGATTGTCTTTTCCTTATCTTTTTCTTTATTTTTTTTTTGTCTTTCTTCTTGCATGTGTCTCTGGAAGTCTATACATGATTTTGATATTGCAGTGATTTCAATCATCACTAAGCCTTAATCAGAAAATAACTCAGATTCTGATAGATTGCTTCTTTTCTTTTCTTTTTTACCTCGAATTTCTAATCTCACCTTTTTTTTTCGTTGCTCATATTCTGTGTTGAAATTCCCTTTTTAGGTTCTGGAGGAGCCATTCAATAATCAGATGCTTGGTTTGCAAGATGGTCTCCAAACTCCAGGGGTTAGTTGTTTCTTGATCATTTTTGAATGAGTTTGCTGTTTTTTAACATTCGTAGAAATTCTTTAGACCATCTTTTTCTTTTTCTTTATTTCTTTTATTTCTTTATGTATATTCAACTTAAGAGCCAATTTCACATTTTATTTGCAGAATGGCTGTCAAACAATTTACTGGACAGCTTAAGTGTCTCTAAACTTGAATTGATTTAAAGCCAATACCATGACCGCGAAAAATAGTCGAAATTTTGCATGCAATATGTACTGATAATCTGCTCTGTACGGCTGGATGCTTCCTGGTGAAATTAGATAATTTTCTCGAAGGATTCATTGAACCGACAACTAATAATCTTGATGGGATTTGAGGTTCTGAAGTTGGATCAATGACGATATGAACATTGAACCTGATACAATATGAGAAATTAGTTAATACACTCGACGCTCAAACATGATACAGTATACATTTCTGGTTGGACACACACACCGAAAAGCATATTAAGGCTATTAGATACTTAGTTGTATAGTAGTATACTAAAGGCTCTAATTATGTTCCTTTTGCCACAAAGTTTCTTCAAAATGGATAGAATGCTCATGTTTAACTCTCATCTTTTCATAAGAACACTACTTTATTCTAGAATTGTAAGAAAAATATGGATCTATGGCAGGCCCCCCTCCCCCCCCGGTGTAAGCCCGTGTAACATTTTCTATGGTATGTAAGATTGCTGGAAGTGACTCAATTGTGATTGCAGGTAAGTAGCCAGAGGTTGTCTGTGGGAATGACACCAAAAACTTTAAGGCTTCCTAAGCATGGTGAGATGCTTCTATCTGTGCACGGGTCACCCCTTGGTGTCTACAAGGAAGACAACATGGAAGCCATTCATGGTATGCTTCACTTTTAAGCTTCTGTATCCCTTCCAAATTTACATTGTGAACATAATTAGGAGAGCTTCACAGATGTCATTGCATTGAAAATGAAGAAAATATTTCGGATAATCAAAATACCTTAGTTTCTTTATTCCCGTTCCTTGAACTGGTGTATTGGCTGACATGTTTAGGTTTTGTTTGGTTTACAGATTCATTGTTGGAAAAGAAAGGGAAAGGAATACTAGTTCCTTTGTGTTTTCCCTTGTGTTTTTCACCCTGGTTAAATAATAGTAGAAGTTCAAAATTTTCAGAATATTATCGTAACTCGAGAAAAAAAAAAAAGGGAGTAAAAATTCAAATTTATAAATATATTCCAACTATTTTTTATTTTCCTCACTATGTTCCTGGGTAACCAACCAAATGAAAACATTTTTCATTCTCTTATTGATCTTACAAAACTGGTAATCATTCTCTTATTTTTGTTGTTGCAGAAGTGGAAGAAGGTTGAGTGACTATTTATCCAATCAACTACCGTTGTTTTGGTATTTGCGGTGGTTGCAAACACAAAGCTGTTTGGTTGTACTTCACTACTGTATATCATCTCACCACTGTCTGTATGTAATACATGAAATTGCGTTTGCACTTTTAAATTATTTGTGTGTCAAAAGGGTGTGATGAATGCTATTCATATGGCCATTTCTTCGGAAATTTGATCTTGAGCTCATTCCAAGTGTGCTTTATGAATTTGCTTTAAGAGTTATGCTATGCTTCTCAAATGAAGTAGCAGTGGGACCATTGAATTTTAATTGGAGACCATTGCCGGGTAACTTCAATATCCTCCAATCAAGAATTTTAATGGTCCTATTGCTACATTATTGGGATGTGGGATTGGGATTTAGATATAGAAAGTATAGCATTACTCGTGCTTTAATGTCAAATATTGTCTCACAATTTAGTTGGAACAAAGTGTATAAAGTGGTGATTGTTGGATATCTTCACTGTCATATTCAAGTGGGTTATATCTCTTTAAATTCTTAAATGAGTAATGCCGATGTGCTTTACAAATAGTGGGTTCTATGTTGGCAGTAGCTTAAAACTTGACATCCACCTTTCATTAGAGCATCTCCAACGAAATGCCAAATTTTAGTATGTCAAATAAATTTGAGGACTTTTATGTGACAATTTGGTATATTAAAATTTGACATTTGGGTTGGAGATAAACCCTATCCAATATGTCAAATACATTAATTAATAATATGTCAAACCCTAACCAATAACCTTACCATGAAAAGCTACGGCCATTGTTTAAATGGAGGGGAATTTATTGATTTTTTTTTATTCCAAACACTCATTTGGCAGTAGCTTTGTGGGATGCCATTTTTGACATATTGCTGCCCATGCCAATTGGCACATAAGTTTGTGGCAGGTTGGTTGGAGAGTTGTTTGCTGCCAAATAGAGCCGTTGAGGCTGCCAGCTCATATATAACAGGTCAGTTGGAGATGCTCTTATATGCCTCTCTAAAAGGAATTTAACAATGATGCAAATTTTGTGTAGGATAAGTTAATTTTGTGGAATTTTTATTTATCGAGTCGATGTTTTTTGTAAATTAAAAACATACCAATCTAAAGTGAAATATTAAAGTCCTGAACAACATTTGGAAGAAAAGAAAGAAAGAAAAAAAAAACATTAACTCGATGTTTGAAACAGTATTGAATCCAATATTTGCATAGGGCGCTAACAAGAGAAAATGTAATTTCTGTGTATGAGTTGCGCCCATTGTCGTGATGAGCTGCTCCGTACATTGTGCAAATTGTACCAGCATTATGGAAGTTGCTCCTAATTCAGATGGAACTTCAACAATGCTAGAAAGAAAGTATATGCATAACGGATGGAACAACTCAGCTCAACATTAGATACAACTCACAAAACACTAATTTTATTTTGTTTTGCATTTGCAAACATCCGTACCAACGTATATGCATAACGGATGTTTGCAAATGCAAAACAAAATAAAATTAGTGTTTTGTGAGTTGTATCTAAAGAAAGCTAATAAGTGAGAAGGAAGCAAACTATCAAAACCTGCGAGAATAAAATCAGAAAGGCTAAGAACATTGAAATGAACACCTTTGACCGCTTCATTTGCATAGTGGAAGAGGAAAAACTCTAGCTGTGTTGTTAGTGGCTTGTATAGCAGCGAGCTAATGAGTGAGCAAGCTATCAATTTGGCTTGCGGCATAGAGCTAAGGTAGGAAACTAAAGAAGACTAAGCCAACTTCCTTGATTGCATTAGACTTCACCCTTACCTCTTTACGGACATTTGGCTTCCCTAAGGACCTTCGACAATTGCAGTAACTAAAGACAGCTAATAGGTGAGAAGGAAGAAAACTATCACAAGTGCCGAAAATGGTAATCTTATACAAGGACAGGGTGGTAAAACTTGTTACAAGGCACTAAACTTTAATTCACATAAAAATCAAAATAACACTGGCAAAGAATTTCTCTCCATGATGCTTCTTGATTCGCATAGTATTCGAAAATTCGAATCCTGCACAACTAAGGCCATCGGAAAATCTTGAAATGCAAGATGCCAATTGTTTGTTATATCTAGATCAGCGTTGTTCTTTGTAGACTGCACTCTCACCTGTAACAGAACTAGCACCAAGTTTAGTAGTCTAGTATATGAGTAATCAGAAACAAAAAGGATTTTGTTTAGCAAAAAAAAAAAAAGAAAGAAAGAAAGAAACAAAAAGGATTTAAATGAGTTTCTTTTGGAAATAAAGGCATTTTTAACATTATAGGCCCCGTTTGGTAACCTTGTTTTTCTGTTATTGTTTTCTTTTTCTTTCTTTTTTTTAATTAAAAAAAAATGAAACTGAAAAAGTAGTTGGTAATCGTTTTCCATTTTCTTTACGTTCTTTTTCAAACTACAACGAAATTGGGCTATTTGAAAAAATAGAGTGATTTTCAGTTTTCGTTTCCATGAAAACAAAACAAAACAAAAACTAGTTTCTGTTTTCAAATTTTAGAAAACTGAAAAACCAGAAACGTTACCACCAACCATCCCATTTCGTTTTGCCTTCTCTACTAGTGGATTAACTAAATGTTTGTGCGCCTTAAAATCTACACAATGAAATGCTATCATGAGCGGGGGCGGATGCAGAAATTTTACATTGGGGGGCTTGGCAGGGGCTAAGTTTACGAGGGTTCGGGGGAGCTGAGGCGAATTTTTTTCCCTATTTATACACATTTTTCGTATAGTAATTTTTGTAAAGCTTGAAATGATATCAAATCCATTTGAGCCAAGTTAAGTTAAAAAGTGAGAACAAAATGTGTGTTGACTTTGACAATATTTAGCATGAATTAGATTACCATTGCGTTAACATTAGTTCAATTGCTCTTTAGGATGGGTTAGATTACAAAGTGTTGCAATATGTATATCGTAATCTATTCCAATATACATTTTTTAAAGTGGGGTGGACTTGGATTACAAACTCTAAAAATTAGCATAAAAAATCAGAAATTCACAAAATACGGGCTTTACTGTACATTTTTACTTTTTCAAGGTATAAAAAAATATATTTCAAAATCTGAGGTGGGGCTTGAGTCCCCCCTTTTGCCCTCTTCGGGTCCGCCCCTGATCATGAGCAAAGGAAACACAAAGAAGCTTATTTACATTCTCTTCTAAACCTAATCACATAATTAATTATAGATCCAAACATTATTCGTACTACCAGCAAAAAGTCATGACAAAAAAAGAAAGAAAAATACACACATTATCTAATACGGCTAATTATAAAAAAACATAAACGACAAAATTTTCTAGCAGACCACGTATCTATTAAAGTGTACCAATCCCTTCATTTTAGATAGAACATGACTCTGAGTTTTGCAAATCTCCAAGCTAGAGATGATTTTTGCATCATCTTGACATAGTTCATAGATTGTTTTAACTTTATTCTTGTTAAGTCACAAATTGCCCTAAAAGCTTAAGCTATTAAAGAATGGGTCCAACAATGTATATCACTATATCATGCTTCAACACTGTAGAATAGATAGTAGGGTAAATTGCACTTCTCAACCCTGAACTCAGCCGGTCAGCCCATTACTGACGAATAATTCGTCATTAGCAGTAAAAATTTCGTCGCAAAAAGTATTTGAGGGACTGAATGGCAACTCATCCATAACTTAAGGGACCAAGTTGCCACAATTGAAAGTTTAGGGTCTAAAGTGCAAAATTTCCCAAACTTTAGGGGCGAAAAGTGCAATTTACCCTAGATACTAAAATATACTTGATGATGCCAAAATTTGGTTAAAGTAAATTAAAGCAATTTAAGGGGCGAGAGAGTGAGAGACTGGTTTTTGTATGTGGTTCGGCCCTGTTAATGAAGGTACCTACGTCCACGTGTGTGTCTGAGCACGTTCAATATACGTGGTGAACCAACAAGTCTGGAGCTACCGTAGGCCGGCCAGGCATGTTGATGAATGCTATAGAGGTGTTGTGTAGACTGAAAAGTCGGCCCCTTCAATGGGGGGTGAGAGGTCTCTTTTATAGATGTAAGAGACCTATTTGTACCAGGAAAAGGAAACATAATCCAATTGATATAGATTGGCATTAATTGTAGGGGTTTCCTAATTGGATTAGGAAATAGTTTGCACTTTCCATTAGTCTTCTAGCTCGAGTAGGAAATTGCCCGGAATGCTCGGGATCATGCATGTGGGCCCGGATGAGCTGTTCCCGCGGTGGGATGTGCCTGTGCGGTCTTCCCGACCTGTTGGGCGGGTCGTGGATGAACAGCTCGGGAGGCATCAGGTGGACCAAACGGCTCAGGATGATGCTTGTCAGTAGTTGCAGAATAGAACCGCTCGGGCATGGGCTGATTTTGGGTGTATCAGTTGCCCCCCATTTCCAAGGATGGCTGGATGCTATATCGAGGCAAGCTTGGAAATCTTCCTGACACCAGTCTGACTGCTCGGGAAAGCTGCCTCGGGGTTTCTGAGCCTGGTGAGTCCTCAAGAACTGACTGAGAGTTAAGACCCAGCCTAACTCGGAACCTTTAAGTGCTCGAGAACTGACCGAGAGTTGAAACCCGGCCTAATTCGGAGTCTTTTTGCTTGAATTAGCTTCCAGGATGGTTATCTTCTGCCCGTGAACCTTCGTCAAGGTTGTGGGTAGATGAATTTTACCATGTTGGAAAAGCCGACCTAAAGCGTATTGCTTTAGGGTCCTTTTATGTTAACTCCCCAGGATGGTTGTCTTCCGCCCAGCCAGCCTTCGTCAAGACTGTTGGGAGAAAGGCTTGACCATGTTGGTGGAGCCGACCTAGAGCGTATTGCTTTAGTGTCTTTTTATGTTAACTCCTCAGGATGGTTACCTTCCGCCCGGTCAGCCTTCGTCAAGACTGTTGGAAGAAGAGTTTGACTATGTTGGTGGAGCCGACCTAAATCACATTGCTTTAGGGTCTTTTTGCTCCTCTATCGTCGGCCAACCTAAGAGATTTTAGTCACCTCTATCGTCGGTTTGGACCTAAGTAGAGTTATTGCCTCTGAGTACTGTAGGCACCCGGATTGTCTAAGAGTTGGACTTAGTTACCGCAAGGTTTGTAAGTACCCGATGTGATTGCCTGTTTAGTTCATTGCACCGTCTTGCCCCCCAAGCTTTCGCTAAGACGAGGGTCTTACAGAGGCTATGACTGTAGGTAACCGACCTGGAAAATGGTGGTTGCAGGGTCTTTTGAAGCTTGCCATCATCAGCCACCTAGGGGGATTTGCCCCCCATCGTAGGTTGGAACTAAGCGAAGCTGACGCCTCGGGCGTGACCCCGAGGTCTTTTGTCTCGGGTGCGATCCCGAGGTCATTAGTGCTTGGGTTCGGAGCCCGAGATCTTTTTATGCCTCGAGGTTAGGCCCGAGATCTTTGTATGCCTCGGGGTTAGGCCCGAGGTCTTTGTAAGAGCTCTCTGACAATCGGTGGAGCCTCATGTGGTGATCAGGCAAGTATCACTGTAGTCGGGTTCATCTAGAATGATGGAGACAGGGGGTCGGATCAGGACCGTCGGGCTCCTGATTTCTCTGTGCTGGAGGCAAAGTCGGAACTGCTTGATCCTGACCGATGTGAACTGGAGGTCGGGTAAGGACTACCGAACCCTGCCTGCTGTGAGCTGGAGGTCCGGTCGGGGCTGCCTGACCCGGACTGCTGTGAACTGGAAGAACTGTCAGAATTTCCGGGCTGATCTCGCTTTTGCTTACTACTGGAAGGCTCGTCGTCCATTTGCCCGGGGTCTTTGGTCTTTAGAAATTTTTCAGTGTCGATGTATCTTCCAACCCTCTCAGAGAGCTCAACCAAAGTTTCCGGTCGGTTTCTGTGGAACGACGCGGCGCACTTGGTGTGTTGAACTCCCGAGCAGAAGGTTATAATGGTGACTGTCTCGTTCAGATTGCGGATTTGAAGCTTATGTTGGTTGAACCGGTCGGTGAACTCCTTGAGGGACTCATTATTCCGTTGTCTGACCGTCAGTAGCCGCATGTCAGGCTTTGGCCGTTCATGCATACCGGCGAACTGGTTGATGAACTGCTTGCTGAGTTGCCTGAAACTACGTACCGATCGGGGTTTCAAGGAGTAGAACCATTGGGCGACCGGGCCTTTCAAAGTGCTGGGGAAGGCCAGGCAGTACAGCTCGTCGGCTTGGGTGGCCAGGGCCATCCGAGCCCTGTAGGTCCTGATATGGTCGATCGGGCTCCCCAAGCCATCGTATGAATCCAGGCGAGACTGCTTGAATTTGCGCGGGATGGAGAATCTCGTGATCTGGCTGAAGAACGGTGACTCTGTCTCGGTATTGGCTTGATTCTGAGCACGTTTTTGACCAAGCTTTTTGGCCACTCCGTCAATCTGCTTCTGCAAATCCTTGATTCGGGCTTCCACTCCTTCCCGACCGGTATCCGAGGGGTTGGTCGGGTCGGTGGAAGAGGTTTCTTCTTCATGGCGGTGTGCTGTCCTCTGGGATCGGGCTTGGCTATGACTCCGGTTCATCGTGTGCTTAGGGACAACTCGGCTCTTGACCGAGTGACCCTGGACTGATTCTCGGGCAAAATGCTCTTGCCTTTCCTCTAGGGCAATACGCCTACTGTTGATGTCTTTGGCATCCTCAACGTGGGACGGGTTGGCTCGGGCACGTTGTCTGGTCCAGATAGGTTCCCGACCATGCGCAACATTCCCGGGTCGTTTCCCAGCCACTGGAGGACTGCCTTGCTGGGCCAGTAGGGCTTCGATCTGTTGCTGGATTTGACGCTGACCCTCCAAGAGTTGTGTGAGGGTCGCGGTGATCTGCTCAGATATCATGACTGCCGCAGCTGGTGCCGGTGCCGGGGCCGGCGGAACATCCCGGTAGGCCTGCTGTGCAGTCTTCTCACTCTTCTTCGGAGGCATGGCTATCAGCCCAAAGATTTGTTGATGAAGAACTTGTCGTTCCCACAGACGACGCCAAGCTGATGATGCCAAAATTTGGTTAAAGTAAATTAGAGCAATTTAAGGGGAGAGAGAGT
This sequence comes from Hydrangea macrophylla, assembly GCA_033977485.1. Taxonomy (NCBI): domain Eukaryota; kingdom Viridiplantae; phylum Streptophyta; class Magnoliopsida; order Cornales; family Hydrangeaceae; genus Hydrangea; species Hydrangea macrophylla. The sequence continues at coordinate 94,528,517 of CM066986.1, forward strand.
GAGAGACTGGTTTTTGTATGTGGTTCGGCCTTGTTAATAAAGGTACATACGTCCACGTGTGTGTCTGAGCACGTTCAATATACTGTAAAAGAGTCGGGGGCCTGTGGTGAACCAACAAGTCTGGAGCTACCGTAGGCCGGCCGGGCATATTGATGAATGCTATAGAGGTGCTGTGTAGACTGAAAAGTCGGCCCCTTCAATGGGGGGTGAGAGGTCTCTTTTATAGATGTAAGAGACCTACTCGTACCAGGAAAAGGAAACATAATCCAATTGATATAGATTGACATTAATTGTAGGGGTTTCCTAATTGGATTAGGAAATAGTTTGCACTTTCCATTAGTCTTCTAGCTCGAGTAGGAAACTGCCCGGAATGCTCGGGATCATGCATGTGGGCCCGGATGAGCTGTTCCCGCGGTGGGATGTGCTTGTGCGGTCTTCCCAACCTGTTGGCCGGGTCGTGGATGAACCGCTCGGGAGGCATCAGGTGGACCAAACCGCTCGGGATGATGCTTGTCAATAGTTGCAGAATAGAACCGCTCGGGCATGGGCTAATTTTGGGTGTATCAATACTACTAGGAATTAATTTGACGGAGCAAGTTAGTTTCCTTGCAACAGAATCTGGAGAATAGATATACTACTAGTGCCATAAAGGTAGACCTTGTAACGCTTTGCAATATTCTAAGTTGGTCAGATACATGGATATTACAAGGTATGAAGTGGTGCCTCGATTAGGTAAATTCTCCATGTAAGGGGTGAAAGTTGGCGTCTCTAAATGTGGATATTCCACTCCCTATATTTCAAAACGTGACATCCAACCGCCTTGTGGTTAAATTCAATGTGAAATTGTTAGATTTTACATCCAACTTGACAGTGTGTGTGACACGCACGAAAAAAGTGTGTGGTGCCTCAAGTGGGAGTCTTCGTTGCTCACATATCTCTCTTGAAATTACTGAACAAACCACCTCTTTCCAGAAAGTCTTTGCTTCCTCTCTCTTCTTTCTCTCTCTAAAAGATGATTGGTGACGCAAGGAGGAGAAGAGAACCAGGAATGACCGCAAAGCCGTCAACCCCACCCGCAACTGCAAGCCGTTCTCCCTTGTCTTGTCTGTCCTGCCGGATCTCGATTTTTGGAGATCTCCATGATGAAGAAGGAGAAGAAGAAAAAGGGTAGTCAGGTATTCCAACGATGAAGAAGGAGATGAAATTTCTTGAGGGTTTGCGTTCTCTAAAATGGGCTTTGGGGATTCTATGCAACCCATAATTTTTTCTACATTGAAAGATTTGAATTTAAACTATTTTCATGTGACTATCAAAATATACATTCCACTTCAACTTCAATTGGACCACCCAGAATACCAACCAAGAAACCTTTATTTAAGTTTTTACTGTTGTTGATGGTATACCAATTTAATTTCCTGTAGTTCGTATTGATCTCATCTCAATATAAGTTTTGTTCTTGGATAGTTCTATAGGCAAAGTTAGTCTATTTAAAGTCATTTCAACCTCAGATTTTGATTATTCTCAGTCAAGTTCTAATTTTCCTTCATCCTTCTTGATTGTGGAATTTGCATATTTCCTTCATCCTTTTTTATTGTGGAATCAACATTTCCATGGCAGTAGCTTTTAGTTAAACGATTGATTTTGTTTCTCACAAGTCATAGCCCATGGTAATAATCAAAATTGCTTGGGGTTGGGACTAAGGTCAAATTAGTGAGGCGATGGACGGTGGTTTGGGACTCAGGTGGATTTGGTTGGAGAGATGATGTGTGGTGTCATTGCCCAAATTAATTTTGGGGGAGAACCAAGACATCTGATTTTCATTGTTTAATTAAAGGGTCATTTTGTCATTTCACCTTCATAGTTAACTCTGTCAACATTTTCACTTTGAACTTAACCACAAGGGGGTTGTGTGTCACGTTTTGAAATACAGGGAGGTGATGTGAAAATGGCCCTAACCCCAAGGGGGGAAATGTATTTAACCCATTAAAAATAAAAAGAAAAGGAGAAAGAGAAATTACTCACAAATTTCAAAGCTTTTAAGTTAATTTTCATCCTATTTTCTTTTCCTCTATAGCTTCCTCATAGTTTTCCTTATTAACAAAGCAGAGAAGTGTTTTCCTCTGTGTTTTTCATTTCTTTTCCCTCACCAAATCCATAACCAAAAGACACGGGATGTAAAAAATAGGAGGAAAAAAAAATCGATGGTAAAGAATTTGGGAAAGGCAAGAAGTACATACATGTTTGGGGTAGACCAACTAACTGGCAGCTCACCATGTATTGGGCAGACCAAATAACTGGCAGTTCACCAAATTTCTGCTTAACCACCAATATTTTCTTCCATTTCAAAGCTCGCTTCTAAATTTCAGCTCCGCTGAGAAAATGAGAAGAGTACACCAATCCTACAGAGTACTTACACCTGTTTGTTTTCCAATATCCCGTGGTCTTTGCAAACCCTTTCTCTCACTAGAAGATTTCGTTTTGAAGGCAAAGATTTCAAAGCTCCCAAAGCATCCAAAAAGAACCTCTTATTCGGAATAATACCATCCTTATCCATTTGTGTCAGCAACTTCTGCAAAAGTTCCTTCATGTTAGCTTTCGTGTAAGTCTTATATAGAAGTTTATAAGTAGACGAATCCGCACGCATCCCAATAATACGTGCACTCTCAAGCAACTTATCTGCCTCCAACGCTAAACCATTCCTGCAATATACATCAAGCATGGCATTTAGAGTTGAAACTTTTACTTGCTTCCCTGAATTCACCATCTCATCATATATCTCTCTAGCCCTTGAAACACAATCACAAATCCCATACATCACGATTAGGCACTCATAAGTAATAAAATTTGGGGAGTATCCCATTTCACTCATCTTTTGGAAAACCAACTCAGCTTTCTCTCTCATCCGTGCTTTACCGTAATTTGTGATCATCGAATTAAAAGTAGGAAGTGTCGGTTTCTCCTTAGAACGCAATAAACTCTTAAACACTTGTTCCATCTTTTCAAACTCTTGTTTCTTACCATACGAATCGATAAGCAAATTAAAAGTGATTACGTCTGGCTTGCACTGATTACTTTTCATATAAGAAAGCACATTTTCCATTTCTCTAATCATTCCATTTTTTCCATAGCCGTCCATTACGCCATTAAATGTGAATATATCTGGTGTCACAATGCTCTCTTCGAGATCTTTGAATATAGTATCGACTTGTCCAACATTTCTGGCCTGAGCGAAAGCTCTCAAAAGAATGTTGTATGTAACGATGTTGGGTTTACACCGGTCCATTCCCTTCATTTTGTCAAAGTACCCAAGAGCTTTTGCTAAAGCTTTTGATTTGTCTCGAGAGTGAAGGTGGGCCGTGATAAGGGCGTTGTAGACAGAAGTATCGGGCCGGCATCCACTATTTCGCATCTCTGAGAAGAGCCACATAGCTAACCGAGTTTGGCCTTTCTTTCCCATTACTGATATTAGCTTTGAATAAACCCCATTATCGGCTATATACCACCGTTGTTTTTGCATCCACCTAAAGACCTAAATAGGACAGATTAATATGAGTGAAGCAACTACCATTCAAGCCAAACCCAAAAACTAAAACTGTAGTTTGTTCTAAGTTAAAAGAACAATATGTACGGCAATCTTTCATTCAACAAATTTGGAGTGCAACATTATACGTATGAGTTCTAACAAGCTATATGCAAAATATGATTTTGCAACCAATTCATTAGATGCAGACTGAGAATAAGTTTATGCTATTGCTCGAGTCAATACAAGCAATTTTGTATTATTGAATCATGAACTGTAAATGAATAACAATGAACGTATGATCTGCCGGAAAAAAAATTAAAGTAAATAAATAAAAAAGAAGAAGCAGCAGCAGCACAAATTCTAAGGAAATCTACATGCATCTATGATGATTTAATCAAGATGTCAGTGCTGGAACTTACGAACTGTAACAAAGAACAAGGATGTTAACAATTAAACATGCAATATTATTAAGTTCATAATTTGAACTGTTGTGTACACAACACATACATCACTAAATATATAGATTAACTGTAAGTGCATGATGTGTATACTATGTGATCCTAGAGAACACAGTACCAGCACAAAATAGAGAAATTCAGAATACCCAAAAGTTAAAATTTTAAAATGGAGAAACACTTAGATATATAAAATAGATGTGTTATCCAAAATATATTGGAATGCGTATAAATCTGAAATCTAAATGAAAAACAAATACTGTAAAACACACGGCACCTGGAAATATGCGTAACCGGAACAATAGATTGAGTCACAAACTGGTTCGTTGTCCTTAAGACGATTTTGCCCGCACTGGCACTCACGGTTTTGTGGCAATCACCTCCCATGATACAACAATCTTGCACCGTCCTATAGAAGCACTTCAAATAGGGTGGTGGGCGGATGTAGAAATTTGAGGTAGATGGGGCTTGATAGAGACGAAACTTGCAAGTTGCACCTAGTGTTGGCCGAGTAACGGGGTTCAGGGGCAGCGGCATCAAGGCAATTTTTTTGGGTCTATTTATATGTATTTTCGTGTAGATGATATAAGCTAATCCTATACAAAGGTTATCACAAAAACACTAAGTGTAGATTTTTCTTTATTTTATGGATGGCTATGAACTTTGCTCTTGAGTAGATCTGCCCCTGGGTTCGGCGAACTGAGTGATGTTTGTACTCTCTCAGACACTACCAATAACACTGACTATATGTATGACTATATGTATGTAGAAATTATGGAAACTAGATTAATTCATTGGCACTTTTTGTGAACAGTCAGTGACTATTGGTGAACAGAATCACCAATTGCATAAGGAACTGTTTGGCACAATCAACCTATGTGCACATAAATCTGTACAAGGGGAGAGTATGTCCATTCACATAACAAGATCTAAACTTTCCAACAAAATGTCCATATACACACACATTTATGTATATGTATATGTATATGTATATACATATACAGAGAGAGAGAGAGAGAGAGAGAGAGAGAGAGAGAGAGAGAAGAACAAGGGGGTGGGGTTCCTAACCTCAAGGCATTGAAGCCACTTATCACCCTTGCCAAGCTCTTCAAAGAGAAGAAAACAGTGTTCGGTCCTAACAAACTTAACATACTTGTTCAAAGTGGAGACCAGTGGCTGTTTATCGCTACTGATATTCCTTATAAGAACACGAACCAGCTCTTCAGAAGACTCGGAGCTCCTCTCGGTTTTAGAACCCGAATTCCTATTGGGTCGGGTCGAATAAGAAACACAGGAGGAGAGAGTGTTGGAATTGGGTCTGTTCCATTGAACCCGACAGAAGTGGATGTATGTGTAATTAGGTGAAAGAAGAGGGGGTTGGTGGGTAAATTTGGAGAAGGGGAATGTGTTGGGAACAGGGGGGAGTTGCATAGACCCATATGATAAATTTGAGGCCATAGTCAGTGAAAACGATCATGCATTCTCTCTCTCTCTGGAAATTTTGGTAGTTTCTTTTGAAGAAATAAGAAGAAGAAAAAAACACAGAGAGATTGAGAACTGAGGTGAACAGAATAGAGGAGGAGCCATGAGTGTGAGGATGGGATGAGTTGTGGAATGACAAAAATGCCCATGAGAAATTGCGAGGTGGGGAAACAAAAACAAAAAAGATTGGGTGGATGGATTGGGGGGAATTGAACCCGACGTGAATCGAACACGCAACCTTCTGATCTGGAGTCAGACGCGCTACCATTGCGCCACGGATCCACTTGTTTTATAATTTCCACCATATTTATTACTATTTTATATTATTAGGTGGTAATTTCATATTATAATCTAGGGTTAATTACAGAAACACCCCCTGTGGTTTGGCCTTTTATCAAATACCCCCTTGTACTTTAAATTTTATCACTAATACCCCCTGTGGTTTGGACTAAAGTGAAACAGTTACTTTTTCCGTTAAAGTTAACGGAAAATTGATAAAAGTACAAAATTACCCCTATTACATACTAATAATAACACCCTTATATGCTTAAATGTTTATTTAGGCATATGTGGAACATTATTATATTATTTTGATATTACATTTGTTGTTAAAAATCATTATGTGGTCACTTAGGGGTACCTTTGTGAGAGCGAATTTGACACACACACACACAATTTTGGGGATAAATTTTTTTTTTTTTAGATCTTAGTACATCACTACACTGGATTTTACTGTGTGTGTGGTCAAGAGTAGATTAAAAAAAAACTAACATATCACCAAGATTGCATGTGTCTAAGAGTAGATAAAAATAAAAAATAATAATATATCGCCAAGACTGTTTGTGGTGTGTGTGTCCAAGGGTAGATCAAAAAAAAAAAAAATTAAATAAATTTGCTCTCATGAATGTACCTCAAAGTGACTACAGGATTGTCTCCAACAACAAATATAATATCAAAATAATATAATAGTATACCACATATGCTTAAATAAACATTTAAGCAAATAAGGGTGTTCTCATTAGCATGTAATAGGGGTAAATTCGTATTTTTACCCATTTTCCGTTAACTTTAACGGAAAAAGTGACTATTTCACTTTAGTCCAAACCACAGGGGGTATTAGTGATAAAATTTAAAGTATAGGGGGGTAACTGATAAAAGGTCTAACCACAGGGGGTGTTTCTGTAATTAACCCATAATGTATCTATATCAAGTTACTATCCAATAGTAACTTAAGACTTGTTTGGCAAGATTTTTTGAGCCTTAAGGCAACTTTCAAGGAATCTTTGAATTATCAAACAAGCCTTAAATTACTTTTTTATATTAAAACTTGTTTAGCAAGCTTGTTTGAACCTTAGGGTAACTTTTAAAGAATATTTGAATTACCAAACAAGCATTAAGTTACTTTTGTAAATTAAGACTTGTTTAACACGCCTTGTTTGAGCCTTAAGACGACTTTTAAAGTGACTAATTACATGGTCAATAGCTGATAAATAAGTGACTAATTACAATTAAGCATGCAAGTTAATTCTTATAGTCAGGTTCCTTTTTCTCAAATAGTAAACATTCTGGACTTCTACCGCTATAGATATGGTCCTAACTTGTAAATAAAATCTCTCTTTTACACTTTTTTTCAAAAAAAAACTGCCAATCTAATTAGACATGGAACACCAAGATAAATTATTGATTGAGACTGTCACACCATATTATCATGTTGACGGGATTTGACATGACAATATTATGATTTATGTAGCTCTTATTTTTAGGTAAACATGACAATGTAATTACTAACTTTAAGCAATACATCATGTCTCCACTACTTATCATGTGCCCCCTACTTTTAGAGGTCACGTGACCCTATTTTATTAGAACGTCACACCACATTAGAATGATGGCAGGATGTGATAATCTCATTGAATACATTCTTTAAAAGAAAACATTATTATAAAACTAGCTCATTTTATTTGCTTAATTTCTTCTTTATAATCTTGCCTTCAATCTTTCTCTCTTATCTTTGTAATCTACATAGTCCTATGGAATTGGTTTATCACCTCCAAACCTATAAACCCCCACCGTCCACCCTATATTCATCATCTAAGTCTACGCCCTTTCAATTGAAATATATATATATATATATATATATACAATCCTTCTATAGGAAGAACGTCCTTTTTGTGCTAAAAGGACCAAAAAAAGTGGGTTCCACCACTATCTTATTTGCCAAAATTATAGAGAGTGAGATAGAGTAAAGTGGTTGTGAGATATCAAATAGAGAAATAGGGAGGTAGAGAGTGACTGAGAACGACGAGGGAAAGGGAGAGCTCCGGCGAGCCAACTCCGGCCATCTCCACACTCCGCCCATCTCCACACTCCGGCGATCTTTCCCCAAAGGTATTCTTCTCTCTCTCTCTTCTCTCAATCTCTTTCACTCTCACACACAAAATCTAAGGTTGTGTTGAAAATATTGGGGATTCAAAAATTAGGGGAAGACTCTTCTCAAATCTCTTACAAAAATCAGGAATTTGAATAAACTGCTTTGAGAAAAGGAAGAGGATTGTGTTCTATTTCATAAAATGGTCATGTAAATTATTCAAAAAAATATGAACTATGTTAATTCTAGTATTTGCTACCTAGTAGAGAGGGTCACAAATGAAGTTCAATTACATTTGAGGTTATTATAGTCAGGATCTAAGCTACATTGGAGGCAAATTCAAATATTGTGGGTTTTAAATTAGTGTATTTGTAATCTGTAATGGTTCATAAAATGCTAAAGAAATTGCAATTTAGTGTATTTGTAATTTGTAATGGTTCAAATCTCTTAGTGTAGTTGTAAATATCAGGAATTTGAATAAACTGTTGTTCAAAGTATGGTCTGTGTTTGAATATTATGCAGTCTATGTATGTAGCAAATTACTAAATAAATTGCAATTTAGTGACAATCTAACACCAAAAAAAAATATTACAATTGAACTTCATTGCAATTGTAACTCAAATTAACAATTGAGTTTGTGTGCAGAAGGTTAATGTTCTAAGGAGCGAATTAGAGATATCACGTCGAAGGGAAAGGTTTTATGGTCGTGCATTAATTGGGTGTTGTGTAGTGATATTTGGGTTGGCCATTGGTTGGTACTGGAATAGATGTGAAGAAATGACTCACTACTACTTGAGCGAGCTGTGAAAAATTCTGCTATTTACTGGGACCTTTTTGGTGATAGTTGTTGGAGTTGTGTAACAGACTTTGTTTATTTTTTTATATTTTTTTTTCGCTACTTGTAATGTAATGTAAGGTAGTATGAAGGTTGTAATTTCCCATTTGCCCGTGTCCATTTGATTTAATTGTGTTAATTTGAGTTTCAAGCAAACACAAATAGGGGTGTAAAAAAATCGATTGGGCCGATTAAACCGACCGAACCGGACCGAATTTGCAAGTTTCGGTCGGTTTGTTCATATCTCCGGTCGGTTTCGGTTTTATTTTCTTTAAAATATCAGTTTTCGGTTCGGTGCCGATTTTCATTTTATACTGACCGACACCGACCGAACCGAACTGACTTAACACTATTAGTATGTGTAAATGAGTCTATATCTCTTAATTACTCCCACAGAGCCCAATGCTTAAAAGGCTGCAGCCTGCAGATTCCCACTATCCAAAGCACACATGAAATCCAAAGAGAAAGTCTCCCCAACTCAAGACCGAATGTATATTAAATTCAATACTAGTATATAGTATCAAATATATTTTTATATATATATATATACCACACATCCCAAGACTTAAAAGCCTGGGTATTTCCACTATTCAAGGTCATACACGAAAACCAAAGGAGAACTCTCCACCCAAAGCTTGCATTTATTAATATATTATCAAATATACCTACACACATAATGAATATAATTTTTTCCATAGTACACTGTCATTTCTCGCACAACCCCAGAAGCATACCTTCCCAAATCCAAATGCACAAACCTAATTGAAACCCTACCCTCTTGTCTAATATTGGACCAGCGCTACTTCACCCCCCCCCCCCCCCTCCCTCTCTCTCTCTCTCTCTCTCTCTCTCTCTCTCTCTTTCTCTCTCTCTCTCTTCGTGCCTGTTCAATCTCCATATGTGAAGTGATGCTGGCTCTCTCTCTCTGACCGATTGTTCTCCTTTACCTCTCAACCTCATGCAGATCTTCATTCTTCAGCCGTTGCAACTCACCGCTGCGTCACCGCTGCTCACAGTTGCTTCGCTTCTAAGTTCAAAGTTCTCAGATTCCTGTGTCAAATCTCTCTTTCTTTGCTTCAATTTTTTTGTTTTTTTTTTAGTTTGATTTGGTGATGTTTGCCATTTTTTTAGCTCGGATCTGTGAACAAGGTTGTTCTATTTAGGGTGTTGTAGGAATTTTTGGTTGATCTGTAAAAGTTTTTTGCAGTTTTGCTTAATGAGCTGGTTTTTGAAGTAAATAGTAGGCAAACCGAAACCGATCCGAACCGAATTATGTTCGATCGGCTTCATTCGGTTATCCCATTTATTCGGTCTGTTTCGGTTCTTAGTATGTGGAAAACCGATTGGTCGGTTCGGTTCAAATTTCTGTCCAAAAATCGACCGAACCGAACCGATTTCACCCCTAAACACAAACTCAAATTCCTGATTTTTTTTTTTGTGTGTTAGATTGTAATTTGAGTTACAATTGCAATGAAGTTCAATTGTAATCTTCTTTTTTTTGGTGTTAGATTGTCACTAGATTGCAATTTCTTTAGTAATTTGCTACATACATAGACTGCATAATATTCAAACACAGACCATACTTTGAACAACAGTTTATTCAAATTCCTGATATTTACAACTACACTAAGAGATTTGAACCATTACAAATTACAAATACACTAAATTGCAATTTCTTTAGCATTTTATGAACCATTACAAATTACAAATACACTAATTTAAAACCCGCAATATTTGAATTTGCCTCCAATGTAGCTTAGATCCTGACTATAATAACCTCAAATGTAATTGAACTTCATTTGTGACCCTCTCTACTAGGTAGCAAATACTAGAAATTAACATAGTTCATATTTTTATGAATAATTTACATGACCATTTTATGAAATAGAACACAATCCTCTTCCTTTTCTCAAAGCAGTTTATTCAAATTCCTGATTTTTGTAAGAGATTTGAGAAGAGACTTCCCCTAATTTTTTAATCCCCTATATTTTCAACACAACCCTAGATTTTGTGTGTGAGAGTGAAAAAGATTGAGAGAAGAGAGAGAGAAAAGAATACCTTTGGGGGAAGATCGCCGGAGTGTGGAGATGGCCAGAGTGGCTCGCCGGAGTGTGGAAATGGCCGGAGTTGGCTCGCCGGAGTTCTCCCTTTCCCTCGTCGTTCTCAATCACTCTCTGCCTCCCTATTTCTCTATTTGATATCTCACATCCACTTTACTCTATCTCACTCTCTATAATTTGGGCAAATAAGATAGTGGTAGGCCCACTTTTTTTTGTCCTTCTTTTAGCACAAAAAGGGCGTCCTTCGTATAGAAGGACTGTATATATATATGTATGAAGTTTTGTGCAATGATTCTATTCTCATCATAGTTCTTTCTTCAATCCATGATGGTTTTTTTCTCTCTTAGTGCCCGGTTTGGTCATCCAATATAATTGGAATTATCCCATCACGTATACTGTTAGCATTTTTGTGGGTTATGGGTCACCCACATAATCTATGGACCGGGTCCAACGGGCTTAACTTAGGGTCTAAGAAATCCTATGTGGACTATAACTTGGAGTCCTAGGGGCATGTATATGTGTGTGTATATATATATGTGCATAACACATAAACACAACTCTCTCTCTGCACACAATAAGGCAGTCGCCCCTCTCTCCCTCTCTCTCTTCGATTACTTTCTCTCTCTAGCCAAATCACACTAGGGCTTGGGATTTAGCGCGTGGATACAAAGGGGGTGTCTCTCGTAGGCATTCTCATGACCCGTTCGAAGTACAAGAGCGTATACGGAAGCACTAAAGAGCAGCAGTTCGTGGGTATTATTGTCGGGCTCATAACAACGCCGCCAAGACGATCTGTGATCGAGTATATTCCGCAAGGTATGTCCTTTGCCCGACCCATATGCTTGTTTGATGTATATTTACATGTACGGTAATGTAATAACTATATTTAATTGAGCTTATAGTCAATAATTAGTTTTCATGATATATCACACAGACAAAGGTTACAAGTTGCCATTGATATGCACAGATGAAAAGCTTTCTAGGACTCCACTCCCTTACTTGCAATCTCAGTGTGACAGTGACAAGTTTTGTGGGGAGGTTGAACTGGGGTGGATGGGGAAAATCTAAATTGCGCTTAAAGTTCAGATTGTATTTTTATATAATTCTTTGATAAATAAACATTATAACATTTTTATAAAACATTAACTTAAAAACGTAACCCGAGTTAACAACTAAGCTATACAACATTCTACATTCTTAAAACACTCTTAGGATCGTTCGATACGCACCACGTACACATACTTGACAACTTGACCCGTCTGACATATCACAACAGCACTTTGGACTATTGGTCCAATCTTTCCAAACTCGACACTTTCGAACACGATCTGGCGCGAACTCCGTTGGCCTTGAATATCGTCGCCTTACAACTAGTGAGGTAACTTTTAACATCATTGCCCTATGTACGGCCAAAAATTACATCATCGCCTTATGGCCCGTAAACCCATCTTAATCTTTTCAGCCTTGGTTAATTTGTCATCGTCGCCTTACGGTTGAAAATTGACATCATTGCCCCAAATGGCTGATTAACCATCTCTGCATCTCGCCACAATGGTACCGACAAGGTACAACTCTTGCCATCATCATCCCAATGGCCATAGTGGCATCCAACAAACATACGCATCCATTTATATGAATTGACCACATGTACCCACCACGAGCACTGAACCGACATATACAATGTTATGACCAAGAGGAGTAATTACGAATTTCCTTATTTACGAACGGAACTAAAGCGCAAGGTACAAGTCAACAAAGCACAATTATTTCGAAGTACAACACTTACATGTATCATAACACTTCCCTCATATTCTTAATATAGCAAGTGTATAGGTGATGAGAGCTAAAACCATTCTTTGTATTGAAAATATGAAACTTCTAAAGCCAGTATACGCGAGCGCTCAGGAGTGCTCGATCGTTCACCCACGCGACTGCTCATGCCTCCTCGAGCGCTCGCCTTTAGTAAAACGTGAATCCTTTGCCCTATTTCATTAAATCAGTCTTGTACTTGTAATTGACACATTATCAAGCACAAAGTACAGCATAATGAAGCACATATTTCACATGCAACCAAATAAACGTCATCAACAAAGCCTAGTACAACTAACACAACATAAGGTATCACGTGATTAGCTTGCGTGTACTCAGATTATGAATAGCACACTTGAGCGCTCAGACAAGGTGATGTCTCCGGGCTGGCCTGCTGAATCCACACGACTGCTAGGGGTGCAACTCGGGCAGGACCCAAAGGGTTTTGGTTCTGCCGAGGCCTGAGCCCGAATTCATGCAGTCTACCCAAACTCAAACCCGACATAAACCCGAACTTTTCAACCTGAGCCCGGTTTGTGATTTACCCATAGAACCCGAGCCCAAATTGTAAAAAAAAAAACTTTCTACAAACCGATATTTAGTATGAAAACAACAATATGTAGAGTATCAAATCTATATTTTTTTGCTTCAATTTGGGAAAAAAAACATTCATTTATCAATTTAGTGCTTGAATTATATTTAATAATGTATTCTTGTCACTAAAAAAATACTATAATCTAATGTCAAAAATAATACATAGATAGAATTCAGGTTCGGGCTGGGGGTCCATGGGTTAGCAAAACTCTGCCCAAGCCCGACCCGAATTTGAATTTGGACTTGCATTTTTCTACCCAAGCCCGCCTATGGTTAAAGTACCGCAGGCCCAAACCTGGTAATTTTTGGGCTGGGCCCGGGTTGGCCCACTCGAGTTGCACCCTTAATAACTGCTCGTGTAGGTCTGAGTGCTCGGGTTCAACGAATTTCCAGCAGAATAACAGTTTCAGGACAAATTTTCAATTGCGGTCTTTGCATGTGTACATGCATGTTCATGGATCATCATGGAAACTCATTTAAACTATATATTAAGTGAGTAGACATACTCACTGATTCGTGTCCAATATTGCATTCTTGACTTCATAATTGTACTTTTATTAAACACGAATTAGCACCTAATTTGGGATGTTTAATGGATAAATTGTACTTTTGATAATCCCCTTTGTTACTCTCTTTTTACTAATAATAACCTCTTTCTTGTTGATTTTGTGAACTTAGGTAAAGTGGGACCAAATCTTAGTGACATTCATGTCATAAAAAGGGCAAGGAATGATCTTCAGCAGTAGCGGATCGATCTGGCCTGTCAATACGAATCGATCCGCATGTTTAGAGGAGCCTATGACCAGAATCAACAAATAGCATATCGATCCGGCTCCAAAAGGTGGATCGATCCGCGATCTTGAAAAAACATTATGCGACAAGAATCACGAGATGGACTGATTCGGATCAAAGGGCGAATCGATCTGCGACTTCTCGAGCAGATTCCAAGTGCCCAGACAAATAGTGGATCGATCTGGCCATTTGCCTTGGATTGATCTGCCCCTACTTTGAACCCCTATTTCGTTATTACAATTTTGCAATTTAGTGGGGTAGTATAAATAGTTGAAGATGATTTTTGCAGTACGTTAGCTTGTTTTATTTCTTAGTTTTTAGGTTGCAAGCTCTCCCTCTCTCTAATCTCCTCATATCCCTCGTCAATTACTCTTCCATCTACCCTCCATCTAGTGTATTTATTGCTAGAGAGAGAGAGAGAGAGAGAATTCTCGGTGTATGAGATATTTTGAAGCTTAGCTTTGATTTCTATTGGATCTTTCCATTGCATTTGTGATGGTTTTGCATTAGTTGGTATTATTTCTCCCCTCCTCTCTTCAATGTTAATATTCCTATAGTTATGAGTAGCTAGATAATGTAGGTTGGGGATCATAAACCCACCATTGGACACCCATGTGTGCTTTAATGTAAGATTTATATGCTTTGTAACATTTCTAGGGTTCTTGGGTGTGGGGTTTGAATCTCTAGTACTACACCTATGATGTCAAGCATCATAAGTTGTCCAATCTTTGATTTCAAACCCCACCTCATGTATTTCATAGAAGTTTCTATCAAACATTGTATGTTGACAACCGCAGTTTGATAGTTTGCCTCAATGAAATTCTCTACCTTAGAAAATGCTATAAACATTGAATCATTGTGTTGTTTGGTCCAAGGTGGGGGAATGCTCCCCAACCTCGATTTATCCATTTGAAAAAAAAAACCAAAATCTCTAATTAAAACTTGTATTTGATTAAAGCCCACTTCTTACCTTGAAATAAGTCATTGTAGTATAACTAGTGCTAATTGAAATCTCACCCATAGTCGAAAAGACTTAATTTTACTTCTTAGTTTGTTAATTACTCTTCACATTGTAATTGGTTATTAAGCGCCCACTAAACATTGTTGCACTCCAATCCCTGTGGACTTGACACCCTATTTTCATCGTACTACGTTTTAATAGGGTAACAAAGAACTTGATTTTGACAACAACACTCACTTTGTATTAGATGATGTTGGATGATGGTAGATGATAATGTGTGTGTGATCTTGCTCTTGAACCCCAACAAACTCTAATGTTGATTCTCTTCCTTTATTTCCCTTCTTTGCACTTTCTCTGTCATACCCCAACCCACCTTGGACAGATTAGAAGAGGTGTAACAATGCTATTAGCAACCTATCTATATTAATTAGCAAGGAAAATATGAAATAGACATAATTTAAGGACCTTTTTAAGTCAAAACAACCTAAAGGGCAAAATGCTCACTTAGAAAATATGGTAAAATTGTAAATAAAAAAATAGCCCTTCGAGTCTGGGTTCCAATGCAAAAAACAGCACGCAATTCTGATTTTTCTATAAAGAGTTGTGTTCGTTTCCGTAGAAGTCGACAAGTGGGGGGGGAACTGGCGGATCGATCCATCCAAAAAAAGGGGATCGATCCAGTTTTGGCATATTTGAACACAATTTTCTCGAACTGCTGTGGATCGATCTGTACCAGACCCGGATCGATTTGGTTTCTGCAGTTTATGTTTTACACCAAATCCCCGTGTTTTGCAAGTTAAAAACATTACCAAAACCCAACCAAACTTCATGGAAACTTCAAAACAACCATTTCAAAACCTACCAAAGTGTTTCTAACATTTGCACAAGATATCCAAGTGTGATACAACAAACAAAACATCCCCAAACTTATATACAAACTCCCAACTTCCATCAATCCAACCAAACATCATCATAAGGACCTCAAAATAAAACATTTTCAAACATTTGGAAGCTACTCATTCCTTCAAAACTCATGAATCTCCAAATAGAACACACAAACAACATGAGAGTTCCCTCAAAACCTAGCATATAAGCATAGCAAATTTTCACACTATTAGCATGCTTTTACTTAAATTCATCATCATATAATTGCATAAACATGAACTAAGCATTATTTGATAACAATTATCACATTAACATATAAACACCCAAATTTGGGTTTAGAACACTCACCTCTTTGAATTATTATCAAGTTAAAGCCTAAAATTCCCCAACTATTGCCAATTCCTAACTCAATTCCTATCGATGATATACCTACATAGTTTTGACATACCAAGAGTTATAAACAAAGAACGATAGTTAGAAAAACGTTATCTAAACTAAAAATAAAAGACGTGCATGTGATCCTCTTACCTCCACGAGTCCAAATATGGTTTCGGTTCGCAAATCCGACGTTGGACGGCGAAGAAACGTCGTCAAACCTTCGGTGAAAACCCCCGCCATCTTCGTTCTTTCTTCTTTCCTCTCTCTCTACGTGTTTCTCCCTCTCAAGTGCTATAAATGACTTTAATGAGTCATCATAAGCGTTTACAAGAGATAAATCTCTTTTATCAAATTTTCATTGACACCCCTAAACTTTCTTAAGCTTTATTATGAAACCCGCAAGTTAATTCCATTAAACTACCCAACATTTATAAGTGGGGTTAGTTTATGTCTCATGTGGGTCCCAAACATGGCCCTACCTATTATATGAGGTTGATATAAAATCTACCAATTATGAATTGTACTCTTTATGCCCTCACATGGGTACCAAAACTGGTCCCCATTACCTGACATATGACATAATAATATCTTTAAGCATTTAAACAAGTAGTCATTTAAACATATAATGACATCTATATGAAAATTGTATTGACTGGACCCTTATTGGACCCCACTTTTATACCAGTCCCACCTGTCACAGGGCATTCGCCTGTGTTTGCATTTGAACACCTTTTCACCTATGGGCTCATAAGTCTACCTTAAACCATCTTATGCAGTAATTATCATTAATTAACACGTATTAACATTACATTAATCTTCTTTTCCGGGTACATATGTTACATTATCCTTTTTAGAAATTCTTTGATTCAAGTTCAAAACTCCAATGTGGTTATGGATAAGAAGTAGTGAACTAGTAGAGAGGAATATGTGTGGGATTATGTCACGCCCCGGAACGACAAAAATAGAGAAAAATAAATTTCCTTTTTGGGTCCAAAGGCAGCGACGGGGGACGTCACATGATTGTCCACACCACGCAGTACTAAGCAACAAGAAGTATTAGTGTAACAAAAATGAAGTCTAGGTTCTGATCACAACGCATCATAAAGTCAACAGAAGTTACTAACTATTACACATCAGAGTCTCGAATCAAATATAAGACAGCGGAAGTACAAATGTCAAGGCAACATATGCCTGACTACAAAAGGGTTCTAAAACGGTAAAAACAATTAGCTACAATTCTAGTCTAGTCTTCAGTTGGCATAAAGGTAGTCCTTGGCGTAGTAGTCTTCTTCAGTCTGACCTCCGTCGGGGAAATCCTCCACAGGGACTCCGTCACCGGCATAGTAGTCCTCTCCTGCAGGCCCTTCACCTGTATAGTCATAACCAGGGTGCGCTGGAACGTAGAAATGTCCAGCGGCATAAACGCCGTCAGCTTAATGAAAGCCGAGTGAGTTAAATACTAACAGGGTATCGACTATTGATATTATCACAAGTTATAAACCGTAACCTAAATTAGAATTCAGTAAGGGTAACTCCTTTAATCGAACCAATGATCCGATTACTGACGTCCTATTCATTTTAAGATCGACAACGCGTCCTGATAGGGGGAACAGACTCGACAGTAGTTCAACTCTATAACACACCATTGCTCATCCACCGCTTTTAAGAACATATGCACAGTTCACCGCATGTCATGGATACCACGTTAGTCCATCCCCCGCTTTTAAGAACATATGCACAGTCCACCGCATGTCAGGGATATAACGCTTTAAACAACAGTACATCATTCTATGCCACGACTTAGCGACGTCTACCAGTGATCACGGTCCACCGCATGTCATAGACACCTTCGTCTGTCTACCGCTTTTAAGAACATATGATTAGATCATCTGGCTATCTTAGGGCAAATGGTCCGGTTCACCGCAAGTCATAGACACCTTTGTCTGTCTACCGCTTTTAAGAACATATGATCGACCAAAGCCCGCCCACTCAAATTTCCTGAATCTTAGCAAACCTACTTAAGTTCAACTCTATCACCGATACATGACAATCCCAATGTGGCCCGACTACTCTGAATGAAATGAACGTTAACTCCAAAGGATTCACGACTATTCCGTTATCTAACATTATAAACATTATCCGTTAGTCTTGTTGTTACTATGACCCTACGCTGCATTAACTCGTTATCATGTCTGTATTACAATAATAAAGCATGCTGGGAAATACTGAACAGTAAATAAACAACTAAACAGTTATTACATTAACTAAACAAGTAAAACAGTAAACTGTAACTGCCAATCGATTGGTATAGATGTCAATCGATTGGTATAAAAGTGGCATCAATCGATTGGAAGAAGGTTCAATCGATTGGTATAAAAGTAGTGTCAATCGATTGATAAAAAGTTCAATCGATTGGATCACAATCCATGTCAATCGATTGCATAAAGTGTCAATCGATTGGAACATGAAAGATGTCAATCGATTGGTATAGATGTCAATCGATTGACACTTCGTATTCTTCACAGAGAAGACTGCCCAGCAACATATAAACGGGAAATACATGGTTTCTTCTCCATTTCTTCATTCAAACATGTTCTAACACCAATATAAAGCTACCAAGTGAGTTTAGAACTCACCTTAGATGTTAAGGGCGTGTTTGGTTGTGTGAAATGAAGCTTGGAGCTTCAATGGTGCCCTCCCTCTCTCTCTCTCTAGTTCTCTGTCTTCTCTCTTCTCCTTCTCCTTCTTTCAGGTCTTCTTCTTTCTCAGTCCATCTCTGTGTATGTGTGAGTGTATATATATATGTATATATATATATATGAGTGTTTATATATACATAAACACACACAAGACTCTCCCTCTCACTCTCTCTGATTTTTCTAAAAAGAAAAACGCATGAAAAGGGCTCATATATATAGGGAGAGAGTGTTCACGTGGCCTCTCCCCAGCCAGAGCAAAAGAATCTGCCCAGCTGCCTTCAATCGATTGGCATAAGTGTCAATCGATTGATACAATCAATCGATTGAGATAAAGTTCAATCGATTGGTATCCAAAGCAAGGCAATCGATTAGAAAACTTATCAATCGATTGG
This sequence comes from Hydrangea macrophylla, assembly GCA_033977485.1. Taxonomy (NCBI): domain Eukaryota; kingdom Viridiplantae; phylum Streptophyta; class Magnoliopsida; order Cornales; family Hydrangeaceae; genus Hydrangea; species Hydrangea macrophylla. The sequence continues at coordinate 94,547,750 of CM066986.1, forward strand.
TATCCAAAATATACCAAGGGTAAGGCCAAGCTCATACAAGTATAAAAAGAAACATACAGGGTCTAGTTTATATAATCACTTTACAAAAATACAGGGTATTACAGATTATGTTGCCATGCAAGTATGTATGTGTATGGAATGTGTGAATCACTCTCAGAACTCTCCATCTTTTTCTCTCTACAAGCTTTCTCAATTACCAGACTTTCAAAACGTAATAAATGAGAGACATGAAGAAGTATTTATAGAAGTCCAGACACATGTCAACCATGTGCCTATTTAGAAACTCGAGCACTCGACAACTCGAGTGCTCCTGTGACTCAAGTTATTATTCCTTCCAAAATTTCATGGGTTAAAGCTTTAAGGGTTCTAACATCAAACAAAACGAGGTTATAACTCAAACAAGTGACTCTTATAAATATTTGTATATCGATTATGAAAATACAATATTGATAAGAAAATATTGTCACACCCGTTCTGAAATTTCATGGTTTCATCATGCATATTTGTTTTGTAAATTATCAATGTTATATGATAATTGAGGATGAGGTTGAATGTGAGTCAACGGTAAGGTGTCAGTAATGACACGGGAAAATTTGGTAAGCAGGTTTTCATGGGCATGAGTAAATGACATTTATGTAATTAAATGTTATTTGACTTATACGGTATTTTATGAATAGCGAATTATACATGTGTAGTCTAATTTATGGTAATTCGGTTATTGCTGTAGAGCATTTTGAGAACTGTAGTGAGAACGTGAGTGACACGTTATATAAAAGGTAGGTTGTTTAGAGATTCCACATAATTTAATTTTCGGACGTAAATTTTGGACCCAAACGAGACCTAGTCGAAAACTTTTGTAATTTATAGATTTCACTCGTAAAGTCATAAAATGGACGTGTGCGGCATTTCAGGAGTTAATTAGAAGTTTGAGAACTCGTGGAGAGGTAAACACGATTTCTAGAAAGTTTGCCTATAAATAGGTGAGGGTGAGATTTCATTTCTCACAAACTTTATAAAATATCGTTGGAGAGGAGAGAGAAAAGGATATTTGATTCCTCGGGCTTTGCAACGACGATCGGCGACCTTTCCTCCGTCAGATTTTTCTCCAGATTTGAGATTTGGACTCCTGGAGGTAAGACCTACGTTTTGATAGTCATTAGGCCATATTTGGCTAACTTTCGTAAAAAAAAAAAAAATTAATTTCTTGAAATCTGGGAAAAACAGATATAAACTGGTAGGAATCATTTAAAAACGGAGATTCAACATCTTTTTGCCTCCGTGGTACTTCCCTCAAAGTTTGAGAGAGTTTGCACGAGGTATGAAATCCTAACCTGTGTTATATAGGTAAAATACATGTTTTAGATTTCGACGACGAAATTGTGATCCGGGCAAATTCTATGTGTTAATCTTAGGCCCGTTAATTATGCACCCACTTAATTGCGAAAAGCATGTCTAAATTTACGCGAGCACGTTGAGTTGTCTATGTGGGTCAAAGGGGGGACTTATACAAATTCATGCCTGAGTAAGCTTCTTGATGTTTGAGAATTTAGTAGCGACTGCTACTATGCATGGTTTAAGGATTGGACTTGCCAGGGCACTTGGGGGATGTAATGGTTGTAGGCTTGGACTAGCCATTGACATCGTGGTTTAAGGCTTGGACTTGTCGCTACCGGATGAAGGCATATTTTTCTCCCTAGTGACTATTGATGTGATTTATGAGATTAAAGCATGTTTTATCATATTTATGCACGTGTTATAATTTTTATACTCAGCATAAAGCTGAGCAGTGGAGATTTACTCCATTGCAGGTAAGAAGAAAAATAAGAAGAAGCGTGAGGAGTGAGGCCGAGGAATGCTGGGGAATCACCTTGTTTATATTTTTGTTCCCTTTTCCCTAAACTTGTAATAAGAACCTTGAATTTGTAACATGTTGTAATAGACGTTGTACTAGTTCAGTAGTATTGTAATCACCAGTAAACACCTGTAATTATGTTTTAAATCGTTATTGTATCGATGTGTTTGTGTTGGTTTTGAATTGGAGAAGTGTAGCTTGGAATGGTACAGAGAATTAGTGTGCTGATGCAAATCAGTTGACTGGTTTTTGTTTTAGTTGACTGGATCACTATAGGTAACTCAACACTGCCTTGATATGTTAGGGAATCAGTCGGCTGGGTTGATAAAACAGTCGATTGGATGAGGTCCCAGAATACCATTTTCTGTTAAGAATAGAGTATCAGTCGATCGACCGGACAGTTTCAGTCGACTGATAAATTTAGGCACCAGTCGACTGGGTCCCCGACATAGTCAACTGGACCTGGTTGTTGATGTTTTAAACTTTATGCTTTTGATGGTCAGTCGACTGGGTCCCCGATCAGTCAACTGGACCTCTGTTTTCTTCAAAATGTATTCTTTTGAGAAGTGTTCCAACTGACAAACTTTTTATAGCTCTAATTTTAAATAGATTTGACTTGTGTTTCCGCTGCTATTCACACTTTGATGAACTGGATAAGCCTTGATGGCGTGCCACGTGTCCTATTTCTGCACGTTAGCGGGATGAATCATGACAAATACAGAAAAATGGGCCAGTGTTACATTAGTAACATAGTTAAATGGTGGGTAGTGGCTAGGGTTGTGGAGGTGGAAATGGTGGGTTGATGTGTATTTTATGGACAAGGCTTTATTTGACCAAAGCATTGGATTGTTTAGGGAGGAAGACTAAGCAAAGTAATAGGTTTAAGGTTTCACATTTTATTTTTAAATTCTCTATTTCATAAGGGTAAAGTGGTCATGTAAGAAAATTTAACTCTAAAATTAACGGATAAACTAACGGTTGACTAACGGAGGGAAGGTGAGTGTCACCCAGCATCAAACCTCAAGAGAGGTCAGTGTAATATCTCAAAATACGAGAGAGATTCGTGTAATTAGTGCATACTTCAGGAGAGTTCAGTGTAATTAACCCTATTCTATCACAACAAACTCGTGCATCGCACGGATTAAAAAGCTAGATAAAACTAAAACACATGAACCGATTTTATGTGATTTAGCTTGCGTGTGAGTGTGTTTGCTTGCAGTTTTGCGCGAGCATGCCAGAGCCAAGCGGACTCGGTGTGTGTATGTACAAACTAATTTCCTATACGCTTGAGTGAGTGATACTCAAGGCTTTTTAGATCTGACTTCTAAACTGAGTGATTGTGTGTGATCAGTAGGAAAGTACCCTCACCAAAAATCCCTTGGCAGTACTGAAGCGCACAAGCCAAATAGTGCAAGTTTACTAGGTAAACAATCACAAACGATTAATAAAATACCGATATTTTATTAAATGTCTGAAAAAATAAAACATACAACCGAAGAACAGGATCAGAACATGCTTTGATTGCTCAAAAGGATGAAAATAGTAAAACAACAAAAGGGACAGACCTATTTGCTATGAATGTTGTAGATGCGAAATAACAAGAACTCAAAGGTTTGGATGTCTTGAATGCAGTGTATGAATGCTGTTGATCGAGCGCTGTTTTTCGAGATGACGCGGAGTGCCCTGCGTCGTTAGCCTGCTTCTATATTTATAGCGGCCCTGAACAATTCTGATAAGGCAAGGACTCCTTGACTTGCGCTCCAAGCAAGTTGATTGATTGTAGAATCCTTATTAATCTCCAATACATGCCTTATCTCAATCCTGACTGAATCAATCCCAATATTATAGGGATTAGCCTTCCATATCCAGTTGGACGTGATCAGATTCCTTTCCCACACGGACTTTACTTCCTTAAAATCAAAATGACGTCATCATGGCAGCTAAGAGTGGAGCACCTTTCATGTTTGGCTCATCGGGCTCACATTGTCACATCTTTAGCCAGATCGGGCTCGCAGCCTCCATCTGTCACACTTTTAGCCTTCCATGCCCGATGACCGTCTTACAAATGCTTATAACCAATCGGGCTCGTGCAACCAGCTTTCACCATCTCCTTCCAATATGGTGTCCGATCGTCCTGTGCACTGTTACTATCATCCATCGGGCTTACTCTACTTGCCATAGTGCCCGATTGGTCAGTACACAACCTACTTCACCTATCGGACTCTGCCAAACTTAAGACAACATCCCTGTCTTTTTGAACCTCACGATGCTCACCTCTTGAGCCCGATGGGCCTTCACAATCCCTTGACCGGCCTCTCCATTCTGCTATAGGCCGGCCACCCTTAATCCTATTTTAACACTCCATTCGGGCTCGAAAACTTTTGGTGATTTTAAGGTACAAACAGAGTACTTTTGATTACATATGAATTCAGGTATAAATTAAAATTACCTAAAAAACTAATTTTTTGTCATTCCAACACAATTATAGTTTTCGCCAAACTATATAAAATGAGACTAAACCTACATATAGATAGAGATTTATTTAATTTTTTTTCCTGAGAAAGCTAAACCTATTTATTTTTTTATAATATGAGAAATCTTATTCATAAAAGTAAATTCCAAAAAGAGACCTGTACAAGCAAAAGATTAAGAACTAAACCTATATTTTTATGTATTTCTTTTTCGGTCAAATAATTTTAAACATTTCGAAACAACCCCTACAAATAGAATTCTACTTTCGGACCTTCCACTTGTTTCTCTCTCTCTCTCACTTCAAATTTGGACTGCCCGCGTTCAATTCACGCGCGTATGATTCACGCCCATAGCTTCCCTCTCTAACCCTACTTTCCCATCCTCTTCGAGTCCGGACCACGCTCAAGTGCTCAACCCTATATTGTATATACACACTAACACACACATATATATATATATATATATTTGAGTAAGAAGTGTGTATCTATCTGTTTTTTTGCTGTTGTAAAAAGCTGTCTATCAGCACAATGAGGAAGGGTGCGAAGAGAAAGGCGAGCCAGAAGGACAAAGGCAAATCCACAGAAGAGAGCAGCAAAGCTGGTGGAAGAGCCAAGCGAGTCAAAGCTTCCAAACCTGAATCTGAGCCCCAGTACTTCCCTGATAAGCGTAATTTGGTAAACTTCCTTTTAATTCCTTATTATAGTTCAAGAAAATGTATCATTATATGGCTTATTAGAGTTTTGAGCTGAGGCACTCAATTTCTGATGCGTCTGTATATTGTATGCAACTCTGGCTATATTAGTTTATGTATGTATGTGTGTATCTATATCTATTGGATAAGCTATTTAGATTTGAATTTTTTGCTTATTTATTTATATGGGTGTCCCAACCTGATGTTTGGTTGCTGAGAAAATTTGGGGGAAATAACAACTTGAAAATTCTCATTATTTTGTTTTTTATTATAAAAAAAGTTAAAATATGAAATAGTAGCTTTAATCTGAACCAAATAGTTACACTTCTATTGGTTAAGTGCTAATTGTTTATGTCAATAGATGATATCCCTTTGTGGCTTTGTCTATACACTCTCTCTTTCTTAGTCGCTGTGTCTTTATCATTGCATCTTTGTGAATTTCCTGATTCATTATATATATATATACAGCCCGCTTCTCGTGCGGATGTCTGCAAATTAATAACTTGTGGACTTCTTTCTCGGCCGTTGGATCGTGATTTCATTAAGGGTATATCGGTCATTTCACACCGATCCAACGGCCGAGAAAGAAGTCTGCAAGTTATTAACTTGCAGACGGTCCGCACGAGAAGTGCTCCGTATATATATATATATATAATGAACAGAACCCTTCTTACGAGGACTCCCTCACTTTAAGACTTTTTTACAGCCATTGGTTCCAGTTTTTAATCTGTGAAATTACTTCAATACCCTTAATGAAAACTGATCCAAAGGCTGTAACCTGAAGTCCTCACTTTGTTGGAATCCTCATAAGACGGGCTCGGTATATATATATATATAATTATTTTTTTGTTCTAAAGGTTTTATTCAATCACCCAGTGATATATGTTACTTTACATAAGTCAAGTTTGCGCTGTTTTGTTTTGTCCTTGTATTTAGTTACTGTGCTATGTTTTGCAGGAAGACCTCTGGCAACAGGTTTTTCCTGTGGGGACTGAGGTTTGGTTTTGAATTGCTTTATCACATTTAGGCTTTAGCTTCCACTATTGTTCCATACTCACTTTTAGTGTATAAATTTCCTACTTTTATGCCAGTGGGATCAAGTCGACATGGTTTATCAGTACAAGTGGAATTTCTCAAATCTTGAAGTGAGTTGCATGATGGTTATTGCCCATTTTCATTTAAAACTGGTGGATGGTTAATTGCTTTATTTCCTTTTTTCCTTGGATTAAAAATAAAAGAGCCACTAGAATGTTTGGTGCTGAAATTTCTCGTTAAATTGTGTCCAGAATGCATTCGAGGAGGGTGGAGACTTATATGCCCAAAATGTCTACCTTTTCGGCTGTACCGAGCGTAAGTGGCATAAGGAACATAGAATATTTATCCTTTTAACCTTCATGCAAATTAAATGTAGGTCCTGTTTTGATAACAAAAACACTTTGCTAATTATTGTACATGTCACTACTGAGATATTGTACCTAGTAGGGCTGCAACTTGGACGGGTTAGGTCTGGTTTCAAGGGTATCCATTTCCAGCCCGAGCTTCAAAGTCTTCCCAAGCTAGTTCATCAGGCTCGGGCTTGACAAACGTGTGCCCAAGCCAGCCTGAGTTGGATTTAACTTGCTCGGGTTGGGTTTGGGTTGTCCGAGAAAAATATACCAGTTTTGCCTTAAAATTTGCCCCCCCCCCCCCAAAAAAAAAAAAAAAAAAAAAAAAAAACCCTTTAAGAAGTCTAGTTTACATGCTTCCCCAAGTGTGCAATGAGAGGCCATTTCAGGAACACAACCTTATTGTATTTATGAATGTATTTTTCATTTAATAGTATTTGTCAAACTTCAACTTTAATTTTTAGAGCCATGTCACAGAAAAATTATTTGGCTAGAAATGTTTCAATATTAAAATTTATATAGAGTTTTCATCGCTATATAATTTCGGGCTTTGCTTACTCCAGTTAATAGAGTTTTTGACTTTTTGCCCATGCCTAGCCCAAATTTAAGTCGTGCTTGGACTTTCTGGCCCAAGCCCATCCTTATATACATAAAAGCTTGCCCAAGCCCGAGCATATTTCTGGTTGGACTTGGGCTGCGCTCGGGCTGGCCAGCTTAAGTTGCAGCCATATTACTCAGTTGTTTGACGTCAAACTTCAATGAATTTCTCTTTCTGCCTGTAATAATTCAATTATCAACAGTTCTTCCCAATTAGCATACTTATGTTTGTCATGGTTTTTAAATCTTTCTTAATAGCAATCAATGTTGTTCGATATCACCTCGTCTTCTTTAACATTTCTTCTTTTGTTCTTGCAGCTCAATTGGTCCAGTTTAAGGGTGAAAGTAAAGTAACCTGTATACCCGTTGTGGTTGCCGTAAGTTATTCCATTATTCCTTTATCTTTGGGTTTAGGGAAAAGGATATATGTATATGTAAGTATATCATATATGTGTATGTGTATATATATAAATCATTTGATAAATACATAGTTAGATTGCACTAGAGATTTTTTATGGCGGTCCTTTAGATGAGGCTTCCAATTTCGAAAGGTCCTTCATGGCTTTTTTCTCCTTTTGCCGGAGGCATGGCACTTGATATTATGTGGCCTACTTGGATAACTATTACTTATTTCCACATATTGAGCATTAATTACACCTTTTTAACTTATAAATTAGGGTCATGGCTTGTTATAGGGACATTATGTCGATCAATGAAGCACGGGCGTGACATGGACACATCGACACTGGAAATCCTAAACAAAATTGTTGGTCGACACTGTAGGAAAAGTGTTCGCTTAGTGTCATGTCCGCGTGTCAGACACGATACCACCTAAGAAGCACGGACACGCGACACGAATACGTGGACACGATATTTCTCCAAAAAGCAGGATATGAATACATTGGGGATACGTTGATATTTTTATATTTTTTAAACATATTATACCATGTCTGTATGAGTTCTTTTGTGTGTTTTGTGAGAGTATAAACGTAAGCAAGTCAGTACCAATATGGATATATATAGTAGTATAGTAGATGGGTCTGAGAGAGTACGTGCCTCAAGTAAGAGCCAAGATAGTCTCAAGTAAAAGAGAGAGAGAGCAGTAGGTATGGAGAGCCTTTGGGTAGCTTATATGTGAATTGTGGAGTTTGCAGAGTAATGGAGAGAAAAGGGTAGAGGATGAGAACTTTTGCTCTCAGCAGGTTCTCGTTGTCTATCGTTTATCCTCATGGTATTGAATGAGGGTGTAGTATTTATAGCCGAGGAAAATGAGTGTAGGTCACTTAAGCATGACTGACATGGTGCTTAGGTGGCTTCCTTAGAGAGGCTTCTAGGTTGGTGGACAAGAGAGGTGGGAATGATGTTTTCGGCTATGGGATGTGTTGACGAGATGGAAGGGAGGTGTCACAGCTGGTGACAAGAAAGGTGCGTAGGCGTGCTAAGGTGATGAGATGGTTGTTGCGGGCGGGTGATTAGATTATGTCAGTGAATATTCTCAGTAAGTGCGGCTACACGCCAGAGGCTCTAATTGGTTTAGGAGTAGGTGAGGTGCAGTAGTGGTGTGAGTGCCCAGGTGGATGGGATGGGGGAGCGCACGTGAGGATGTACGTGTCTCTCTCTTTCCTTGGAACCAACCCTAGCCTTGCCCGTGAGGTGTCTAGCTAGGGAGATGCCCTTGACTCTAGCCACCGATCCATGAACTCTTGAGATCCCAATGTGTAATACCCTTTAGTCCTACTCCTGACCAAGGGTAGTATGTGTGTGAAGATGTGTGCTTAATTATGTGATGGTGATTAATTATTGGAGTGATACTTCCTTTATAGATGTCATAGGGAGGTGACACCCTTGAGGACGAGATGACACCCGTGTCATGTCTTAGACACGTGGTGGTGGTGATGCTGTGGAAGGCTGCCACATGGCATTTTTAGTGTATTCACCTACATTAGCCCCCTATCCGATGTCAGGAGTGTAGCGCGTGGCAGGCGGGCATGATAGCCTCAAATCTACCAGGATCATTTTGACTGTGCATTGGTAGACAACGGGTGTTGCATACTAATGAATGGAAATCAAGAGAGAGAGCACGATACTGTTGCTGCTCCATGGAGATATGGAGATCATGGGGAGAGTGCGATGCTCGTGCCACCCTATATGGAGATATGGAGAGTAGGGCTGCACCTTTTGGAGATTTGGAGATCAGGCCATGCACGTTAGGGAGTGGAGAGTTGTGGGAGAGCGCGATGCTCGTGCCACCCGATATGGAGATATGAAGATTAGGGGGGAAAACGCGATGCTCGTGTTACCTGTGTTGGAAAGCACGATGCTCAGACTGTGGTAAGGCTCAAACGGTGAAGGGTGTTTCCCGTGCCATCCAAGTGAGACAGGGGGAGAGTGCGATGCTTGTGTCACCTTGTGGTGGAGAGCGCGATGCTCAGACTGTGGTAAGGCTCAAACGGTGAAGGGTATTACCCGTGCCGTCCGAGTGAAGCAAGGGAAAGTGTGATACTCGTGCTGCCCTGTGGTGGAGAGCGCGATGCTCAGACCGTGGTAAGGTCAAAAGAAGAGTTTGATCCTGGCTCAGAAGGATATATAAGAGCCAGAACAACCATCGGTTACCTTTTGAATCAAAGTAGCAACGAGCCTCGTGCCGCCTTGTGGGGGAGAGCGCGTTGCTCAGGCCCTCCTCAAAAAGGGAGAGAGCGTATTGCTCGTGCCACCCTGGTGAGGGTGGAAGGTGGAGAGCGCGATGCTCGAGACACCCGATGGAGAGTGGAGATCATGCCTTTTGGAGATTATGGAGATCAGAGCCACATCCATATAGAGAGTGAAAATTAGTCTGGTGGGGTTAGGGGGTTTGATTTTTTGGGAAATTCTAGCAATGCACCCAAAAGACCCTTCAGTAGTCCACTAGCATAGATTTTGTTGTGTATGTACGAGCCATGTTGTTGGTGGTTGTCTTGATACATCAAATCATTCCACCATGGTGGGTGTGTTGTTTGCCACTTGCCATTGTAGCCCCCCTGGTTGCATGTCAGGAGCATAGCACGTGGCATGCAGGCAAGAAAATTGAGAAAAAATCCCGTGAAAAGGCAACACTTTCTCAGGTTTGGAGACATAGGTACAATGAGCTTTGTGCCCGTTAACATTATAGGGATATTGCAACCAATCTTTTGACTATTTATGGGTGATACATAGGTGATAATAAAAAAGGTTGTGTCGAATTGGAGTCAATTCGAAGAATTACTTTAAAGGCAAATGAGATGACGGGGGCGTCACGCTTGTCGAGTTCGGTGATTTAGGCGACTGTGAGGAGAGCAAAAGAGGAGATAAGAAGTGCGATGGCAACGAAGCAATATGCTTATCATGTGAATGATGTGGGTGTTAGTGCTGAAACACCGGTGGCCTCTATAGCTATGCCTGGGTGAGTTGGTGGTGGTATCTTTGTACTGTGTTGGTGTTTTATTGGTTCCGAATGGAGGCGGGTGGTCCACCTTATCCTGTAAAATGTTATAATAGAAGTCGTATGTGTCATTTCTGTGTAGTCGTACTATTTTCAAGATCGAGGCATGTCTATGGAGCTTGAAGGGTGAGCTTATGGCATTAGGCGTGAAGATCAATAAAAGTATGTGAAAGGGAGTGGGCCCTTATTTGGCCGTCACCGAGTGTGCAGTGGTAATATCTTTGGAGACGGAACTTGTTTGCGAAGCAACCTTCCCCCTCCTATTTTTTTTTTGTTTTTTTTAATACTTTTGTATTGTTGCGCAAAGTGGCATCTAGTGTCCATTGGACTCTGACTTGGAAGATGGTACTAAAAAATTCCATGTGGAGTTGTGCCCTGGGAGTAGGGACGTGTTTTTGAGAGAGTGGGTTTGGTAAGGGTGAGGTTTGTGGAAGTGAAAGCCCCATTCTTTAGTTGAGTACGGAGCAGCATGGTGGTAATGGCTTTGGATTGGTGTGTTTTGGTAGCATTCCAAAGGCTAGGCAAGAGAACACAACAGTAAAGATGTGCCACAAGGACCAAGGGTGCAGCAAGAGACGAGAGGTATGGCTCCGCAAGAGGGCGGGCTGCAAGGGTCAAGAGAGAATTCTGGAATCTCTAGAAAATTTAAGAATTTTCTGGAATTTTGGAAAGTTTTAGGGCAATTCTGTAATTTTCAAAAAGTATGGGGCTGATTTGTTAATTTCAGAAATTTTTGGTGGAATGTCTAGGATTTTTGGGGGCTTTTCTGTAATTGTAGAAAAAGTTGTGGCTGATTTGTAAAATCCAAAAGTGTTGGGTAAAACACTCTTGGAGATGCATATAACCACACTAGAAGCGGCGATTGATGATTAAAGCTAAGCAAAGGAGGCAAATCTTAGAGAGGCGATTGAAAGAAGCTAGGGAAGAATTTCGAAAAGCTAGAGTGGAGTTGGTGGCAATGGCAGGGGCGCGGCAGAGGCAAGGCATGCCGTAGACACCACAATGGGGCAACCAAGTCGCACGAAGGCAAGTGGCGGTGGACCGCGGAGAAACATACTGGAGAACGACGGAGGAGTAGTTTGCGATGGCTGTGATGGCGGAGCAATATGCTGGAGCTGGCGTGAACACGAAGGATGTGGTAGCCGAAACGCTGGTGGCGGAGGAAATGTTCGCGGAATAATTGAAGTAGTGGTAGGGTGGTATGTGTGTTAGGGTGGGGTGGTATGTGTGTTTCGGCTAGGGTGGGGTGGTAGTATGTTTGGGTATGGTGGTATATGCATTTGGGGGATGGTATGTGAACAAAATTCTTGACTATGGTGGTATGTGAACAAAAGAAAATACTTTTGCTCACCCAAAAAATGGTACACCAATGCTCACCCAGGCATCCCATTGGCCAATGCAGTGGGACCCAGGATTAAACTCCCATTGGCCAATGCAGTGGGACCCAGGATTAAACATCATTTGTTTAATCCTGGGTCCAATACTGCATTGGCTAATGGGATGCTTGGGTGAGCATTGGTGTACCATATTTTGGGTGAGCAAAAATGCTCTCTGAACAAAATTCTTGACTATGGTGGTATATGAATTTGGGGACGGTATGTGAAGGTTGTCCTACTCTAGATTTGGGACTCTATTTTCAACCCTCTGTCATTCTCTGTATATATACGTGTGTTTCACCCAGCTCTGTCACCTACCACTTGTCCTTACCCTACCCTCACGCTTAATCAACATTGGCATTAAAACACATAAATCACAACAGTATTATATTTATGACATTATCAATAATAACAAGGCCAATGAATAAAATTCAATAACATCTTTATAAATCAACATTCATTCACATTCATCAACCAAGTTTCGAAGCACATTTGCTAACTAATAAATAGTTTACGTACTTGTCCCCCCAAAAATGTCAATTTTATGAATGAAAACCAAGTCTTCTGCGTTTTGGTGTCATCTTATTCCTTCTTATTGAGTGCACAAAGGAGTATGAACTCCAATTCCTCTCACAGCATGACGAAGAAGAAGGTTGCACTAGTAGCTTCAAAGACAGGGTTTGAAGCAAAGGTGCACATGCACCATAGGTTACACACCAATGGTGAATGCAATCAACATCCGCAAACTCCCCCGTCCTACTTGAGTTTCCGATACGTGTCCAAAGAGCGTCGGTTCAAGAAAAACTAATAAAAAAATTAGGACACGATATTTTGAGTATCTGACAACACGTGTCGGAGAGTGTCGGTGTCGGATACACTACCGACACTGATACGAGGGGCAAAAAAGAGTGTCAGTGCTTCATAGGATACGACACGTGACACATTACCTTCTTAGAAGTGTCCGTGCTTCCTAGATGTGGATTATAATTGTCTGTTAATTGTAATTTGATGCTGAATAAGTATCTTGTGCAAATCAAATGCTTGTGGATTTTTTTATGAATAGAAGTGTTGTTCCCTTGGTGTGCAATCCTATGTATATTTCATGTGCAGAAAGACATGAAAGCGGTTTAATTAAGCTAAATGTTAAACGGTACAATGTGATGAATAAAGTGCTTTTTAGCGGTCAAGACTATATATTGATTAACGATATTCTATGCCTGTGGAAGTTTTTGAACCGAAACTACAGAGACATGCGGGGACTTGTATGTATTACATGTATGACTAAATGGTCTCATGTGGGGACTTCTCTTATTTTTTTTGATATTGGGTACTCTCATGCGTGTCTGCTTGTTATTCTAAATTGTGTTGTCTTCTTGTTGAACAGGTTGTATCTCCTTTTCCTCCTTCTGATAAGATTGGTATCAACTCAGTACAGAGGGAAGCTGAAGAAATTGTGCCGATGAAGCAGATGAAAATGGACTGGGTTCCATACATTCCATTGGATAACAGGTATGCTTTTTTCCATTTTATGTATTGATTCTAGTATTCTTTGTATTTTATGTATTGATATTTATATTATAGCTGCGTACTAGCGTAAAATTCTTCCTTGAACAACTGATGCTATTGCAACTTCATTATTTTGCAGGGATTCTCAAGTTGAAAGACTTAAATCCCAAATTTTTATATTGAGCTGCACACAGAGAAGGTATTGTTGCATTCAACTGTTTCTACAAGTCATATAACAGGTCATGAGGGCATTCATATGCATTATTTGAACTTTCATAATATTAATGTTGATTTTGCCCTCTTTTTTTATCCACTTGCTTCTAGAAGTTTTTATTCTTTCTGGATTTCAATTGCTAGTGTTTGAGATTCACTGGTTTTTTTGGTGGTGTTGCATGGAGGGAGGGAGAGGAGGCGGCCTGGGGGGTGGGAGTGGCACAGTAGTCTTATGGTTTTTAATGTTTATGGTTTGTTGCAGGGCTGGTTTGAAACATATGAAGATAGAACGCTTGAAGAAATTTGAGTATTGCTTACCTTGTAAGTTAATTTATTTTCCACAGAGAACGTATTTTACTTCTCAGAAAGAACCAAAAACAAAAGCCCTTTGGATATTAATGCCACTCTTGTTTTTAGTTTCTATTTTCCTTTTTGGCGAGTCGGTTTTTAAAGGATAAAGTGGGCCTTTTCTTCGTGAAGAAATTTTAGTGTCAATTGGAAGTCAGTGTTATACCTTTTTGGAAAGCTCTTTCCATGTTTTTATCTTCTGGTTCGTGCTAGTATGCCTTAGAGAAGAAGTTCTAAGCTAGATTTTACGACAGTTTCACTATACAAATGTTAACTAGCCTCAAATGTATCAAAGGTATTTTCTATATTTGTTATTGGCTATATTTGGTCCAAGGAAATGATAAATTCAATGATACCTTGCTTGTGGAGACTATTAACCCAGTATGAAATTTTATGTTCTTTGTAGATTATGTAGTTTGTTGGAGTAGACATCTGAATATTCAGATGCGGAGGTTTGTCTATATTGTGTGTCCTTGAATGTTGAATTGGCTGTAGTCCACCCTTTGATCTGGAAAAGAAATTCATGCCTCTGGTTTCTGTTTTATTGCAAGTGTTGTCTTGTACTATAGTTACTGTTAATCTGCATCTAAGACTGATTTGTAGCCGAAGACCACAATTTAAAGTGATGGTACCTACCTCTGGAAGGCTGGAAGTCTTAGTCGTCGTGAAAATACTCATTTTTGGTTTAGCCAGAATTTCTTTTTGTTAGAACTCCGAATTAATAAAATACGCAGGATGTGAAAAAATAAATGGGAGGTTTATGTGCTCTTTCAATTTGTGTTACTTTCAAATCAAGTTTTTAACATACTGTGATTTCCCCTGGTGGAATCTGTGTTGCACCAAAATGTTATTGTTTAACAAGCATCCTAATTTACCCCTTTAGGTGCCTAGATTGTGTATCCATCCTTGTTTTTCCCGTTACTGTTCTATGTTAATTGAGTACTAAGCATTGGTGGATACAAGTTTGTTTTCAACCTTGGCTAACTATCATATCATATTTTGGCAACAATAGGGAGAACTTATATGACATGGTTCTCTCTCTTTGACAGATTTCTACCAGCCGTTTCAGGAAGATGAACTGGAACAGAGCACCATTGTACAAATCTTGTTCCCAGCAGAACCGCCTGTAAGATGTTTTTCTTTGGTGTGATGAGAAAAATCTAATGGCCTGTATTCACAGAGTATAGGGCTTTAAGTTGCACGGAATGTGGCATAAGATATACTCTCTCTGTCTCAATTTAAGAGTCCCTTATGGGAATTCCAACTATTTATTTTTTTGGTTGTGGAAATTTCAACTTTCCATTATTGCCCTTCTTTTAAGTTCAAAATTCCGTGTCACTTCAAATGAAAAGTGGGGGAGTTATATGTAATAACGGGTAAACTTAGAAAGTGTGTAGTTAAAGTGCATTGACTTTTTCAAAGAGGACTTTTAAAGTGGGACATCCCAAAATGGAAGAAAGGACTCTTTACTTTGGGACGGAGGGAGTAAGATTCTTGTACCCCGTGATTTGAAGTTTAAGTAGATTTTAGTGGGGAGAAAATATTACCAACATCTCATACAGTCATACTAAACATATTGCGGAACTCCCTTAAGGCTCTTTTTGGTTCATGAATTTAGTGAGGGAAAAAAGAAGAAAAAAACAATGATGTAAACTCTTTTCTTTGTTTCGCTGATAAGGAAACCAGTGAGGAAAAGAACAGGAAGGAAAAGAAAATAGAGTGAATTTAAATTTTTGTTTTTTTGTTTTTTGCAAGTCACTTGCCTTTCTCTTTTCTTAAGTTCCTACTACATTTCAAAAGCTTTTAATTTCTAATGTTATTTAGGCATGGAGGAGACCACTTGGGGAATAGTTTTTTTTTCTTTTTCTTTTCTTTTCTTTTCCTTCTCTATTCCAATATTCCTCAAACTAAACAGGCCTAAAGGGTTGATTGATGCAGCTGTGGTGATGCTGTTTATGTACTTTTGAACTGACCGACTTTTGGATGTGTTCCCTTCAGGTTTTCTGTGAGTTTGACTGGGAACTTGATGAACTAGATGTAAGCACTACTATGCATTTAATATTTGGATATAAATATTCCTTACCTGTCCTTTCCAATGACATGGGCTGGTTGAAAACTTGCAAAAATAATCGCGGTGTACTGTGTACTCTTAAGGAGTTACTCAATACATCCAACAAATTTCTCTCTACACCCATATATACAACAGGAGATGCTGCATGTACTCCTTTTCACTACTTTATGTGGAGATAGAGAGAAATTGGGTAGTGTATTTGCAGCTGCTGCTGCTGCTGCTGCTGCTGCTGCTGCTCTCTCTCTCTCTCTCTCTCTCTCTCTCTCTCTCTTATTTTGTCAGCATCTCATTTATAATTTGTGTATCCTATAATGTATGATATTATGCTGGCTTGCACATGAAATTCTAAAAAGGTAAAAGCACATTGAACAAGGAATCCTGTTTTCTGTTGTACTGAATTAAGCTATCAATATCTAGGAGTTCACGGATAAGTTAATTGAGGAGGAGGAGTTGTCTGAGGACCAGAAGGAGGCCTTCAAGGTAAATTTTACTGATTAATTGAGACTCATCTAGGTCTCTTCTAGAGCTGCGAACGAAATGAGCTGTTTGTGAACAGCTTGGGCTTGGCTTGTTATCAAGCTTATTCAACTTTGCAATTTGTGCTCCTTTTCATATATTATGAGATCCCCGCGCTTGGCTCAGAAAAAAAAATGGTAACTTTGTAACCTAGTGGAGCTTATGCATTTTTCTTATGTTTAAGAAAGTTAAAACGTGTAGCCTTTTACAGAAGACAGTATATTGCATCGAGTTGTTGACTTAAATTGCAAGGTGAACAAAATCTGAGTAATGCTTTGTTTGGTGCAAAACTGGCTTTTTTTTTTTTTTTGTCGTTATGTGTCAATGTTGATGTATTTTATTACAGAGAAAGGGAAAATCCAGAAGAGGGGTAGAGATGGTGCTCTAAACATTATGCAGTGATAGTTATTTGCTTTAGAATTGAGGAGCATGCGGTCCGTCAACCCCAAGCTCATGTCCTCATGCGCAAAACACCACCTCCCACTAAAAGGCAGAAGAAATTAAGACTTGTGATATAGGAAAAATGCAAGAGTTGTGACTAAACAAAATACAGGGAAACAGTTAACTGTTCTGGGCACTGTGAAGTGAACAGTACCTGTGTTTGGGCTGGTTTGTGTTCTTTTGGATCTAAGGTCGTATACCTGAAATAAACAAGGGTAGGACCAAAAAGTGTGATCTTTAATTGTTGGTAAGAGTGCAGAAAATTAGGAAAAAGTGGAAGAAGAATAAGTAGAAGAAGGAGAAGGTAGAAGAAACTATGCATCACACATAGTTTCCATATGCATCACACGTAGGGTTTGTGTTGCATCGCACTGTCCTAATAAAGGCTATCAGTTCTCTATATTATTTCTCCTGCAAATTGAAAGCATTACATAGACATATACGGACTCGAGAATCCTAATTGAAAGTAGGAAACTTTATATGACAGCAGGAAACTTGGACTAAAGACCTCTTAAAAATTTCGAACTTGGTAACTAAGAACAAACCTACGGGTCTAAACAGCCCATCTCCGGGAAAACTGAAAATTACAAAAATACCCCCGACTTAGAACTTAGTATAATCTAAAAAGGGGGCTGCAAGCTAACCTAAATTTAATGTAGAAAAAAAAGTCTACTACCTCTAAAACTGCACTGTTAAAGGTTTCATTTGGTCCCGCATCGGAATTGAACCAAATTTACTTGACTTATTATTTTGAATTTGCTTTTCCTTGAGCTTTGTAGGGGCTGCATTAACATGCTTTTGTGGAAAAGTAAAATTTGTAAGAGAATGCATCTTTAAAATAAGTCGATAATGAAGAGGAAAATAATTATAGGTGGTGAGAATGCATTCGGAAGTTGTCATTCCAAACACAACCTAAGCCTTCGTTCAGGCTGGCATGTTATCTTTGGCTTCAAATGTGGACTTTTTTCAGTTTAAAATTGACTAGTTGGAACCAGTACAGTAATGTCATGATATCTGACCAATTTTTTTTGAGCCATCCATATTTGCAGCTGGGCTGAGCCAAGCCAAGCCTCACAGCTTGCATGCTTCCACCAAGCTGGTTCTGAACATGGAAACCTGGTATCAATTCGAGCTGCAGCATCCTCCAGACCAGCCGAGCTGAGTTTGATCCAACTGATACTTAGCTTGGCCGGTTTGTTTGCTGCCCAGGCTCATCCATGTTTTCAAACCACATTTGTAAAGTTTATATTTTATCTATATTCTTCCTTTTTGCTTACTTCACAGGATTTTGTGAAAGAGAAGGTTCGAGAAGCAAAGAGAGCAAACCGGGAGGTAAGTAGTGTTAGACTTCTGATGTGGCCAATATTTTATTCGACATTCAGCTTTTATGAATATTGTATGCACTGTTATGATTCTTTTTCTTATAGGCAAGGGAAGCAAGGAAAAAGGCATTGGAAGACATGAATGAGGAGACAAAGGATGCATTCCAGAATATGAAGTTTTACAAATTCTATCCTGTTCCAACAGATGATTCCCCTGATGTATCTAATGTCAAGGTATGCTCTTAATCGTCTGTATCTGTTTCGTTTGCATGAAACTAGTGTCTAGAATTGGGTCACCTGTGGTTGGTGGAAGCAAGCTCAACAGAAGAGTTAAGTTTTGGGTATTATGTCATTCTTCAAATGGACGATCAAATGCAATGGTTCCCAACCGATGTGGCTGAGTGGACAAACTCAAGTCCATTTGAATTTTTATTGGAAGTAGTTTTAGGTGGTCTCACTTCCACATTGGTTGGGAACTAAATTTGGAATACATAGATTACTCTTAGGAGAATGAAATTCTTAGCTAATTATCTGTTGCATGCTAAGGAATACAGCAGCTGTACCTAGTTCTGTATCCAATGACCCTGATCTGGTGAATTTGAAGAACATGCCCTTTTCTTTTTATTAGGTTAATATGCAGTAACTTATGCATACTTTTCCAGATGTATAGGATAGTAACAACTATTTTGTATTGAGCTATCGAAGGATCTGCCGTGTAATTGGAAGGTTTTAATTAGTATTGGTGTTTCTATTCAGTGTTTCTCTGGGTAATAAGAATTATTTGAAATACAAGTATACAAAGAAGTATCCGGATCCTTTATCAAGGGGACAAAAAACATGCAACAAAAAACGTTACCCTTGACGAGTAATTAAAAAAGAAAAAAAAAAAATCCAAAAAGCTCAAACTATGGAATCACTAAACATCCTCTGCCACTCAAACAATGGACCAAAACACCTTTCTTTGTTGTTAAAGGCGCATGTCTTTCTCCCCATCCAAAAGACCAAAATAAGCTCAAGGGATGGATCCCACATTATTTTCTTCCTGCCCTTTAGCTCTTCGAATTGCCAGCTTGCAAGGATGTCCATGGTATTCTTGGAAGGAAACCCATGACCTATGAAGCACGGGTACTCCATTTTGATGGTCGTACAAGTACCGGGTACTCCACGGACATCGACACACGTACTATACGGCTTGGTACGTGTCAGACACGCCTCCATCCGTGTTGGGGTGATAGAGTTTGGTGTAGGGTATGGCTTTGACACGGAAGGGTACAACACGGAAACCGTCGGGATACAATTCTTAACAGAGACAGAGGGAGAGAAGAAGAAGAAGAAGAAAGAAAGAAGAAGAAGACTTATCAGCACAGTCGTCAAACCAGCACCAGCCTCCTCGTCATGTCCCTAGGTGTGTGTCTCTCTCTCTCTCTCTCTCTCTCTCTCTCTCTCTTTCGGCGGCTAGAAGAGAAACAGTGAAGAAGCCCTAAATCCTATAATGTGTTTATGTGCACTTAATATTATAGTTTTGTTGGATTTATGTTTTGTGGAAGATTAGGGCTAACAATAAGTCAGAGCCCTTCTTATATTCAATAAGGAAGAAAGAAGATACAATAATTACATGGAAGTCCTTAGACTTTAAACAAAATAAAAAAAGACAAAATAAACTCTCAACACTTAAAGAATATTAACTCTCAACACTCCCCTTCAAGCTGATATGAATATATCCTTCATATTCAGCTTGTTCAAAAAAGAATGAAATTATCTATTTCCAATTCCCTTAGTGAGGATATCAGCAAGTTGTTCTCCAGTTTTCACAAACGGTGTGCAGATGGTGCCACTAGTCAAATTCTCTTTAATGAAATGTCTGTCGATCTCCACATGTTTAGTTCGATCGTGCTGAACTGGATTATGAGCAATACTAATTGCTGGCTTACTATCACAGTAAAGCCTCATGGGATCCTTCAACTCAATCTTCAAATCCTTCAACATATACTTAATCCACAAAAGCTCACAAATCCCTTGTGCCATCGCCCTAAACTCAGCTTCAACGCTTGACCTCGCCACTACATTATGTTTTTTGCTACGCCAAGTAACCAGATTACCTCCCACAAAGGTACAATATCCAGATGTGGACCTCCTATCAGTAATAGAGCCAGCCTAGTCTGCATCAGTATAGGCTTCCACTCTAAAATGATCATTTCTCGAAAAAAGCAGGCCCTTGCCTGGAGAAGACTTCAAGTATCGAAGGATTCGAAAAAATGCCTCGAGATGTGAGTCTCGAGGAGAGTGCATAAACTGACTAACCACGCTAACAGCAAAAACGATATCAGGGCGAGTACGAGACATACATATAAGTTTACCCACTAGTCTTTGATATCTCCCTGTATCAACTACATTTCCACTGCTATCATCACTAAGCTTCTGATTTGGCTCTATCGGAGTTTCATACGCTATGCTTCCAAGCATACCAGTTTCCTTTAATAGATCAAGGACATATTTTCTTTGGGAGATGAAGATGCCATGTTTAGATCTAGCAAGTTCAATCCCAAGGAAATATTTCAATGCTCCCAAGTTCTTTATTTCGAATTCACTAGCTAAATATCCTTTCAATCGCTTCATTTCTTCTACATCATCTCTTGTAAGCACAATGTCATCAACGTAAATGATAAGAGCAGTAGTCTTACCAAGAGATGAGTGTCTGATGAACAATGTATGATCAGCATGACTTTGTTTGAAGCCATATCGAAGCATAGCCTGGGCGAATCTTCAAACCAAGCTCTTGGAGACTGCTTAAGACCATACAAAGACTTCCTTAGTTTACACACTTTCCCTTCTGTTTTTAAGTTTTCAAAGCCTGGAGGCACATCTATATACACTTCTTCTACCAAATCCCCATGGAGAAAGGCATTCTTCACATCAAATTGATGAAGAGACCACTCCAATGCCGCTAGTGAAAGAAGAATCCTGATAGAGTTCATTTTTGCAACTGGAGCAAAGGTTTCCTGGTAATCAACACCGTAGGACTGAGCATAACCCTTTGCAACCAACCTAGCTTTGAACCGCTCAATAGATCCATCGGCCTTGTGCTTTACTGTATACACCCATTTACACCCCACAGCCTTTTTTCCTTTTGGTAACGTTGTCAATTCCCAAGTACCATTCTTGTGAAGAGCTTTCATCTCTTCAACCATGGCATATTTCCATTTTGGAAAGAAAGACTCTATAAGAGGGAGATAAGCGTGAATAAGACACAAAGTTTGATATAGGATGTTGAGTACAAGATCTAACAACCTTAAGAACAGCAATGGGAACATCTAAATTATCAGGAACAAGAAAAGGTATATCAGAGGGATTACCTGAATCTTCATCACTTAAAGAGGATGGCAGTGGGAGTGGAGAATCTGTAGACTCTGGAACCTCTCTAGTCCTTCTCTTATTCCAAGTAGCCTTGGAGTAGACTAACAATTCATTCTCCTTCGGCCCCTCAACTCTCTCCTCTTCGGGCTCCCTCTGTTCTTTTCTCTCTATTCCTGGTGTCCTAGGATCCCTCTCTACAACTCTTTTTTTTTCACCTCTCTGCTCTTCAACTCTCTCCGTCTCCACCTCAATCATCATTGGTAAAACAGGTATACCTTCACACTGTTTTTCCCCCTGAAGTGGTACCTGTGGGTCCATAAAGTAAGACAGAGACTCATGAAAGGTAACATTCATAGACAAACCATTTTCGAGACGGAGGATGGTAACACTTATAACCCTTCTGAGTAGGGGAGTAATCGACAAACACGCACTTAATAGAGCGAGGATCTGACTTCCCACGGGTAGGACTATGATTATGGACAAAACAAATACAGCCAAAAACACGAGAAGGAATAGAAGAGGAGATAGAGGGCTCTGTTGTCGGGCGCGCCTAGGCGTGAGGCGCAGGCGGGCGCGAGACTAGGGCCTCGCCTAAGGCTAGGCGCAGCCCCTTCAATCAGGCGCATGCGAGGCTCGCCTTTTAGGGCATTTTTGCGAGGCGCGAGGCGCACGAGGCGATCGCCCAACAATTTACCCAAAAAAAACAAAAAAAGAAGAAGAAACGAGATGTCGCAGACTCGCAACCCAGGTATGTTTTTTTATTTTTGTATTTCTCTTTCTTCTTCTTCAGCCCACAATCTGAGACGTTTTTTTTTTCTCTTTCTTCTTCTTCTTTCTTCTTCCTCCTCCTTCAGCCCAGATCTGAGATGTCTTCTTCTTCTCTTCTTTCTTCTTCTCCCATTGTCTTCTTCCCCATCGTCTTCTTCCCATCGTCTTCTTCTTCTCTTTCTTTTTTCCTTTCTTTTTCTCCACTGTCGTTGGGGGGGTTTAAAACCCCCTTTTATTTTTTTGTGGTCAAACTTTCGGTGGGTTTAAAACCCCTCTTTTTCTTCTCTTTTGGCATTTTCCTTTTTTTTAATTTTAATTTTTATATTATATAATAGAACATATGACCAATATAATATGATATATAATATATGACCTATACAATATAATATACAAGAGAGCATTTTTGCTCACCCAATAAATGGTTTACTAATGCTCACCCAAGCATCCCATTGGTCAATGCAGTGGAATCCAAAAATAAACAACAATTTGTTTAATCCTGGGTCCCATATTATTGTTTAATCCTGGGTCCCACTGCATTGACCAATGGGATGCTTGGGTGAGCATTGGTGAACCATTTTTTGGGTGAGCAAAAGTATTTTCAATATATAATATGTAGTCATGTGGTGAGATAATATAATATATAATATATATACTAGGCCGAAAGTACTAAAAAATAAAATAAAAAAATGCTAGAAGTTTTTTAAAAAAATGTCTTAATGTCTTAAACTTTGGAGGAAGCACTAGGCATAAAATACTAAAAAATTAAAAAAATCATATAGAAAATACTAATGTGTTAAAAAAAAGGGCAACCAGGCTGCTAAATCATATAAAAAAAAATTGTGTATTTTTGCTCCTCGCTTCACTCGGGCGCGTGCCTGCCTCGCGCCTAGGCTCCAGGAGACCTTTGCGCCTCAGTGCGCCTTGCACCTTAAATAACCTTGATAGAGGGGTGAGAGAGAACCTCAAGGGGCATTTTCTTATCCAAGACACGAGTGGGAAGTCGATTAATAAGATAGGCAGCAGTCAACACTGCTTCACCCCAATAGGACCGAGGAGCTTGAACCTGGGCAAGTAAGGACCTGGCAACCTATAAAAGGTGACGATTCTTGCTTTTTGTCACTCCATTTTGTTGCGGAGTGTCAGTACAAGAAGTCTGATGAACAATCCCTTGTGTGCGAAAAAACTCACCCAATCCAGAATCGATGTATTCACCTCCGTTATTAGACCGTAAAACTTTTATAACTGTACCAAATTGTGTACACACCATGTTGTAGAAATTTTGGAAAATAGAAAAAACTTCTCTCTTTTCTTTCATCATATATAACCAAGTAGTACGGGAATAGTCATCAATAAAAGACAAAAACCAACGATGACCCTTCAAAGAAACAGTACGAGAAGGACCCCACACATCACTACGAATTAATGCAAAAGGAGTTGAGCTTGTATTATAACCAGGAGCAAAAGAAGCTCTGTGATGTTTTCCTAGTTCACAAGCATCACAAGTAAAACTAGACATATCATTGTTTGCAACAGAATACGGAAACATATGTTTAAGTAAAGTAACAGACGTGTGTCCTAATCTCCTATGCCAGGGTTCTATGTCTTCAGTGTCATTCTTCATAATAACTGTATGATTAGCCATCTGCTCCCCTTCATTCAAAAGGTAAAGGCCTTGCTCCTCTCTACCACTGCCAAACGTCATCTTCGTGATAAGATCCTGAAAGACACAATGAGAAGGATAAAATGTTACACAACAATTCAAGTCACGAGTGATACGATTCAATGACAAGCGGTTATGAGAAAAACTAGGAACATATAATACTGAGGTTAAGGGTAGAGAAGGAGTGACACGGATGAGACCTTTTCCTGAAACAGAGGAGGAGGTACCATCGGCAATTCTAACTTTATCGTGACCTGAACAAGGCTTATAATCACAGAACATATCAAAGGAACGAGACATATGATCAGAAACACCTGAATCAATAATCCAAGGAAATGAAGAATGAGAGAGAAAGGCTCTTGCTGACGGGACCAAGTTACCTGATTGGGCAAAAGCAGATGAAGCACTAGCAGGCATCAAGGAAGCAAAATGGGCCATCAGATTGCAGAGAGTTTCAAGCTCTGTGGAGGACAAGGGGCTCACATCAGAAGTAGGAGGAGGATCATTGGGAGTAGGAGGAGGATCGGTAGCAGTAGTATGATGAGCACGAGCTAACCCCCCAGTCCACCTTGACGACCACCACGTCCTCTTCCACGACCCCCTCGAGTACCGGGTGGGCGACCATGTAGACTCCAACAGGTGGCCCTAGTATGGTGAGGCTTATTGCAATAATCACAAATCACAGTAGGTCATTCTGAAGGGCCCTTCTCTAGGTGGAATAGAAACAAGGGCAGAGCGCTCGGTGGATGTAGGCTGAAGCATAACAGAACGGCGACTCTCCTCATTCTGTACATATGCAAAGGCCTCCTGAAGTGTGGGGAGATTCTTAATCTGGGTGGAGTCCCCGAAGAAACTTAAAGACCCTTTGCTTCTCAAGAAGCTTCCGGTAACCCTCAGCATCGGTAGGACAGACTGGCTGATATGCCTGTAGGTGATCAACTCTATCCCAACTAGTAGAGAGGAAGGGGAAGTATTTGGTGATTGTCATATCACCTTGCTCTGAACGATCAATAGAGCGAATAAGCTCAAATTCCTGAGCATAGTTCCCCCGCCTAGAAAAGGTGGAGGCAACGGTGTCCCAAATAGCCCGAGCGGTCTTCATTCGATAGAAGCCCTCACCAATCTCGAGAACCATAGAGTTGATAAGCCATGCCATGATAACAGGATTCTCTATTTCCCACTTATCATAGTCAGGATCAGTAACTAGAGGCGCAGTAATACGCCCATTGAGAAGTCCCATCTTCCATCATGCCTTCAAATAAAGCTCCACCGCCTGTGAGCATGACAGGTAATTCTGGCCATTGAAAGGGGTGGTAGTGATTTTGAGATTGGGATCCAGGGGTGTAATCACAGTCTGAATAGTGGTGGAACTCGCAGCCGGAGGCTTCTCTAGGTCTGTCATAGTTCCGTTACACAAAGGGAAAACCCACAAAAGATGAAGGAAGACGAGAGATTGGGAATAAGGATTCAACCGAATCTAATCAAAGGTCCATGAGAGGACCAGATAATAATAATAATAATAATAATAATAATAATAATAATAATAATAATAATGAGGGGCCAATCAAACTTGGATGGACAGATTACAAAGAAGAAGAAACAGAGGTAAGTAAGAAGGGTTGCTGTAGGTAATGATCTAGCAGATCATAGAGGAGGTATCAACCACCAAGGGAAAGGTGTAGGAGGTTGTCAGAATGGCGGGGGGGCTGTCGGAATGGTGCTACTGGTGCATGTGGAGGTGGCGCAGGCTGGGAATCCCTTGGTAGGCTGCGGCGAAGGTGGTGGAACCTCTGGTGGGCTGCGCCGAGAGGTGAGGGTAGGTGTTGGGTGGTGGCGCAGTGATGGGTGGTGATGTAAGGTGGTCTGGTGGTGGTGGGTTAGCTGTGGAAGGGTGTAGGGTTAGGTTTTTGGCTCTGATACCATGTTGGATTTATGTTTTGTGGAAAATTAGGGCTAACAATAAGTTAGAGCCCTTCTTATATTAACCAAGGAAGAAAGAAGATACAATAATTACATGGAAGTCCTTAGACTTTAAACAAAATAAACTCTCAACACTTAAAGAATATTAACTCTCAACAAGTTTATCCTTATATTTTTACAAATGTTAATAACCTAGTTACAAACTTTACTTATTTGCAAATAACTCCCCCACAAAGTGTAAACTTATTTGTAATACCTAATACTTAAAATTTTGTAGTCTGTACTTGTATATAAATATTTTTAAAAATACTTTTTATTCAAAGTACCCTAGTCGTACCCATACCCTACATTTTTTGGAATTGACATACCGCCATACCCCGTATTGAATCGTCCTCGTGTCACGTGTCCGTACCTGTGCTACATAGCCAACACCAACCTCCCTTTTTCATGTTCTCAGTCATTAGAATGTTGTTGAAAGCCATTCTCCACATGTAAAAGTTGATTGTGGAGGGAGCCACTATTACCCAAATCAATTTGATAGAAAATCTTGAGTATTGCTATTTAGGAGCCTGTGCATTGGTTTTCCAGAGAACAACCCTTTAGAACCATTCGATTTCCATACCAGTCTGTTTGTTAGTGGCCTCCCTTTGAACTTTAGAGTTGTATAATTGCTTGAAAAAGTTTCTGCATTTTCAAGCTCCCAATCATAAATGTTTGTCCAAAAGACCACCTCCCAAGTCATGCCTGATTCTCACAATGAGCCTGATTTCCAACTAAGGCTTCTTTTGCCCCAAAAATGGAGAATAAATCAAGGAAATTGATGAGTGTTTTTGCACCAAGAGTCAAATTTCACGGAAACTTTCTTTCCCATTACGAGACTGCAGTTTTGCCTGAAATTAGGGGCTACCCCTGGGATGCCTTTCCGAACTTCGATGCCATAGTTTGCCTTGTCAGGGTTCGGAAACCAAATGCTACTGCCCCTACTAAATTCACAGTCGATAACTTTACTCCAGAGACTGCCTTGTTCCCACCGGTATCTCCAAATTGAACATAAGAACTATGTTCAATGCCAATGATTTCATCCCTAGCCCACCATTCTCTGTCTTGCAAATAATGTTCCAGTTCTCTAGGGCAATGGCATTTGAAGGAGTTATTGTTACCCTTCCAAAGAAAATCTCTTTGAATCTTCTCTAACTTCTAAACAACTGAAGTGGTGGTAGAGAAGTGGACGTGTAATAGATTGAGGGATTACTATGCGTACTTTTGATGAGAGTTAGTCTACTCCCGTAGGACTATAGATCCGCTTTCATCTTCTCAATGAATCTTTCAATGATGGGATCCCAAGCACCCCTAGCCTTAAAGTTTGAGCCCAAAGGACAAATATGTTGTAGGGAGAAAATCAGCTTATAATCTATTATGAATGCAAATAACTCAAGTTGTTCCACTTCTCCGACTTCTAAAATCTTGCTCGTTGGACAAATTTATTTAGAGACCTGAAACTAATTTAAAACACAAAAGAATATACTTCAATCGTCTTGACTCCTCCCTCATTGAAGACTAGCCAAAAAATTAGTGTCGTTGGCAAAAAGGTGAGGAACCACACTACTTGAAGCACCAAAACCAATAGGAAAACCTGTGATAAGATTTCTATGGGTGGCCTTGTCTAAGAAAATGCTGTGAACTTCCATGACTAAGATGATCAGAAACAGGGATAGAGGATCCCCTTGTCGAATACCCTTTTTACTTTTGAAATAGCCCCTAGTTTCACAGTTGACTTGAATGAATTTCAGTTAGATTGTGAGTATCAACTCTTCATCCAAATCACCGTGTTTCTCAAAATTTGAAGCCTCTGTTGTTAGAGGTGCGCCTAAGGATCAGGCTCAGGCAGACTCAACCTTTGCGCCTCGCCTAGCCCTATGCGCCCCTTCAAACAGCCCTGCCAAGGCGAACTTTTCTTACGCCTTTTTTTTTTTTTTCAAAGGCCAAGGCGCAAAGCCCGCACCTAGGTAAAACTATGCATCAATAACTTAATTAGGCATGAAACTAAAGTCCATATTCACACCTAACTAGTGTTTAACTTTAGATCAAACTCATAACCCACCTTTTATTAGCTCTAGACCTTAGAAGCAGGAACCTTCTAAAGTGGTCACGCTCCTATCTTAGACTCTCGATTCCGCGCTTCTTACTAAGAAGCTTGTCGGAACCTCGCTCCCACCATAGTTATTAAAGGTGCAAGGCGTACTTAGGTGCAAGGCGTACTGGGGCATAGGTGCAGAAAGAAGCGCAAGCCTGAGCGAAGCTAGTCGCACCTTAGAAAAACTTATAAATTGCATATACTTAAGCAAATATAAAGTACTCAATAATTAACGCATACATGTGCATTGCTATGTCATCATTCTAGGGTACATTTTGACCTATTAGCTCAATTGGCCAATTAGTAAGTCCTTTCTATGATGTTTTACAAAATAGTTTACCCTAAAATAACATAGTATGATAGTAATGACCTGATAAAAAATGAAACTATCACAATTTCAAATTTAATTTCCATGTAAATTATTTGTACAATCAGGCTTTTTCCTTTCTATTTTCTTATCCTTTTTGTAACATGGGAACCAATTGGAAGACTTTGTGTTGGTTTCAAAGAGGAATATTCTTCTATTTTAAAAATATGGGGTCCAAAGCTATTAAGAGGTGAGTCATGAGTTTGGTCTAAAGTAATATTCGTTGGGTCTGAATATAGGCATTGGTTGCATGCCTAATTAAGTTATTGACGCATAGTTTATTGAGGCGCGGGCTTTGCACCTTGGGCTTTTAAGGAAAAGGTGCAAGAAAAGAGCGCCTAGGTGGAGCCTGTTTGAAGGAGCTTCACCTAGGGCAAGGCGAGGCGCAAAGGCTGAGCACACCTGAGCCTGAGCCTGAAGACGCGCTTTTAACAACAAAGGCTCCTGCCCTCCCATCACAACCAAGTCTCAAAAGCTAATAAATAGATTCAAGTTCTTCTTATGCTCAAACATTTTAGCAGAGAAATATTTTATGTCGGAACATATGGTTTGAGACTTCTAAAAACAAATTTCCAATCAAAATATCTTTTATCAATCCAAATTCATCTTCAATAGTTAAATATAGAATATATCTATCTCAAATATTTGGACGCTTCTTGGACGCTCCCCACATTTGAATCTCTTAAAGTTTAACGCTTCCCCGCCCCCGCTTTGTGCTTCTAGCTATGGATTCATATTATGATGACCCATTAGACCATTAAAACTTCCAAAACACAATTGTCAAATTTTTTAAAAGGGAATATTCTTCTCTGTGATCAACACTAACTTGCCTATTGGTACGCAGATTTAGAGAAGGAAAAGGAAAGAGAAAGAGAAAAGCTTATTACTGCAAATAATCTTCATTAGGAATTAAATTGAAATTTTGTAATAGTTTCATACTTGATTAGATCTTCACTATGGTATTTTAAGAGTGACTGTTTTGTGAAGCATCATGGAGAAAACTTACTAGTTGGCCAATTGAGCTAATTGGTCAGAATGTACAGTACTATGGTGTTTTAGCAATGTACATGTATATGTTAATTGTTGATTTCCAATATTTACCTTAGCATATTTAATTTACAAGTTTTCTTAAAGTGCGCCTCATTTCGCTAGGCTCGCTTATTTTTGTGCGCCTTGCGCCTAGGCCCCGAGAAGCATTTGCGCCTAAGTGCGCCTTTAATAACTATGTTTGAAGCAGAAATTTGCAATTTGTGTGATAGAAGGCCTTTTCGATGTCTAGTTTTCGCAAAGAACACCAATTTCGCCTCTTTTCATTACAGCCATTTTTGCAGCTAGCATGTGATCCCAAAAATTTCTTCCCTTGAAGAAAGCATTTTGATTGTTGGAAATGATATCACCCGTTATCTTTTTCATCTCCTGTGGGAACTGTGGCCGTAATTTTGTAAATACAACCAATTAAACCAATAGGACAATATTCCTCAGATTATCAGCTCCTCCTTTTTAGGGGATTTATACAACGGAAGTAGAAATTAAACTGGCTTTGAATTTACCTCTATGATAACATTCTTTGAACACAGCCATTACATCATTGTTTATAGTTCACTGACACTTTATATAAAAACTAACTCTGTGGCAGATACTGTCTGATATATACAAATTTTCAAGTTCTTTTGTTAATTGAAGGGTGAAGATGTTAGGATGCAGTTCACATGTCTACCAATATTTCCCTAAATATTTTGGTTCTGTCCTTGGAGGTTTTTGTGCCAATGTGCTGGTGTTTAAAAGTAGTGGTTGCTTCTAATCTTCAGTTTCGTTGGGTGGCCATGGCATATCTATTTTCGTGAGAGCATGTTGGATTAGGTATCATTTGTAGTGTATAATAATCAATGTAAAGACCACATCCTCAAAACTCAAGGCTTTTTTAATTTTACGACATATTAAGTGAACAATTTCATATATGAACATTTGGTTTTTTATTTATTTAGAGAAGACAGTGATATGCATGCTTATGACATGGGTGCCCATGACGCCATTGTTTTGGGAAAAGTAAAAGGATAACAAATCTCTAGATATCAAGGTCCCCACTATTCCTTAAATTAAGTTCCTATCTCAAGTACGGTGAGAGATGTAGCTGGGAACAACCCGCTCACTTGTAGGGTTGTATACAGTTCGGTTTGGTCGGTTAGCACCCCCAATGAAAAACCAAACCGAACCGAATTGATTGGTTGGTTTATATCTAACGGGAAATGAAACAGACTGGGAAGCACATGTAACTGAACCAAACAAATTGTGGACCTATGGTTCGTTCCAGTTGATTCTTGTCTGTTTGGGCGTAAATTAATTTTCAAATCTGTATATCTACTTAACCTAGAGATTGATTTATTTTCGGTTGTTAATACAATCAAAAAATTTAAGAAGTAGAGATTGAAGAGTAGATTACCCAATACTGAGATGAGAGGATCTCATGGATTTGTCGATTTGAGAGAGATGAGAGGCTCGCAGAGACTAGCACCGCCGGCAACGATGGGAGAGGCAGAGAGATGAGAGGGTATGGTTTCATGCTTGAGAGGCTAGGGTTTTTAGACGTGAGGAGGCTGAATAGGAACGTGTGGCGATTGTGAAAGTGGTGTGACGTGGTTTAGGCTCATACACTTCAGAAGGCGCGTCATGGGGGCAAGTAAGACAGCTCGATGGCTGAACTGATTAGGCGGTTCTGTTTTTAATTGACACGACAGTTGTCACCCTAGAATTAAGGAAAGGGAGTCCGTTAGGAATGAGTCTGATCACATCCAGCTGGATATGGAGGGATAATCCCAAAGATTTCGGGATTGATTCAATTAGGGTAAGGATAAGGAATGAGTTTGAAATTGGGAAGGGTTCTGCCATCTATATCTTGCTTGGGGTGCAATTCAAGGAGTCCTTGCCGTATCAGAATTTCCTAAAGGCCGTTATAAATACAAAGACTGACCAACCATGCAGGGGACTCTGCGTCATTCTCGAAATAGCATTCAGAGCATTTAACCCTGTGTTCTTAGCTTTATTAGCAATAGGTCTGTCCTCTTTGTTATTTTTTGTTTTTTTCCTTCCTGCTGAGCAATCAGAGCCTGTTTTGATTCTGTTATTTGGTTTTTGTTAAAAGTTTTTCCAGACACATTCAATAAAATTCTTCGTATTTTATGAATTGTTTGTGATTGTTTTATCCAGTAAACTCTTCACGAATTGGCTTGTGCGCTTCAGTACTGTCATACAACTTTTGGTGAGGGTACTTTCCTAATCACCTCACACAATCACCTTGTTAGAAGTCAGATCTCTAAGCTTTGTGTATCACTCACACAAGCACATAGGAAATTAGTTTGCACACACCGAGCCCGTTTGGCTTTGGCATGCCCGCACAAACTGCAGCTAACACTACCAAAATGGGAAATTCCAAATTCTGGTGGAATCTGGTAGAGAATGTAGTTAAATTGAGATTTAGATATTGATTTGTTGTAGCAGCTTGTATTTTGATCCTATTCTATGCTGTACACGAGGTTGTTAGATACAGTTTTTGATATTGTACAGATTTTGGTTGAATACCTAACAGAGTATTGAGCTCTTGTTCATTAATTCCAAACCTAAACTGTGATTTTTCTTTGAATTTCTCTTGAATTCTTTTACTGTAAATTTAGCGTCAATGGCATCGTAGAATGCAGATGATGGTAGTTTCTACTTTTGAAACCAAGCTTGGATTTGTCCATTTTTTTTTTTCTTGCAGGCTCCGTTCATAAATAGGTATTATGGGAAAGCTCATAAGGTTCTGTGATTGGGAATGCCAATTACCCGGTGTTTTACGAATATGGTGGCTCTATGCATGTCCGGGATGGAAATGCCCAGAGATCATAGTTTTGGCTGAATATGGCTTATTCGGGAGCAGACAGTGATGCCTTATTTTAAGGGTAATCTTGTAGTTCTACAATATTTCTACGGAGAAGAAAAAGGACCAATGCCAGCGTAAAAGCAAATAATGAGTTTTCTTTTCTACAGTTACATGTATTTATACTGAGGCTTCCAATTTTGGAAACAATTTGTTAGAATTCGATATCTGGGAAGTCCCCATTTGTTTCAGTTAGGCATGATATTCGTGGTACTTGTTTTTGTTACCTTAGTTTTCAGAAGTTAAATTCTACGATTATGATGATAGCAAAAAGAAGGTTTCACCATTTTAATTGCCATTTTAATTCATTCCTTGGGTTATGTAATCATTCTCTTATTCAGGGGTGGATGTTTGAATGAGTTGTTTCCACAAATAATGTTAAGTAATTACTTCATTATTAAAACAGGGTGTGTTTTAACTTAAAAACAGACCCAGTGTATGTCGTTTTTAGGGGAAAAAACGAGTTTTTACAAATAACAACACTTCAATGTCGGTTTTCCTACAAACAAAATTAAAAAAATATCGGCTTTATGAAAAACAAAATTAAAATCAGTAAAATTTCTTTATAAAACAAAATTAGAATTTTGAAAAATCAATTTCTTTTTTGATATAGTGCTGTCATTTCATTTCTAAAAACGACATTCAATGTCATCATTTCTAAAAAACAACATTCATGTTGGCCTTATAAACACATCAAGCCCTAATATTTGTGAGCTCTCTCTCTCACCATCCACTGTCGTCACTGTGAATTCACCACCACTTCCCCCCTCCCCTGCTGTCACCGTGAGTTCAGCACCCATCGCTGTCACTGTCTAGTGTAGTTTTTTGGGTTGGTATTGATAGTAGTTTCTTGTTAATACATGTTGCACACAAGATGCTGAAAATGCGAATATGAGAAAACTTGAGAAGATTGATCAGAATAGCAATCACAAAAGATGTACAAACATACATGATTAGGCAAATTCGCCTTCATCGATAGGTGGAAAAACAATAAGAATTCCACTATATGAAGATGATTGGAACCAAAACAATAAGTTAAAGCTCGTAATCTCATAACAACCAGAGTTCCTGATAAATTCCTTTTTCTCCACAAGTATATCTCACAAAAAGCTGTCTCTTTTTTCACTCCTAAAAATGCCTTCATAAAGTCCCAAGACATCTCATCCTATTAAAAAAACAATGATATAGTAAAAAACAGACTTGGAAACCTATAATATGCGACCTCGATCGAGTGACAATGCCTAGTGCAATATCGCCCTTGTTTTGCTAGCACAAATTTGATGAATCACCGATCTTACTTGAGCGAGTAGCTGACTTGCTTGAGCATGCCTCTGCAAAATTTCTAGCTAAACAAAAACCAGACATCACTTAAAACAATATCTGCTTTGGCTTAGTTTTACATGAAACCATGAATCTGAGAACGTGAATCTTATTCTTCCTTGTTGCTATTCGTTCTCATGTTGCCTTCTCGAAACAACACTTATCCTCATATACAACTATCGACCAAATCCAAATGTTTGGACTTGCAGTTTTAAAAACCAACTGAGGTATATAATATGAAAGGACAATGCTAGAGGCACCGATCGGGTGCACCGAAATGGTGCACTGAACGATCGGTGTCGTCCATATTGGTGGCCCCACACAATCCGAAATGGTGCACTGAACGACCGCTCTAGAGGTGTAAATCGGTCGGTCGGTCGGTTTTTTTTTTTGGTTTTTTTGGTGTATAATAACCGACCAATAGGGGTATAAAGTGGTTGGTCGGTCGGTCGGTTTTTTAGGGGTTCGGTCGGTTTTGCGGTCGGTTTTAGCTTGTACATGTATTTAGAAAACCGACCAATCGGTTTTCGGCTTGGTCGGTTTGCGGTCCGCGGTTTTTTCTTACACCTCTAGACCGCTCGGTGCACCTCGTCGGTGCCTAAATCTTTTCTCAATATGAAATTCACTGTACAAACTAGGGTGCAAGTTGGAACGGAAAAATTGATTTTGATCCGAAAAAATTCGATTTTTGGCAAACATGAAATGAATTTTGAATTCTAAATCTGAAAATTTTGAAGAAAAAACTAGATTGAAATCGAAATGGTTTTGGAATTTTCAAAAATTCTGAAATACTCCGAACATCATCGATTCAAAATATTGTGAATATTTAGAAAAAAAAATTCTATTTTATGTTTTATCTCATAGAGGTATACATAGTTATGTATATTTTATGGGAGTAAAGTTTGTAATTATACATTAACATAAGAATACATGAAAGGTTTTTATGTTCATTTCAACTAAATTTCCGAATATTTCAAAAATTCCAAAAGAATAAATCGAAAAATGCCAAAAAAAAAAATGTAATTCGAATTTTTTTTAGAAAAATTTACAATTTGGAACAGAATTTGGAAATCTTCAAAAAAATTCAGAATTTGAATCGGAATGAGAATTTATGTTTCGGAAATTTTGTTTTTGGTTTTTATTTTTTTGTATTTCTTTTTCCCTGAAAACATTATTTCCAATTTATACTTTTGGAAAACCACCCCGGCAGCCCCCATTACAAACTCACACGAATCTGCGTTCCCAACTGAGAAAGGCTAATCAGCCTCCTTTGAGAACCCCATAGAGAGCTGGAATCTACAAAATGTCTCCACTTGAATCTCCACTTACTTTTGAGACAATAACAGTACTCACTACTGTACTACCACCCTAAACACAAGTAATGTTATACACCCAACACACTGCACAACAGAGTTTTAAATGTTTGTACTATGTGCTGTGTAAATGGTATATAGAAAAGTATGAAAAACTCAAATAATAAAAGATACAAGACATTTAAAGCTCTGTTATAATTTGTGTTGTGCAATATGTTGTATTTGTAGCATTACTCACCTAAACACATAGAAGCCACCATTCTGTTTACCCTTCATCATTGTTGTGGGCCCTATGCAAATTCTAATTACTCCATTTACAGGAAAATATTTGCAGTAACTAAAATCCAACCTTCTCAAGGATACGAGATTCTTCATCAATTCTCGCATTTGTTGAACACGTGTCAACATCCTCACAGCTCCACCTTCCATCTGAATTTGAACCTATCACTAGTAATTGAACTAAGTTCAAATGCATAATAGTTATTCCTGGATTTTGGTACTGAAATCGCCATTAAAAAAAAAGTAGTTCTTTTCCGTGTTTATGATAACTTGTCAAGCAAGTATGTTATTGCTTTTATTCTTATTTCTCGTAAATTATCTTATGTACTATTTAAA
This sequence comes from Hydrangea macrophylla, assembly GCA_033977485.1. NCBI lineage: Eukaryota > Viridiplantae > Streptophyta > Magnoliopsida > Cornales > Hydrangeaceae > Hydrangea > Hydrangea macrophylla. Next base: position 94,583,361 of record CM066986.1, read on the forward strand.
TAACTCGGTGGTGTTCGCCATCTAAAAGGTAGAACTTTCAACTAATCCTATAAGTCTTTGGTAGGACAGATCATAGTAATCAAAATAGAATAGATAGGGTGTAAAAGATGAGATCTTAAACTCATTTGGTTTTAGAAACAACTACCTATCTAATAGTCCTATTTAGAGGATAATATAATCATGAGATATTTTCTATGAAAAATCACAGGGCCAAAGACTTGTTAGAATTAGGGTATACTAATGTATGCAGGTCAATAAGCACTAGATTAAAAGTAGTTATGACTATTTCAGATACTGATATAGATATCGATATATCTATTGCACCGTAAATCTCAATCCTTTTAGAGAAATGCAATGAATTTTGAAATAAGGAGCTCTTGGTAAAGAATATCATTACCTTTTGATTTGATCGAAATGGTAAGTATCTGTCTAATGAGTTTATTGTCTATATGAGACAAGAATAAGATTCTTTCTCAGGTATCTGCACCAAGTGTGAATTCATGGGATGGTGTGGCAGAAAGAAGGACATGGTTTTCTTTTCAATATGATTGGGTCATGAGATGAGTTATTTGGAGTGACTACTATTTTTGGTTGTTTTTTTTTTTCTTCCCTCTTTGCAAAGTACAATGTACATGCTAAATCTTATTCGGATAAAATCTTTCCTATAGACATCCCCCAGAGTTGTGGAAATGATGCAAGTCCTGTCTCACGGTAACTTCGGATAAGATTGTCAGGCACTTGTGCACAAGGGAAATATGAGTGGTTTGGAATCAAGATTGGAGTATGATACTTTTGTAGGGTACCCAAAAGGAAATAAAGTTCTTGAGAAAGATGGAGTAAAGTCATTAGTCTCTCAAAATAATATATAAATTATCCAGACTGCAATTTACTATGCGTAATATATTCCTACACTGGTTTTTCATCATAGTGGAAAAATTGTTAGCAATGCTGACAGATTCATATGCATATGTTTTCTCAAATTACTAAGAGGCAATGTTCGATGAAGATTCAGAGCATTGAACCATGAATGTTCAAGTTGGAGAAGTTGTACTCCAATCAGGCCCGGATATTCGTAAACACTTTTGACTATAGGTTGTATAAGTGTCTACAAAGGAGATAAAAGGACAAGAACATAGGGTAAAGCAAGACTATTCTAGCTATGCTTGATTCCGTTAGAATCCTCTTATCATTGCTGTGAATCTCAATTTTGAGATTTTGTAGATAAATGTCAAGATACTTTGATGAAAGATAATCTTGATGTGGACATCTACAATATACCAATCGGATGGTTTCATGGTTGATGGTAAGGAAGCTTTGGTATGTGAGTTGCATAAGTCTGTTGACTTAAGAAAACATACAGAGATAAGAAAATCTGGTTTTGACCTAATGGTCAAAATATTTTAGATTCATCTACAATAAGTATGTAGGTTATGCTTTATAAGATATTTCTTGTAGATGAAGCATAATGGTAATTATAGTTTTTAAATGTTGATGATATCTTTATCATTGAAAATGATGAAGGGGTGTTGTCGATGGTTGAGGTCATGTTGTTCAGTATACTTGAAATTTGTTATCTAGGAGAGGTGCGCTATATCCTATAGATTATGCACATTCAAGATTAGAAGGTAGAGATAATGAGATTATCTCGAGTTTCTTATATTGGTAAGAAACTGACTAGTTTTGATATAGAAAATTTCGAGAAAGGGTTTATGCCGTTTGGGCTTGGCCTAATATTCTCTCAGGACTAGTATCTTAAGACGCAAGGTGAGAGAGGTCGCATGGTAGGTACACTAAATGCTTTGGCTATGGGTAGTTTCATGTGGGGAGTAACACAGACTCTAAGAGACCCCACCAACTCCAATACATTCACCACTCAGAGGCCCACCAACCCTAGTGCATTCATCATCCCACCTCCAAGATATTCCATCAATATAAGTCATATGATTACATCAAGGACACCTACACCCAAGGAACCCTATGCTTATCTAGCATGAAGGAACTTACACACGCAAATATGATTTGCCAGCACATACTCGTACTTGGATCAACCACCATCGGTAAAGGAGCAATACTTGAGGGTGGCTACATACATTGGGAACTCGAGAGTACATGGCTAGGTGGCAAGGGCCCCTCCATAGCTTAATGCCTCACAACAAAGCTATGATTGGTTATAGGGTAATACTTGGGACACACCCAAAGACACAACCCAAAAGATGTGTCTATATCTCTCCTGTGATGTCATTGGACCCTACAGTGACACAAGAGAGAGATAGACATCTTGGATTTTGTCCCAAAAGTTGTCTTTGGGTGTGTCCCAATCTTTACTCTTGGTTATAATAAGAGAGAGAGAGAGAGAGAGAGAGAGAGAGAGAGAGAGAGACCACTACAACAAAAATGACCTATAGAGACATTTATTTTGAGACAAAAAATAAAAGTGTCTTTAGAAGTTACTTGTAACGACACATAATTTTCCGTCTCTACAAATGAAAATAATTGTCTTTAAAAGTTACTTGTAAGGACACATAATTTTTTGTCTCTACAAAAGAAAATTATTGTCTTTAGAAGTTACTTGTAAGGACATATGATTTTTTGTCTTTAAAAAAGAAAATAAGTGTCTTTAGAAGTTATTTGTAAGGACACATAATTGTCCGTTTCTGAAAAAAAAAACATGGGTTTAGAAGTTACTTGAAAAACACATAATTTTTTGTCTCTACAAAAGAAAATAAGTGTATTCAAAAGTACAAAATAATGACACTTATTAATTTTTTTTCTTTATAAAGAGAGAATTGCTTCAATAAATAAACAAATAAATAATTTAATATAACAAGAAAAATGGCATGTCCCAGCGTTTAAAAATATACCTTTAATTACCACCATTTTTAAAAAAATTAAGTGTTGTTAATTACCAAGATTTTAAAGAGCGATTGCAAATACCAGTGCTTGGTAGTTAAATGCCAATACTTAACATCATTTTCATACAAAATGCCGATAATTAACGGCATTTGTAAAACCAATGTTGTTAATTAACGGCGTTTAAAATTTTAACGTTTTCCCTCAGTCCTACTTTAATAAAACGACGTCGGTAATTCGGTCTAAATTTTTTTTTAATCTTCAATGTTATTTAAGCATGAAGGAAAACACAAGGGAAAATATACAGCCCAATTTAGGGTGGCTTCCGCTTTGCGATTGCGATAGCGATAGCTTTGAAATTACTTTTTTCAGAATAGATTATAATAGTCGTGATGTTTGGGTAATGTATTGTAAAAGTGGTTACGGTGGAAGAAAATATTATGTAAGTGTTTGGTAACATAAATATAAGGTCATTTTAAATGTTCAAAAAACAATTATACCCCTGGACTGTATTGATATTCTATCTGTATTGAATACATAATTATTTTGTTAGTGCTCCATATTATTAAATTTCATAAAAATTAATTACTTAAATAATAAATTAAATAAATGCATTCAATAATAATAACTATAGTAATATGTAATATAAAAATAAGTAAATATATTAGTAATATAAAATATATTACTAATGGTGTTTAATACTTTAAACATATGTTAATAGTACATGATTTTATTATATACAAATAAATAATTTCCGTACTTGTAGTTGAAAGTTGGATATTTGGTCAAGCAGAATAAAGACTGCTACACATTCAATGAGGTCTTAAGTTCAAAACTTGGTAGACTGTTAGGAAAAAAAATTAGTGCATTTTCTAGTGACACTCATGGCGACACAAAAAATATGTGTTAGTAAAAGTAACTTCTAGTGACAATTCTAATGACACTTTTGTTTTGTCACTACTCACAAATATATGTCACTTCAAAAGTAACATTTAGTGACACTTTTTCTTTGTCGTTATAAAGTAACCTTTACTGACAGTGTTACCAACACTTGGGTAAGTGTCTCAACAAGGCTTAGCGACAACACCTATTATGACACTTAAGTAAGTGTTGGTATAACAACTAGTGACACATTTTGTGACCTATTGTAACACTTTTTTCTGTCTTTAAAGGCCTATTTTGTTGTAGTGGACGTGACCACTCACGAACCACTTCCACAGCCTCCCACCTAGTCAATGTCTTCCCTAAAACAAGGAAACCCACATTTCCATAACCCCTTCTTCAGTCAATCACCACCACTCCGCGCCGTATAAACCTCACATCAACCCACACCCTCGCAACTCCTTCCACAATCAATCTCACCACAGCCTCCCTTTTGCGCTCATTTAATGTCAATCAAACACCCCCAAACCTTTGTTAATAATCTTAATCACGACTCCTACACCTTACCTTATCAATCAGCCACCCCAAAATACTGCTGAATGACCTTAATTCGGCGCCTCAACGCCTCAAAACTACATTGCATGCCGTAGAATACTTCACCTCTCATTAAATGCCTTCAACCACCATGCCTCGTCCAAATTCAACCCCAAGTCATTCTTGCTCCTCTCAACCAAAAGCACTTGCAACTAAAGCATTTACTTCTTGACAACCTATAACTAACAAAAGCTCTCACTCCTCAGCCTTCACTCTCCATTCACCACTACACTTACCACTTTACTTGTCATGACCCATCGCGCTATAGGCAAAATAGGACACGTGGCACGCCACCAAGGCTTAACCAATTCATTAAAAGTATACACAGCAGAAAAAAAAAACATAAAGAACTCTTTAAAACACAGTTCTTTTGAAAACATTTGGACTACAAGTCCGTAAAATTCGTATAAATTTGAAAAGATAATTATATTTCAAAACAATAATATTTTTGTTAAAAGGAACCCCAAAGGAATCCTAAGAACTAATTAGAACATTAAAATATTTTCCGAAAAGAGGTGCTAAGAACAAACTTGCAGGGGGTATTTTGACCGGTCGAACGGTCCCCTTCGACCGGTCGAACTCGGGCAGAATCCTTCTTGGCAGAGGGTACTTTAACCAGTTGAGCTGACCCCTTCGACCAGTCGAATGACCCTCTGGCAGACTCTTGCTTAGAAGTCATCCAACCTTCATACTGTAGCAACACATCAACACACTAACAAGATTCCAATCCTTTCAGAAGAAAGATGAAAGAATAATTGTTGTATTATTCATTCATGATGTGTATGTCTAGGAAAAATAGAACAAGAAAATAAAGAAAAGAAAATGAAAGAAAAGAAAAGGAAATAGACAACTAAAATAAATTATAATCAATCTATTCCTAATCAGCCCGTGAATAAGTTTGACTATAATAAATATATATTCCAACATTCGCCCTCAAGCTGGAGATGGAGCAAAGATATCAATGAGACCCAGCTTGATCAGAGACGACTTCAGGAGAGAGGGACCAACAGACTTTGTAAACATATTAGCAGCTTGACTGGAAGAGGACACAAACTCTAGGACAATGATTCCAGAACGAACTTTCTCTCTAATGAAATGAACATCCACTTTAATATGTTTAGTACGTTCATGGAGAACTGAGTCATAAGTAAGCATAAGGGCAGACTTGTTGTCACAGAAAAACGTAGATGAGCTATTAACCGAATAACCCAACTCTTTCTAAATAGAACACACCCATAGAAGCTCACATGTTCCCTGTGCCATGGCCTGATACTTTGCCTCAGCGGAAGAACGAGAAACTACAGCTTTTTTTTTGCTTTTCCATGAGAGAAGATGATTCCCATAGAAAGTGCAAAATCCATAAGTGGACCGACGATCACTCTTAGACCCAGTATAATCAGCATTAGTGAAGCTGGACACCCTAGATTATGTAGTTGCAGAATAAAATATTCCAAGACTCGGATATTCGTAAACACTTTTGACTATAGGTTGTATAAGTGTCTACAAAGCAGACAAAAGGACAAGAACATAGGGTAAAGCAAGACTATTCTAGCTATGCTTGATTCCGTTAGAATCCTCTTATCATTGCTGTTAATCTCAATTTTGAGATTTTGTAGATAAATGTCAAGATACTTTGATGAAAGATAATCTTGACGAGGACATCTACATATACCAATCGGATGGTTTCATGGTTGATGGTAAGGAAGCTTTGGTATGTGAGTTGCATAAGTCTATTGACTTAAGCAAACATACAGAGATAAGAAAATCTGGTTTTGACCTAATGGTCAAAATATTTTAGATTCATCTACAATAAGTATGTAGGTTATGCTTTATAAGATATTTCTTGTAGATGAAGCATAATGCTAATTATAGTTTTTAAATGTTGATGATATCTTTATCATTGAAAATGATGAAGGAGTGTTGTCGATGGTTGAGGTCTTGTTGTTCAGTATACTTGAAATTTGTTATCTAGGAGAGGCACGCTATATCCTATAGATTATGCTCATTCGAGATTAGAAGGTAGAGATAATGAGATTATCTCGAGTTTCTTATATTGGTAAGAAATTGACTAGTTTTGATATAGAAAATTTCGAGAAAGGGTTTATGCCGTTTGGGCTTGGCCTAATATTCTCTCAGGACTAGTATCTTAAGACGCAAGGTGAGAGATGTCGCATGGTAGGTATACTAAATGCTTTGGCTATGGGTAGTTTCATGCGGGGAGTAACACAGACTCTAAGAGACCCCACCAACTCCCGTACATTCACCACTCAGAGGCCCACCAACCCTAGTGCATTCATCATCCCACCTCCAAGATATTCCATCAATCTAAGTCATATGATTACATCAAGGACACCTACACCCAAGGAACCCTATGCTTATCTAGCATGAAGGAACTTACACACTCAAATATGATTTGCCAGCACATATTCGTACTTGGATCAACCACCATCGGTAAAGGAGCAATACTTGAGGGTGGCTACATACATTGGGATCTCGAGAGTACATGGCTAGGTGGCAAGGGCCCCTCCATAGCTTAATGCCTCACAACAAAGCTATGATTGGTTATAGGGTAATACTTGGGACACACCCAAAGACACAACACAAAGATGTGTCTATATCTCTCCTGTGATGTCATTGGACCCCACAGTGACACAAGAGAGATAGACACATGTCTTGGATTGTGTCCCAAAAGTTGTCTTTGGGTGTGGCTCAATCTTTACTCTTGGTTATAATAAGAGAGAGAGAGAGAGAGAGAGAGAGAGAGAGAGAGAGAGAGAGACGTGACCCCTCACGAACCACTTCCCCAGCCTCCCACCTAGTTAATGCCTTCCCTAAAACAAGGAAACTCACACTTCCATAACCCCTTCTTCAGTCAATCACCACCACTCTGCGCCATATAAACCTCACATCAACCCACACCCTCGCAACTCCTTCCACAGTCAATCTCACCATACCTTCCCTTTTGCGCTCATTTAATGTCAATCAAACACTCCCAGACCTTTGTTAATAATCTTAATCACGACTCCTACACCTTACCTTATCAATCAGCCACCCCAAAATCTTGTTGAATGACCTTAATTCGGCGCCTCAATGCCTCAAAACTACATTGCATGCCGCAGAATACTTCACCTCTCATTAAATGCCTTCAACCACCATGCCTCGTCCAAATTCAACCCCGAGTCATTCTTGCTCCTCTCAACCAAAAGCACTTGCAACTAAAGCATTTACTTCTTGACAACCTATAACTAACAAACGCTCTCACTCCTCATCATTCACTTTCCATTCACCACTGCACTTACCTCTTTACTTGTCATGACTCATCCCGCTATAGGCAAAATAAGACACGTGGCACGCCACCAAGGCTCAACCAATTCATTAAAAGTATACACAACAGAAAAAAAAACATAAAGAACTCTTTAAAACACAGTTACTTTGAAAACATTTGGACTACAAGTCCGTAAAATTCGTATAAATTTGAAAAGATAATTATATTTCAAAACAAGAATATTTTTGTTAAAAGGAACTCCAAAGGAATCCTAAGAACTAATTAGAACATTAAAATATTTTCCGAAAAGAGGTGCTAAGAACAAACTTGCAGGGGGGATTTTGACCGGTCGAACGGTCCCCTTCGACCGGTCGAACGGTCCCCTTCGACCGGTCAAACTCGGGAACTCGGGCAGAATCCTTCTTGGCAGAGGGTACTTTAACCGGTTGAGCTGACCCCTTCGACCAGTCGAATGACCCTCTGGCAGACTCTTGCTTAGAAGTCATCCAACCTTCATACCGTAGCAACACATCAACACACTAACAAGATTCCAATCCTTTCAAAAGAAAGATGGAAGAATAATTATTGTATTATTCATTCATGATGTGTATGTATATATACAAGCTAGGAAAAATAGAACAAGAAAATAAAGAAAAGAAAAGGAAATAGACAACTATAATAAATTACATTCAATCTATTCCTAATCAGCCCATGAATAAGTTTGACCATAATAAATATATATTCCAACATTCCCCCTTAAGCTGGAGATGGAGCAAAAATATCAATGAGACCCAGCTTGATCAGAGACTACTTCAGGAGAGAGGGACCAACAGACTTTGTAAACATATCAGCAGCTTGACTGGAAGAGGACATAAACTCTGGGACAATGATTACAGAACGAACTTTCTCTCTAATGAAATGAATATCCACTTTAATATGCTTAGTACGTTCATGGAGAACTGAGTCATAAGTAAGCATAAGGGCAGACTTGTTGTCACGGAAAAACGTAGATGAGCCATTAACCGAATAACCCAACTCTTTCAGAATAGAACGCACCCATAGAAGCTCACATGTTCCCTGTGCTATGGCCCGATACTCTGCCTCAGCGGAAGAACGAGAAACTACAGCTTTTTTTTGCTTTTTCATGAGAGAAGATGATTCCCATAGAAAGTGCAAAATCCAGATGTGGACCGACGATCACTCTTAGACCCAATATAATCAGCATTAGTGAAGCAGGACACCCCAGATTGTGTACCTGTAGAATAAAATATTCCAAGACCCGGACAAGTCTTGAGATACCGGAGTATATGATGAACAACATCAAGATGAGATGATCATGGAGCATGCATAAATTGACTTACAACACTGACTGCAATGTAATGTCAGGTCGAGTGTTGGTCAAGTAAATAAGACGGCCAACAAGGCGCTGATATTTAAGCATCAGGAAGAAGTTTCTCAGATTCATTAGACAACTTATGATTGGGATCCATAGGAGTGGAGGCAGGATGACATCCCATCATACCTATATTTTGCAGAAGATCCAGAGTATATTTTCGTTGAGACAATGATATACCTTAACAAAAGCGAGCAACTTCTATCCCGAGAAAGCACCGAAGAGACCATAAGTCCTTAACATCAAAAGATTGACTAAAAGCCTTCTTGACTTTGGTAATGCTTGGAGCATCATCCCCTGTAATAATGATATCATCAACATAGACCAGAATAATAACTGACCGGCCATCAGGTCGATGATGGGTAAAATAAGTGTGATCAGAGTGGCATGGAGTGAAGCCCAAAGATAAAATAACCTTACTAAAGCAGTTGAACCAAGCTCGGGGAGATTGCTTAAGTCCGTATAATGATTTTCGAAGACGACATACCTTCCCTGAATACTCCCCCTCAGCTCAAAAACTCCAGAGGAGGATCTATATAAATAGTCTCATCCAAATCCCCATTTAAAAAGGCATCTTTAACATACAGTTAATGCAGGGGCCAGTAGTGATATGCAACCAAAGAGATTATAAGCCGAACAGATGTTAATTTGGCTACAGGAGCAAAGGTAGCACTAAAATCCTTGCCCGGAATTTGAGTAAAGCCCTTGGCCACTAGACGTGCCTTATATCGCTAGATAGTACCATCAGCCTGATACTTGATAGTGAAAACCCACTTATACCCAACAGTTTTCTCACTTGGGGAGAGAGGCATAAGTTCCCAAGTCTGATTACGTTGAAGGGCATCCATTTCCAAGGTCATGACAGCCACCTACTGTGGATCTTGGAGGGCTTCAGAGACAGACCGCGGGATGGATGTGGAGTCAACCTGACTAAGGAAAGATCAATAGGAATCTGAAAGTCCATGATAAGAAACATAGTGATCAATGGGGTAATTAGTACTAATAGAAAAACAATAACGATTAGGAGGACGATGAAGTCTAGAGGGATATCTAGAGAAAACAGAAGGTGAAGGTGGAGAAACATTACCATATTTCGGTGAAGATATTGGAACTGGAGTCTGAGCAGGAGGCCGGCGAGAGTACACCTGAGTATGAGCAGTAGTGATGACTGGAGGAAGGTTGAAAGAAGTCTCTAGAGGTTGTTTAAACAGAGGAACAGGACGCGTAGGAGAGTTTGAATCCTCGGAGACTTCGGTAGAAGAAGGATCAGAAACAGACTGGGGACCTGCAAAAAATGGAGTATCTTCCAAAAATGTTACATCCAAAGAATGATACATATGACGAGTGGTAGGATCATAACACCTGTAACCTTTTGACATAGGTGAATAACCTAAGAAGATGCAGCGGATAACCTTGTTATCTAATATAACACCCGCTCCCGCGGATTATTTTAATAATATTTAGCATGCATTATTAATCATTTAATGATGATTTGAGTATATGTGAGATGTGGGCCTTGACCCACTAAGTTGTTTGAGGGTGTCCAGTTGGAACCCAGTTTTGGCTAATGTGGCAATCCCAAGTTGAGACATGTGTTGATGGGTCCCAGTTGAGATGGGACAGTAATATGTGGAATACCCTATGTGCCTAAATGTTTATTAAGGTTTAAATGATTTATTATTTTATTGCTAATAATATCATGTTTTTAGTTGGAGATCACTTTGTGGTCAGTTAGGGGTACCTTTGTGAGCGCGAATTGAACACGTTACATAACTAATAGGCTAATTAGCAACTTCATATAATTATATGGGACCACTTATGTGACCCATGCGAGACATATACAAATACTCATTTAAGTTTGGGATAATTTTTAATATGATTCATAACTTATAGGGACTTAATTGTAATGAACTAAAACTAGTGGGGGTAGTAATTAATATGGGTCAAAGGGAATATTCCAGGAATATTCCTTATAAACTTGAGTTAGCAATTGAGAGTCAAACTCTCAATACATTCATTAGTATCATTCGGCGCCAGATGAGGGAGAGAGAGAACCGTACGGACCAAGTGAGGTGACGGGGTTTCGTCGCTGTTTCGACGCCGATTGACGTGTCGTTTAACGTTGGTTTTCAAAACAGGCTATATATTCGGACTCTTGGAGGTGAGTCTAACCTATTGGTACCAATTTTATTGAGTTCTGTGATAGTTTTTCTGCGACCCATTTTGGGGTTTTAGCTCATAACTTGTAGTTCTTGAATAGGATTTGTACCTGATTCCTAATAGGACTTTAATTTCAAGATTAAGAGTGAAACCCAAGAGGTGAGTGACATTAATTACGATGTATAGATGGTTCCATGTTTGGGTTCATTTGCGATGTAAAAGCACGTTAATTATAGCTTAATAAAGCTTATTAGTTTATTATTGGGCAAAATTCATGTGATTTAATTAGTCCCAATTTAATTGTGAAAGCACGGTGTGATGTTTATATGAGCATGTTGAGTTGCTTATTTGGGTCAATGGAGTTGTTAGTTCTATACCACCATGAAGTAATCGATGTGGTGACGACCATGGCCGCCAGAGGCCTATGGGACCGCACGTGTTAGGGTGTGGGTCATGACTAGGTCATGTGGGCTAAGGGAGTGGAGCCGCGGGCTAGTCGGTAATGGTGGAAGTGAACTAGTAATTGCCGGAGACTATAGTTGATTGTAATGAAATGAAATTGAGCATGTTTATTATCCATATGCATAATTAGTGTTATTCACAAGCACATACCTTGTATATTGTAGTGGTTATTGAATAACCATCGTAGGTGTTCAAGGTGAAGCTCAGAAGAAAAGGAAAGGACTTGGAGAGTAATCGTGGGCGTGGGATTGTAAATAAATTCTGGTTAAATAGGCTTATGTTTAATAAGTAAATTAGTGAAATATTGTAAACAATTATTTATTTTGGTTTGTGTAGTAAAAGGATAATGGTTTAAATTCTTGTAATATAGGAGACGTGATATGTTGGTTGATTTGGGGTTATGGTGGTATTTTTGTACCCTGCATAGTTGGATTAGGATGACGAATTCGGAGTTTCTACTCGTTGAGTTCGACATTAATTGTTTATAAAAAATATTTTCCTAAAGTATTTTAAAACTGTGTTAAGAACTCATGAAGGTTGGGGTTACGACCTGAAAGTGCTTTTACATGTTTTCGAAATGTATACAATATTTTAAAATGTTACTTTTGGAAAAGAATAATGTATCGATTTCATTGGTCAAAACTTTTACTATGGTGATTTTCGCAACTTTAATGAGTTGGGATGAGCCTTGGTGGTGTGCCACGTATCCTAGATTTACATGCGTGGATCCGGGGCGTGACATCTAATTTTGTTCCAGTTGGACTGCGATCTTGGACATGCATGTACAACCAAAGATCTGAGGAAAGATAGGAAAGAGGGTTTTGTCGGGCTGAAGAAGTTGCAGAGGTGCCTTTCCTTGTAAAACACGACTTGGAGTCCGGTTAAGAAAAAAAGTGGCAGTAAGAACGGCCAGATGCCAGAAGTATTTGGGTACATTCATAGCGCACAGAAGACACCAAAACAACAGACATGATGGAGCTGTTATAACGTTTCACCATACCATTCTGTTCTGGAGTGTAGGGACAAGTGAGCTGTTGGAGAATACCTTGTTTATTAAGCTCAGCCCGAAACTCATTACTAATGTATTCACGACCATTGTCAGAACATAGATTACGAACAACAGTACTAAATTGGGTCTTAACCATTTGTAAGAAGTTACAAAACAAGGAGAAAACTTCTGATTTCTTTTTAAGTAAATAAACACATGTACACCTAGTGTAATCATCAATGAACGTAACATAATAACGGTAACCAGCAATAGCAGTAATTGGGGAAGGGCCCCACACATCAGTATGGATAATATCAAAAGCAGACAGTGCACGATTCATGCAAGGTATATAATGAGAACGAGTATGCTTAGATAATTCACACACCACACAATTGAATTTAAATTTCTGGCAGACTTTATTTAATAATGGAAAAAGTTGACAAAGATAATGAAAGTTTGCATGGCCCAAGCAGGCGTGCCATAATTTTATTGACTCTAAAGAAAAACTAGAAGACTTAGAAGATTAAGGCAAAACAGATGCTTGAAGACTCGACGACGACAAACTTAAATTCTCGCCAGGTGGATCACCAAAATAGTAAAGGCCATCCCGCTCATATCCCGTGCAAAAAATCTTCTTCGAAATCCGGTCATGCAAATAACAATCTGGTAAGAACACAATTTACAGTTAAGAGATTTTACAAGACGACTAACTGAAAGAAGATTATAAGTAAAATTAGTGACACGAAGAACATAAGATAAAGAGATACTAGGAGAGAGGCAAACATCGCCTTTACTTTTGACATAGATAGTGGACCCGTTGACAATACGCACAGATTGGGAGATGGGAATCAAAGAGGATGAAAATAAGGACAACTTACCAATCATATGATCTTTGGCACCAGATTCCAGAATCCACGAGGGGTTGCTAGACCCAACATGGAGTGCAGTAAAAGGAGTACCTGAAGCCAAAGTAGCAATGGGAGTGGTGCCAGAATGAGAACCTTGCTGAAGTAATGCCCTTAGTTGAGATTTAATGTGGCCCATTTGAGTCTGTAGTTAAAGAAGATCCGGAGTAGGAGTAGTCTCAACCATAGCAGCAATGCGAGATTGACCCTTTCCTTTATTTCGGGCACCTTTCTCACGAAGTTCAAGATGGAGTTTGAAGCAGCGATCTTTAACATGACCACGATTACCACAGTGAGTGCAGAAATGGCGGTTACCAGATCCAGGAGGACGAGTGAAGAGCCATCTGATCAAGCACTTGAGTTGGCTCAGGTAAGGCCGGAGGTTGAAGCAAGTGACGACGTCTCTCATCTCCATCAATAGTAGCAAAAGCCTCAAATAAAGAGGGCATAGGGGATGTGTTTAAAATCTGAGTTCGGAGAGTTTCGAACTCAGGTTTTAGACCCATCAAGAACTGGTAGGTATGATGACGATTGAGATGTTGGAGAGCAATAGTAGTTGCTTCAGGCAAAAATTTATTAAGAGGCTTATACTAAGCCAGTTCCTCCCAATGGGACTGAAGATAGCCAAAATAATCAGCAACTGAAAGACCTAATGTAGCCTGAGAAGCCTATGCAACATCCCGATAAAGTTCAAAGATACGAGAATCATTGCACTCATGAGCATACATTTGAGTCAAAGAGGTCCATAGGCTGGAAACAGTATCATGAAACATGAACATATGATAAATCCGATCTTCCATAGAGTTAAACAACCACCCCAAAATAGTGCAGTTATCAATATCCCACTGAGCAAATGTAGGATTAGAGAGCGCTGGTTTGGGTACAGTGCCTAGAATCCATCCAGATTTGCCTTTGCCTCCAAGATAGAGACGGAAAGAACGGGACCATATAGCAAAGTTCCTTCCAGTCAACAACACACTATTAACCCGTTGAGCAGGGGTATGTTGAAAAAGAGATAGATCTTAATGAGCAGGAGTAATAGCTGGAACAAGAAAAGTATTTTTTCTATCACGAGCCATACCGGAGTGTCTGAATCTAAGAGAAAACCAGCACAATTTTAGAAAATCGTGAAGATGGAGGGCTGCCCAAAGCAGGTAGAGCACAGATGGGGCAACCAGAGACCAAATAATGATCTGAAAGAGAGATGAGAAGGAGTACTAAGGCTCTAATGCATCACAGGGATGCAGCAGGAGAGGCCCACAGAGGGGCGGAGGACAGCGTAGAGGCTGTCGGAGAGGCACAAAGGCCTCGATGGGGAACTGGGAGGTGCGCTGGAGCCCTAGGGGGCTTGTGGGACCCTCGGCTGGATGTGAGGGGCTGCGCCGAGGTGGGCTGGGGGTGGGAGGTGGTGTGGCAAGCCTAGGAGAGGCTGTGGGTAGCGGTGGCTGGTGGTGGGAAGCTAGGGTTTGGTGTTTTGTTGTGGCTCTGATACCAAGAAGAAAGATGGAAGAATAATTGTTGTGTTATTCATTCATGATGTGTATGTATATATACAAGCTAGGAAAAACAGAAAAAGGAAATAAAGAAAAGAAAATGAAAGAAAAGAAAAGGAAATAGACAACTATAATAAATTACATTCAATATATTTCTAATCAGCCCGTGAGTAAGTTTGACTATAATAAATATATATTCCAACACTTTCAAACTATAGTAAGGATACAATGACATACGTGAAACTTGCTAACTTTTGAAAAGACAACAATAATGGAACAAGTTAAGGTTCGTTTGGCTCAATTCCTGAAAGTACTGCTAACATTCATTCAAAAGACAACTAATAAGTTCAACATTCAAAACACAAACTCAAGGGCTCGGATATGTTACAATTTAACCAAAAGAGGTTTTAATACCTATTACAACATTACTAATCCATTCTGAAGTTTCCAAGTCAAGTACATAAACCAACCTACACAAAATTCGTTATTACATCCTTGGAATGGAAAACAAAAACATATACATGGAACGATCCCCAACATTCCCACGGCCTCACGCTTCACGCTTCTTATTCCCTTTCTTTTTATCACCTACAATGGAGTAAAGCTTCACTACTCAGCTATAAGTTGAGTGTACAATTCAAAACATATGCATATATGTCAATTCATGTTTTAACATCGACACTCACATAGACTAGTCTCTAGGGAGAGGGGCCGCATTCATCCAGTAAATGGAACTGATGCCATGGAAGACCTTCTCCTTACCACGCATCCAGTGCCCTGGTTTGGCCTTCTCCCAAACCATGCACAGTGTTGTGGCTGGGCCTTTTCCCAAACCATGCATAGTAGTCATCGCTACAAAATTCTCAAACATCGAGGAGCTTACCCCATAATGGAATTACACAAAACTCCTATTTGACCCACATAGACACATAACATACTCATAAAATCACATATACATGATTTTCATATGTTTTCACGTGTATAATTAACATGCCTAATTAATACATGAATTTTTCCTAGATCCAAAACATCAAACTGGATATTTAAAACATGTAAATTTTCTATAAAACATAGGTCTAGAATTCATACCTCGTGCTACGCTCCTATTTCTTTAAGGGAAGTACTAAAAGTTGAATTCTACGCCGGATCATTGATTACAAGTGAAACCTACATGTATTTATACGTTTTCCCAAAAATTCACAAAATTAGATTTTTGTAAAACTTAGCCTCAAGGCCTAATATGTATCAAAACGTAGCTCTTACCTTGAGGAGTCTGAAAATATAAATTTGGATGAAAACCAATGGACGAATGGACGTCGTTTGTTGTCGGGAAGATCAAAGCTCTAAATCTCCCTTAAGCTCCCAAAGTTGGTTTTGGATATTTATGAAAATATCTCCAACTCATCTATATATAGGCATACTTCTAAAAAATTGTGTTTAACTCCCCACAAGTTTTCTAATCTTCCTATTATCTTCTGAAACGTCTTAAATGCCTAAGTTATTGATTCACGAGTAAAAATCTCTAATTCATAAAAGTTTTCGTCTAAGTTTCGTTTGGGTCCGTAATTACGTTCCACAAATAATTTTTGTGGAATTTTCTATATAACCTACATTTTATGCAACGTATTACTTACGTTAACACTAAAACATTCAAAATGATCTTAAACAAGATTAACACTATCAGAAATTACTCTATACAAGTAAAATTACTATTCACATGTACCAGAAAATATCAAATGACATTTAAGTCACATAAATGTCATTTAATCATATCAATGTCTCATGAATTTTCACATTTCCGTGTTCTCGATTGACACTCACCGTTGACTCACAATCAACCTCATATAAATTATTAATCAACATAAACAATTTTCAGAAATTGAATATGCATTTTAGAACAAATAATTTTTTGGGACGGGTGTGACATTACTCCTCCACTCTCACCCATCATCCTTACCCTTTTCAAGACATTCCCACAAGCTCATAACTCCATTGACTTAGCGTCTTTTTTTTTTTTTTTGATAATCGGGGATGTCCGAATCAACTTGCGACTTAGCGTCCTTGATCTCTCCAAAACTCCACCTGTCACAAAAAACTCCTTCACAGGAGGATTTTATCCCCTATTAATTCTCTCTCATTTGAAACTACATTGATTCTCATTCAAGCCACTTCATCTTTGGGACTCAGTTGACTCTACTATCTTTTTATATTATTTTGCTATGTTTTACATGTATTAACCTACCTAGTGCTCTACAGATCTCATCCACGTCACTAAACAATTAACACAACGACTAGTATAATATTTCATTAACGTGAAACTCACATAGATTCTGTTTTATAAAATTGAAAATTAACTATTAAAAATAAAAATAAAGTAAGGGATTTTTAGCTCTAAAAATTGAATGTGCAGTTTTACAAACAGTGTTTCAAATATTGAAGTAAATTGCATTTAGTGTTTTTTTTTTCAATTTAGTTTTTTATTTAATAGGGTTTTAACTGTATTGTTTTGCTTTTTTTTTTTTTTTTGTTTTTGTTTTTTGTTTTGTTTCCATAAAGTGATTATAAGCAAACACACTTAAAAAAATACTAAGGCTTTGTTTGATAAAACTAAAAATTAAGTACTGAATTTTTAGGTCTGAAAATTTTAAGCTATTGAATTAGCAATTTTGAAAACAATGTTTCAAGTAATGAAATATACTTCATTCAATGAATTTTTTCAATAGAATTTTTGTACTTAAAATTTTCAGTACTTGAAATTTAGCATTTAATTTTGTGTATTTTTTTTATTATTTTTCTTTTTTTATAATTATCGGGATTATGGCTAGAGACACACACACCCCCCGACACACACACGCACTCCCAACATGGGCCACTTAGTACGACTAAAGAATAAACAGGGGCAAGCAAAGACTCCTCTCCAAGGAAAGTCGAACCCTCAATCTTCTCACCGGGGATAAAGGTGTCACACCATTTGAGCAAAGCCCACTTGGTAATTTTGAGTAATTAATTTTACGTTTTTTTTTTTCATTTTTAATTGACACAAGTCACACAACCTATAGCCAATGAATACACTTTTGCTCACTTTATTTTTTCTTACTCAAGATTTCATTGGGTGATATGTGTCCTATTTTATTCTTATTTTATCACCATATCATTAACATAATTACTGCAATGAGACATATATTACCCTATATAGATGAGAGTGACCAAAGTTGAGCAAAAATGCTTATAGTCAACACTTTTCAAACTGCTCTCTCAAATTTGAAATACTTCAATCTCCCACCACACTGTTACATAACCCCGCTCCTCTTTCTCGGTCTAAAACGCGTTCTCTCTCTCTCTCTCTCTCTCTCTCTCTCTCTAGAATCCTTTACCTCTCTTCAAATTCAGACCGCCCGCGTTCAATTCACGCTCTCATCTCAGACCACCTGTGTGTTTTTCTCCAATCTTCGAATCCGGACCACGCTCAACCCTACTATATTGTATATCTCTCTCTCTCCCTACACACACACACACACACACACACATATATATTTATATAGATATATATTTTATATCTGCGTAAGAAATGTGTATCTATCTGTTTTTGTTTTGTAAATAGGCAGCACAATGAGGAAGGGTGCGAAGAGGAAGGCGAGCCAGATAGACCAAATCAATTCTACCGAAGAGGGGACTAACAAAGAGCAGAGTAAATCTCCAGAAGAGACCAAAAAAGTGTCAAGCAAAGCCGGTGGAAGACCTAAGCGAATCAAAGCTTCGAAACCTGAATTTGATCCCCAGCAGTACTTCCCTGAGAAGCGTAATTTGGTAATTGTTTGATACCTCATGAAATATTTTTTTTTTTATATATAATTATATTCCTTACAAGAAGAGTGTTGAGCTGATGGATTCAACTTCTGATGCGTGTATCTATTTTGTTCGGACTGCCTACTATGTATATATACAGACATCTGCCGTTGGTTTAAGATATTTGATTTGATTTCTTGCTCAAAATCTCCATTATTTTGAGAACAGTATGTTTGGTTGCTGAGTAAAATTGGGAAAAATTATCTACATTGAAAAATCGTCATTACGATTGCTTTAACTTCTAAAACATGAAAGAGTTGATTAACTACTGCCAGCTGTGAAGCACGGGTGTTTCACTTGGTGCGTAGGGAGTGCTTTAGTGCGCCTTAGTGCTTTTGTGCAATAATTTGTTAAGGTTTAATCTTAATTTGCTTGCTTGTGATTTTCTTGATAGTTGATTAGTAAAAAAGTAATTTATGTGTATTGTGTCTTAATTAGAAAAAAAATAGTGGTAGAATAGTTGTATATATTAATATATAAATGCTATATAATATATATTTTTAGTATTTTTATATAAGTACCCCCGCTGCACTCGCACTCTTGATTTTGAGGAAATTGGCGAATTCCCCGTACTCGCATCCCCGCATCCGCACCGGTGCTTCTTTGTTTTCCATGCATTACTTCTTTAAAACCCAAAGAGAGCAGGATTCTATGTTTTTTTGCTGGGAATATTCATTTCATTGCATGAAAATGTTTTGTTGTCCTTTTCATTTTCTGAAATCATGAGAGAGTTGGTTAACTGACAATATTCTTGATTAAGGTTGGTTGAGTGGGCCAAATCGTTCTATTGAACCTTCTCAGTGGTCAGATAGCGGCAAAGTTTTTATCATTGCATCTTTGCGAATATTTTGATTGATTAGTAATATTTCTCCTAATGATTGCATTCAACTTCCTTGTGATATATCATACTTAACAAGGTAATGAAGTGCTCATTCTCGTGTGCTCAAGTCAAGTTTGTTGCTATCTGATATTGTTAAGCTAATTAACTTTTGTGCTATGTTTGCAGGAAGACCTCTGGAAACAGGTTTTCCCTGTCGGGACCGAGGTTTGGTTCTGAATTTCTTTTTCATTTTTAGCTGCCATTGTTGTTAACTTGTGTCGGGTGTCACTTTTTGTTAACCTATTCCGTCACTTTCTTACCAGTGGGATCAAGTCGACTTGGTTTATCAGTATAAATGGAATTTCTCAAATCTGGAAGTGAGTTGATGGTTCTTGCCCTTCTCATTTAAAACCGATGGATTATTTATTGCTGCATTGCCCTTTGCCTTAAATTAAAAGAAAAGAGCCACTACAAGGTTTGGTCTGAAAAGTGCTCGTTTAATTTTGGCCAGAATGCATTTGAAGAGGGTGGAGAATTAGACGGCCAAAAAGTCTACCTTTTCAGTTGTACTGAGCGTAAGTGGCATACGGACCATAGAGTACTTAGACCTTCTATTGTACGAAATGCTTTTTCTTCATTTAAATTAAATCTAGACCGTTTTTGATATCATTTCTCCATACTAACTATTATTGTTTTCACTGAGGTTTTGTACCCATTTGTTTGACATAAATTTTAATGTTTCTCTTTAATAATTGTATATTTCCTTCCCTAGAATACTAATGTTTGACAAGGTTTTAACATCTCTTAATAACAGTCAATGTTATTTGACATCACCTCGGCCTCTTTAACATTTCTTCTTTTGTTCTTGCAGCTCAATTGGTCTATTTTAAGGGTGAAAGTAAAATAACCTGTATACCTGTTGTGGTTGCCGTAAGTTACTGAACTATTCCTCTATGTTTGGGCTGAGGAGACGCATACATTATTTGATAAATACTTGGTTGGATTGTGCACTAGAGACTTTTTATGGTAGTCCTTTAGATGGGGCTTACAATTTTGAAAGGTCTTTGATGACTTTTTTCTCCTGATAGGTATATTATAGTGACACTTCATCTTATGTCGAGTAGTGTCTTTGCCTAAACACTGTTTATCCAACACATTGAGCATATTACACCTTTTAAATGTATAGTATTATGGCTTGTTTTCAGACATTCTGATGATGATTATTGTTTTTTAATATCAATCTGGTGCTACTAAAACATCTCTCATGTGAGTCAGATGCGCTGTAGATTTTTGGTTGTCATTGTGTGTTGCTGTTTCCTTGGTGTTCAATCCTGTGTATATCTTGTATTAGAAAGGCCTTAAGGTGCTTTAATTAAGGCCTTAAGGTGATTTAATTAAGTTGAGCGATAAAAACATCACGAATAAAATGCTTTTTAGTGGTCAGGACTGTACTGTACCATTCATGAGCTTGACATATTCTGTTCCTGTGGAAAATTTTGAACCACAACCATAGAGGCATGTGAAACTTGTATTTGTTACATGTATGACTAAATGGTCAATTGGATGGTGGTAGTAAAACTTCTCTTAAAGCTTAGTGTTTTATAAGTACATTTGTTCATACATGTCTGTCCTTTTATATGCGTCTGCCATTCTGGTTTTTTATTCTGAACTGTCTTCTTGTTGAACAGGTTGTGTCTCCTTTTCCTCCTTCTGATAAGATTGGTATAAACTCAGTACAGAGGGAGGCTGAAGAAATTGTGCCAATGAAGCAGATGAAAATGGACTGGGTTCCATACATTTCATTGGATAACAGGTACACTTTTCCATTTATGTACCAACACTATATTGAACTGATTACGTAGTAGTTTGGCTTACTAGCTTAAAATTCTTCATCGAACAACTGATGCCATTTTGCAGTTTCATTGTTTCGCAGGGATTCCCAAGTTGAGCGAGTTAAATCCCAAATTTTTATATTGGGCTGCACACAGAGGAGGTATTGGTGCATTCTACCCTCTCTTTCTCTGCCAGGATTTGTCAGTTGCATTATACTACAGTTGTCTTGTCAAAGCAAGTTAATTTGGTGAATCTTCTGCTAGCAAGGGCATTTTTTTAAGTTCTTAGTTTATTTTTCTAAATCTAATCAACTTGGATTGACTAACTTTGGTTGGTATTACTTTCTCCTCACTATACTGACAGTAACATCATGATCTTTGAAAAAAAAAAAAAACGAGTTGGAAAGATATTGCATTCGCTGTTCATGGGTTGAATTGAGGAAGCTAATATGTTCATTCCTAGCTGATAAATGTTTTGAATTCATAGTTTGTGTGCCATTCTCAATTTTTTTTTTTTTTTTTAAACTTTAGCATTTTGTTAGAAAGATACTATGCTCTAGGCTGTAGCAAATAGGTAATATCCATACATGTCTGAAGAAGGAATAAGAATTAAGATTGCGCTCGACTAATTGCCCTTGTTTTAAGATGTGTATGTTTTTTTATATGTTCACCCAATCCTTGAGCTATGACCATATATGAAGTGTTGCTTTCTTGATCTTGCATATCTACCTAGTTAGGATGAAAAAGGAGGTGTCGTGTAAATATTTTTTTTATTTTTTATTTTTATTTTGAGGACATGGGTTTTTTACAATTATTAGCTGTAGCTTTCATTATTGTTGACCTCTTAGGTTGTGATGATTTCTGTATCCCTGACTATGAAGGCTGATTCCACAAGGCATATAATACATGTCCTAAGGCCATTTATATACATTATCTAAACTTTTACTTATATAAAATTGCTAGTGTTTGACATTCAGACCGTATCTTTGATGTTGTTGCATGGAGATAGGATGGGGAGGAGAGTTGTTGGGGTGTGGCACAGCGGCGGTATTTTGATTGTTGCTCATGTCTATGGTTTGTTGCAGGGCTGGTTTGAAACATATGAAGTTAGATCGTTTGAAGAAATTTGAGTATTGCTTACCGTGTAAGTTAATTTATTTTCCACGGTGGTGTTTTCGTATTACGTTTCTAAAAGAACTAAAGAAGAAAAACTTTGGATCTTAGTGCCACTCTTATTTTCTGACAGCAACATGTGTAAGTGGGACCACTGCTCGTTGATTTCCTTTTATCTTTGCCATATTTGGTCCAAGGCAACGCGGCAAAATCAGTTATGAAATATTATTCCCTTG
Source organism: Hydrangea macrophylla (assembly GCA_033977485.1). NCBI lineage: Eukaryota > Viridiplantae > Streptophyta > Magnoliopsida > Cornales > Hydrangeaceae > Hydrangea > Hydrangea macrophylla. The sequence continues at coordinate 94,606,200 of CM066986.1, forward strand.
CTTGCAGAGGGTATGAAATTTCATGTCTGTAGAATATGTAGTTTGTTGGAGTAGACACACTGTAAATATTTATGACATATATCAGAATGAGGGAGGTTTTGGTTAATTAAGGTGTCCTCGAATTTTGAATAGGTATGTCGTCCACCCTTCAATCGAAAAAAGGAATTTATGGTAGTGGTTTCTGTTTTGTTTTAGTTGTCTTGCACTTTGCTATTATTAGTCTGTGTCTAATACTGATTTGAGATCTAAACTTCAAATTAAAACGGAGTAATCTACCCTAGAAGTTTTGGCAGTTGTGGAAATCTTAGTTTCGGCACCAGAAAGATTGCCTGAACCTGGAGAAAATCCAGAAGACTGTGATCTGGAAGAAGATCTTTCGTTTAGCCAAAATTTTGTCTTGTTGGAACTCAAATTGATAAATCATGTAGGATGTGGAAAAATGAGTGTGTTTTATGTGCACTTTCAGTTTGTTTTACTTTTAATCCAAGTTATTAGCACAGAGTGATTTCCCTTGGTAGTTCCACCAAAATGTTCTTGTTTGCAGTTTTAAGTACCTACATAGAGTGTTCCTATTTATTTTTCTTGTTATTTTTCAGTGTTCATTGAGTCCTAAGCATTGATCGATGCAAGTTTGTTAACCTTGATTTACTATCAGATGATATTTTTGGCTACAATGGGCAGAATTTATGTTATAACACATTCTTTCTTTGACAGACTTCTACCAGCCGTTTCAGGAAGATGAACTGGAACAGAGCACCATTGTACAAATCTTGTTCCCAGCAGAGCCACCTGTAAGATGTTCTACTTTAGTGTGGTGAGAAAATCTGATGGCCTATTTCACACAAGATAGGGCTTTAGTTGTGCGGGTATGTTTCGGGTATGGATGTCACATGTCGGTGTGTGTCTAAGTGTCAGAGTTCCCAAATTCATGAATCCAAGGACATGGGGACATTACAGTTAATCTATATTTTGCTTAGATTTCTATCACAAAGACTTTACATGAGCATTTTGTCCATTTTAAAAGAATGTTGTAGGCTTGTAGCAAAAGTGATGTTAGATACTTTAATGCACTGTTACACAAGTAGCTAAACAGCTGCTAACATACTTCTTGGTGTGTCCAACCAGATTTGTCAGACACATCCCATACCCATGTCCGAGTGTCGTTTGTTTGACACGAATATTCAAACCTATTAACAAGATTCCATGTAACATACCTTGTAGCCCATGACTAGAAGTTTTGAGTGGATTTTGTTGAGGTGGAAACATCTGGTAATAAATATGTTGTGGAACTCCCTAAAAGGGTTGACTGAGGCAGCTGGGGTGACACTCTCTGTATTTGTGAACTGACTTCTCTTTTGAATGTGTTCCTTCAGGTTTTCTGTGAGTTTGACTGGGACCTTGATGAATTAGAGGTGAGCACGATTTTTATTGTTTGGATTTGAATATTCCTTTCCTTGTCTTATCCAATGGCAAGAGCTGGTTGAAAATTTGTGAAAATTGTCAATACTGGACCAAGGAGGGCTTATTATTGAAACAATTGATAATCCACAATAGCTGTTTTGGTTCATCGGTTTCGAGTATCACATGTTAGTTTCAGGTCTTTAGCGTAGGGAACTCTCTTCCCATGTAGCACAAACACTTCAATTTACACGCGTCGACATGTGTCCTATTTTTGTTTACATCGGGGCACTCAAGACACATGTAGGACACGCGGACAAACACGTGAATGGACACGGCACGGTGGTTCATTTGAAAATGTTTTTAAAATTTGGAGGTAAAAATATTAATAAAATAAAATGGGAGATAAGTAACGGGTTCTCTGTTATCAAATCTTCCGATTCTTGATTCAAATTCTTACGATGCGATTACATTCACCTTCTAAACAATTCAAATAGGTAGTGAATCTATGTACTGAAGTATTGATGAATCTTACGATTCACTTCCGAATCATATGAATCTTACGAATCACGATATTGTCTAGATGTGAAAGCTTATTTCCCCATTCTTTTGCCTCTTTTTATATATATATATATATATATTATTTTTATAATAATAATTCTTAACTCTCTTTTAAGCTACTTCTAATTTTTTTTAAAAGGCAATTGTATTCATACGAGTATAATTTACTGAACCAAAATAGTGGTGGGATATAATGGAAGGAGAACCTTAGTAAATTAGAGGCTCCCCTGCCTTCAGAGACCCCACGTATACGCTAAAACCCATAAAGAAACAAGAACATACATAGGAGCACAACACACAAAAACGAAACACCATATCTTTGATTTGTGAATCAATTTCCCTTGTTTTCGCTAGATTTGGTTGATTCATTTAATTACCTCAATTTGGTTTTGTGAATCAATTCCACTAGTTTTGCAATCCACCAAGCTCTTTCTTCGATTTCACCCAAACCCGATATGACTCCACTCGAAACAAATGAGTAGGTTTCACCTGATAATTTGGTTGGATGGCGTCAAGCATTGAAACTGATGATGTTCGGGTAGATGAACGGGTTGGGATCAAACACGACCCACCCGACCTATGAACACCCCTAAACCGAGCCATCGGAGTGAAATTTCACGCAACCCATAGGGGAAGGGGACCAAACAACAAATGGCTTTGGCCTAATGGACTTACGGACGTAGCACGATTCACTAATATTGAGCAACATATCATTAATCGAAACCACCATGTAAGCCTGACTTTGATGAGATTGTCTACCTTCTCCAAAACATTGGCGGCATCGCTAAATATGATGGGCTTCACACTTGGGAGTGGTGTTCCCTGTATACAACGCGTTGCACTTGCCTTCGGGTGTCTCAAAAAATGGGCAAGGGGCGTCGCATCTACACCCGGGTGCGGTGTTAAATAAGCAAGGGTTCCCGCAGTTATCTGGGCCATTGCAGGTATAGAAGCTAGTATAGAATTATAGGCTTAGATTAGCAACTTGAAAAATAGGAACCTTATCAGAAAAAGCTATGGATCTAGTAGACATTATGATTAGCAGTGTTCTAAAAATCGGCCTAGGCGGCGTCTAGGCGCTAGGCGGTGGCCCGCCGCCTGGATTATCTCCTAGGCATTTGGAAAATCGCCCAACATATTAGGCGGGAGTCTAGGCGGGATTAGGCGGGCTGGTGTGAGATTGTAATTTTGTTAAAATAAGAAGGGAAAAAAATTACTCTCATGGTGACGTCTAACATTAGAGTATGTATATACACTTAATGTTTAAGTTAATTATTAATAGTTCCCTAATAGTTTTTTAAATATTAAAAACCTTCTCATAATGTTTACTTATTTTCAAAAAACACCACAAACCTTTATATAGATCTATTATTTGGACCCCAAATCTATAATTATTCTTAAATAACATCACATAACTGAAGATTTAGATTAGGGCAAGCTTAGGAGACAAATGATGTCTCCTATTGTTTATTATATGATGAGAATAAAAAGATTACAATAGTACCCCTATAACTAATACATAAGAGTAAGGAGAATAAAGTAAAAGACTAAATTAAAAAACCAAGTAAACTAACACTCCCCCCTCAAGCTGGTACAAAAATATCTCTCATTCCCAGCTTGCTAAGAGCAAAATGAAATGGTCTACTTCCAACACCCTTCGTAAGCATATCTGCAAGTTGATCCCCGGTCTTCACAAATGGAGTACAGATCACACCACTACTGATATTTTCCTTGATGAAGTGTCTGTCAATCTCCACGTGTTTAGTTCGATCATGTTGCACTGGATTGTGGGCAATGTTGATAGCAGACTTGTTGTCACAATACAATCTCATAGAGTCACTAAAATCCAGACCTAAGTCTTTTAACAACAACTTAATCCACAGAAGCTCGCATACACCTTGAGCCATGGCTCTGAACTCAGCCTCTGCACTAGACCTAGCCACCACGTTCTGCTTTTTACTCTTCTACGTAACCAGATTACCCCCCACGAAGGTACAATAGCCTGAAGTGGACCTTCTGTCTGTCACAGATCCAGCCCAATCAGCATCTGTGTATGCTTCCACTTGAAGGTGGTCATGTCTAGAAAAAAATAAACCCTTTCCGGGAGCTGATTTCAAGTACCTCAAAATCCTGAAGACAGCCTCCATATGGGATTCACGGGGAGCGTGCATAAACTGACTAACAACGCTCACAGCAAAGGCAATATCAGGCCGGGTATGAGAAAGATAAATGAGTCTTCCCACTAACCTCTGATATCTACCTTTATCTACCTCTGCACCACCTGAATCATCGCCAAGTTTCTGATTTGACTCAATTGGAGTGTCACACGCTCGACTTCCGAGCATTCCAGTCTCTTCCAATAGGTCAAGTACGTATTTCCGTTGGGAAATAAAGATTCCATGCTTAGATCTAGCAACCTCAATCCCCAAAAAATATTTAAGAGTCCCCAAGTCTTTTATTTCAAACTCCTTGGACAAGTACTCTTTCAGTCTTTGCATTTCCTCCAGATCATCCTCAGTCAAGACAATGTCATCCACGTACACAATCAACGCAGTAGTCTTACCCTGTGATGAATGTTTGATGAACAAAGTGTGATCGACTTGACTTTGTCTAAAACTATATCTGAGCATAGCTTGTGTGAACCTCTCGAACCATGCCCTAGGAGATTGTTTCAAGCCATATAGTGATTTTCTGAGTCTGCACACCCTTCCATCTGTTTTAGAATCCTCGAAGCCAGGAGGAACATCCATATACACCTCCTCATCTAGATCCCCATGAAGAAATGCATTCTTCACATCAAACTGGTGAAGTGGCCATCCAAAGTTAGCAGCCAGTGACAGAAGGACTCTAACTGAGTTCATCTTTGCAACAGGAGCAAATGTCTCCTGATAATCAATTCCATAGGTCTGTGTGAAGCCCTTAGCAACAAGCCTAGCTTTGTACCTTTCAATAGAGCCATCAGCCCTATGCTTCACGGTGTATACCCACTTGCACAGTTGCACCCCACAGTTCTTTTGCCCTCAGGTAACCTTGTCAATTCCCAGGTGCCATTCTTACGAAGAGCTTTCATCTCTTCGATTATAGCATGTTTCCACTTGGGATCCGCAAGAGCATCCTGGACATTATTAGGAACAAACACAGAAGCAATTTTTGAAAGAAAAGCTTTATAGGAGGGAGACAAGTGAGAATATGACACAAAATTTGAGATAGGATGTTGGGTACAAGCCCTAACACCCTTACGTACAGCAATAGGGACATCAAGATCAGAATCAGAGTTACCTTGGTCCTCAACACTTGAAGGAGATGTCAGTGATAAAGTAGGAGTGAGCTCTTTATTCTTGGACTTACTCCATGTGCCTCTAAAATAAACCATCACCTCCTTTTCTTTTAATGGAGTACAAGCGTCTTCTTTCTCCATATCCTTCCCAACCTCATTTTCTCCCTCAGTTTGTTCTTTTTGTTCTTTTACGTTCTCCTCAGTAATATCCATAACAACTTCCCCTGAAGACAAAGGAACAGGAACAGATAAAGGCACCTCTTCCCTATACCAATGCTCCCCCTGAAGAGGTGACTCAGATGTAAGCGAGGACTGAAAGTACGACTGAGATTCATGGAATGTAACATCCATGGAGACATACCATTTCCTCGAAGGAGGATGGTAACACTTGTAGCCTTTCTGGGTTGGAGAGCAACCCAGAAAAACACACTTAATCGTACGGGGATCTAACTTCCCCCGAGTAGGGGAATGATTGTGAACAAAGCACACGCAACCAAAAACGCGAGGAGTTATAGGGAACAAAGGAGAAGTGTCTGACAGAACTTCAACAGGTGCACGTTTGTTCAAAACGCGAGTGGGAAGGCGATTGATAAGGTATGCTGCTGTTAAAACAGCATTAGCCCAATAGGACTTGGGAGCATTAACATAAAACAGTAATGATCGAGCAATATCTAGCAAATGACGATTCTTGCGCTCCGCCACCCCATTTTGCTGGGGTGTATCGGTGAGAAGTCTGATGAATGATCCCATGGGAGCAAAAATACGCAGCAAGACCCGAATCAATGTACTCACCCCCCCTGATCAGATCGTAAAATTTTTATGTCAGTCCCAAACTGAGTGCACACCATTTTATGGAATGCTTGGAAATTGAGAAAACCTCCATTTTTTCTTTCATCATATAAACCCAAGTGGTACGAGAATAGTCATCAATAAATGTAACAAACCATCTATGACCTTTCAAAGAATTAAAAGGAGAAGGACCCCAAACATCAGAATGGACTAAAGCAAACGGAACTAAACTTTTATTAAAACTAGGAGCAAAAGAAGCTCTGTGATGTTTACCCAGTTCACAAGTTTCACAAAGGAAATCAGAAACATCTTTATTTAAGACTAAAGAAGGAAACAAATGCTTTAGTAAATAAACAGAAGGATGTCCTAAACGTCGATGCCAAAGATGTATATCTCCAGCTTTATTCTCAGAAACCACTGTATGATGTGCTAACGGTCCTCCAACATCCAAGAGATAAAGTCCACTCTCTTCTTTACCACTGCCAATCATCCTCCCCGTGGTAAGGTCCTGAAAGACACAATGAGAAGGAAAAAAAGTTACACTGCAGTGTAAGTCTTGAGTGATACGACTAATGGATAACAAATTATGGGAAAAATTGGGGATATGAAGTACAGATGATAACGGCAAGGATGGAGTGGCATGAATGGTACCCTTCCCGGAAATAGAGGAAAAGGTACCATCAGCAACACGAGCCTTGTCTTTTACCTGAACAAGGCTTGTACACAGAGAAAATATCAGAACATCTAGACATGTGATCAGATGCACCGGAATCAATAATCCAGGGAGAAGAAGAATGAGACAAGTGTGCCCTTGTGGATGTGACTAAGTTACCTGAATGTGCAAATGAAGAGGAGGCACCTGTAGATGCAGTAGAAGCAGACGTACGGCGAGCCATCAAGGAACGAAGAGCCTCCTCTACCTCCGAGGCAGTAAATAGCGCTGAATCGGCAGTGGATGGGGCCTGCTCAATAAGAGTCGGTGCCGTAGGATCTAATGATGTAGTATGATGAGCACGATAATTACCTCCCTGCGAGTGTCCCCCACGACCCCCAGACTGTCCCGAGCGACCCCCACGACCCCCAGGCTGTCCAGGTGGGCGGCCGTGCAATTTCCAGCATGTCTCCCTGGTATGATAAGGCCGATTACAATAATCACAGAACTGCTTGGCTTTCTCAGACGATCCAGACTCATTAGAAGAACCACGACCCCGGGACTATTTGTTCCCATCTCTCTGAGGAACCGAAATGAGAACAGATCTGTCGGTAGAAGTAGGTGGAAGCATAGCAGAACGTCGACTCTCCTCGTTCTGTATATATGCAAAGGCCTCCTGAAGAGAAGGCAAATGATCCATCCCAAGGACACGGCTGCGAACAGGATCATACTCAGCATTAAGTCCCTCCAAAAACTTAAAAATCCTCTCTTCAGCAACCAGTTTACTATAGGCAACGGAGTCGGTTGGACAAACAGGCTTATAGTCCAAGAGGTGATCAAGTCGTTTCCAACTAGTGGTCAGAGATGTGAAAAACTGAAGAACACTCATCTCTCCCTGTTCCGAGCGACCAATCGTTCGTCTCAACTCAAATATCTGTGCAGAATTGCCCTTTCGGGAGTAGGTGTTGGCCATGGTCTCCCAAATGTCTTGAGCAGTCGCCATGTCCAAAAAAACCTCAGCAATCTCAGGAATCATAGAATGGCAAAACCATGTCATGACAGTGGAGTTCTCCATCTCCCACTTGTCATATGCAGCATCCTCGGTGCTAGGTGCCTTGATTCGTCCGTTGATATACCCCATCTTCCCTCTGCCCTTAAGAGACATGGTTACAGACCCAGACCAAGCCAAGTAGTTCTGACCATTGAAGAGGGAAGTAGTAAGCTTAACATTCGGGCTCTCAGAAGGAGCAACAACAATAGTTTCACTCCTGGGCTGCTGTGTATTCAAAGTGGATTTATCTCCATCCGACATCTTGAATCGACACGCAACAATGCCCTCAACAATTGAAGAACAACGAAGAAGAACTTGTATCAACGGAGAGACTACACCCAATCGTAACTTAAAACACCATACAGGATGCCAGAAAATCAGTCATCACTGATCAAGGGTCCATAAAAGGACCAAAAAACTGAAAAAAGATTAGACTCCAATCAACCGTGGCTGTCAGAAATAATGGTGATGAAGGATGAAGGCCGAAACAAGGTGAGAATTTGGCTTAGGTGGATCAGTAAGGGCTAGCGAGGCATGTAGGGGTTGCGGCTTGATGTGGAGGCTGCTGTGGGTGAAGCAGAAGCCCTAGGGGGCTGCGCCTAGGAGCAGCAAGGCCCTACAGGGCTGCGACTTGGGCTGGAAAGCCCTAGGAGGCTGCGACTGGGATGGGAAAGCCCTGGGGGGCTGCGGCTTGGATGAGAAAAGCCCTGGGGGGCTGCGGCTGAATGGGAAGACCCCCTGTGTGCTGCGGCTAGGTGTTAGGTGGTGGTTTGTGGTGGTGGATTGTGGTGGTTTGTGGTGGTGGATGGTGATCCCTCTTAGGGAGGCTCTGATACCATGAAGATTTAGATTAGGGCAAGCGTAGGAGACAAATGATGTCTCCTATTGTTTATTATATGATGAGAATAAAAAGATTACAATAGTACCCCTATGACTAATACATAAGAGTAAGGAGAATAAAGTAAAAGACTAAATTAAAAAAACAAGTAAACTAACAATAACTGCTATATATATTTATTATATAATTAATTTTATTGAAAAAAAAATCCGCCTAGGTCCCGCCTAGGCATACGCCTAGGCCCCTAGGCGCTAGGCCCCCCTCAGCCGCCCGACTAGTGCCTAGCAATTTTTAGAACATTGATGATTAGAAGGAAGGTTAATGTAGTATGTTTACAAGAAATGAAGTGGGTTGGAGAGAAAGATGAGGAGGTAGAAAAGACTAGGTATAAGATATTCTATACGGGGAAAGATATACTTAAAATTAGGGGTGGCAATCGGGTCGTGTCGGGTCATAATCGTGTCGGGCCATTATCGTGTCGGGTCATTGTCGTGTCGGGTTTTAATCGTGTCATTCTTAACGTGTCATAATCGTGTTGGGTTATAATCGTGCCGGGTCATATACGGGTTACCCGTTTAACCCGTCTAACCCGTGTAGGGTGTCATCGGTTCGGTTCAGTTTGGTTCGGATCGAATCGAATCAAACTTTTATTTTTTTATTTTCGATTTTTTTTTTTCATATTTTGAAAACCAACCGAAGTGGTCGGTTCGATCTATTTTGCCAATTTTGGTGATCAGATCAATTTTTTAGTTGTAAGTAATTTAAGAAACCCAATCGGTTAGCTCGATTCGGCTATTCGAAATAAGCTTACAGCCCTACTAAGAACACAAACAAGTCTTCCATCAAATGTATCAATTATTAACATGTACATCTTAAATACCAAAATACTACAAATATAACAATATCTAACTATTATAAACTTAACACCTAAGCACATCCACACAAACTGAATAAGAAGAAATGTTGTTTTTACTAACAGTATAAAAAAATTTCTTCACTTGCCATCCATCAAAAATCAAGATTAACAGTTGTATTTATCTAATTGACTAATTTGTCTCCCTCCCAATCCAGCAATCCTAGCGGGCTTCCTCCCTTTTTTTTTTAATTATTTTTTATTTTTATTTTTTATGCAATGCTTGATGCATGAATGCTTCCAGGCTCCAGTTTCCTTCGTCCTTTATTAGTTATTAATTATTATTTTTTTATTACATTAGTTATTAATTATTATATATAAATTTACATGTTTGGTAAGTTGGTAACTACTCTTTTTTTTTTTTTTTTGAACAAAAAAAAAACAATTTTAGTTTAAATATATCTATATATATTTTAAATATTTTTTTCTCTAAAAATAATAATAATAATTTTTTAAAAAAATATTTTATTTTTTATTTTTTTTATATTACTTTTATTTTAGACTTCCAGATTATTAAAAATTATTTTTAAAACTAAAAAAATTTTTGCCCCAACAGCACTTAAATACTTAATCGGGTCAAACGGGTTGACCCGCTTCAACCCGTTTATTAATCGTGTCAAACGGGTCGACTCGTTTATGACCCGTGCCCTTATACGGGTCACTCAAACTCGTTTATTTTCGTGTCGGGTCGTTTCGGGTTGCCGTGTCGTGTCGAAAATTGCCACCCCTACTTAAAATGGTGTTGGAATCATTGTTGACAAGAACTTCAAGGATAGGGTTGTGACAGTCACGAGGATATGAGATAGAATATTGCTAATTAAACTGGTAGTTGGAGAAGATATAATCAATGTGATTAGTGCATACGCACCCCGAGTAGGATTGGATGATCACACTAAAAGACAATTCCGGGATGAATTGGACGTTTTATACACCATGTAATTGCCGTGTTTGTGTCCTAGATTTTAAATATTTACCGCGTTGTAGTGTCCGTAATCGTGCTACATAGCTCTCATCAGCATCTCACAGTCTGGTTGACATCTTCTTGCAAAATCATTACAGTTTACTCTTATTTCACCAGCATTTCTTTCATACCTTCTGCACTCTACAGTATTTGATATTATGTTGACTTCATGTCAAAATTTAAAAATGATATAACCACATTAAGGAATCATATCTTTCTAGGAGTTCACGGGTAAGTTAATTGACGAGGAGGAGTTGCCTGAAGACCAGAAGGAGGCATTTAAGGTAAACTTTACTGATTAAGTGCAACTTATATAGGTCTCCTCTAGAGCTACAATTGAAATGAGCTGTTTATGTACAGCTTGGGCTTGGCTGGTTAACAAGCTTGTTCAAGTTCGCAATTTGTGTTTCCTTTTGATGTTTAATGGCCACGTTGTATTCTAGCAGAGCTTATGCATTTTTGTAATGTTCAGACAAATAAACGTGTAGCCTTTTACAGCAGGTAGTATATAGCATAAGAGTAATTGCTTAAAAGTACAAGGTGCACAATACAGAGGAAGCCTACCATCAGGCTGACATATTAGGTCAGCTCCAAATGGGGATTTTCTCCGTTTGAGATTGCTCCTTTGACCCACTACTATGAGGTCATAATCTGACCAACATTTTGAGCCATCCGTATTTGCAGCTGAGCCGAGCCAACCAAGCTAAGCCTCAAAGCTTCCATGCTTCCACCAAGCTGGTCGGAATGTGGAATCCTGGTCAATTTGTGCTGTGGCATCCTCCAGACCAGCTGAGCTGAGTTCGATCCACCTAATACTTAGCTTGGCTGGTTTGTTTGCTGCCCACGCTTACATGCTTTCCAAGTCACATTTTTGAAGTTTATTCTAATGCATATAGTTTATATATTTTACTTTTTGCTTATTTCACAGGATTTTGTTAAAGTGAAGGTGCGAGAAGCAAAGAAAGCTAACCGTGAGGTATTAAGTGGCAGACTTCGGTTGTGACCAATATTTTATTCGACATTTAGCTTGAAATATATAGTGCACTGTATTCATTTTCCTATAGGCAAGGGAAGCAAGGAAAAAAGCATTAGAAGAAATGAACGAGGAGACAAAGGCTGCATTCCAGAATATGAGGTTTTACAAGTTCTATCCTGTTCCAACGGATGATTCTCCTGACGTGTCTAATGTTAAGGTAAGGTCTTAATTGTAACTCTCTTTTTCACTTTTGCATGAAACTAACGACCACGATTGGGTCGTTTGCGGTTGGTTGAAGCAATCTCAAAGGAGAGTTTGGTTTTGGGTAGTTTGTCATTCTTTAGATGAATGATAAAAATTAGTACCTATTAGCTGAATAGAATTTGTGGCTATCATCTGTTTAATGCTTGAGGAAGATTTAGCTCCATATCCAATTGCCTTGATCTGGTGAACTTGAACAAGTATACGCTTATCTTTTGGAAAATAACTAATAATGTCCACGCACAGGGGAATACAAAATTTGTTCTCAATCTGTAGGATAGTAACGATTACACTGCATAGTATTTTGCATGGAATAAAGTTAACGATGAATCCGGCTCTCCACTGTGTAGTTGTAACTTTTTAGTTGATATTGGTCTCTCTATTCAGCTTTAAATAGAAAATAACTGTGGCAGATAGTTTCCTATGGATGCAGTTTTTAAGTTATGCATTTGTTAATTAGAGGAGGATATTATGGATCCAGTTCATGTGTCTACCTATATTCCCCTGCTTTTTAGTTCACTCTTCGACTGTTTCTATGACCGAGTGCTGGTATTTAAAAGTAATTGTTGCGTCTGGATCTTCATACTCTGTGGTTGCGTTTCTTGGATAAGGTATCATCTATTGATATTATTAATCGCTGAAAATACATCATAAGAATTTTCTAATCACACCATGCTATAGTAAACACTTTATATGAGAACATTCTTTGTTGGAGAAGACACGCCATGCATGTCTGTGAGATGTGCCCAAGTTGCCCACTAAACCAAACCAAACCAAACCAAGCCTGGTGTCCCAATCAGTTGGGGTCGGCTGTATGAATCCTTTTTCTCCATTCTGCACGATCAAGAGCTATATGCTCACTTAAATTATATACATTCATATCTTGTTGCACTACATACTCCCGGGTCAGTCTAGGTCCGCCTCTCCGTTTAACCATTCCAGACACTACGATCTTATCACTCTTTCGCACAGGATACCCACTGTTTCAACAAAATAAATGGTTAACAAATCTCTAGGTATCCATATCAAGGACGATGTGTGATTTGGGCAGAGCCAATTCACTTCATTTCAGCAGAGGGTTTTAAGAAAATATGGGATACCCAATGAAATAGCAGTGTTTCCCGGATATAATCAATTTCCTCCTTGATATGACAATTTGAAATTCAAAGAATTGCAGTGCTTAGAAGTTAGAACGTGTTCTTTAATGACTACGTGGGATACTAGATTAATCATCCAGCGATATCTCCAATTGACATGTCTGTTCAATTATGTTACATCAGTTCATCTTTGTGAAAACATATTCAAAGAATGGCAGTGCTAACTGCTATGTGCACAATTTTATATGTGAACATTCTTTCTTTCTTTTTTGTTTATTTATTTATTTTTTTGTTTTTTCATATTTCTTTACTTGTTTGATGGATTACCACTTAAATGTCGTTATCTTTGGTAAATTGCTGCATTTGGTTCTAAATTAATTCTAGCTGAAACTCTGGATCATTGATGAACCAACTCAGTTGTGTTCGTTGGTGAGGTATCTAATCTATGATTGACACTAGTCAAGAATGGTTTTTCGTCTGGGCAAGGGCTTCCATCACATTGTCTACTTTTTGTATTTGCATGGTTCGAATTTCTTGTCTATTCTGGTGTAGGATGCACACAACCATAGTTCTTACTCTCCCCACCTTTTTCCATCTTGTCTTGCAGTCTCCGTTCATAAACAGGTATTATGGGAAAGCTCATAGGGTTCTGTGATTGGGAATGCCGATTACCTGTTGTTTTATGAATATGGCGTTCTATGCATAGAGGAGATAAAAATGCCCGAGATCAAAGATTTGGCTCATTAGGGCATATTCAGGAACATGACAAGGATGCCTTATATTAAGGTAATCTTGTAGTTTTTAAGACATTTACGTAGAAGAAAACGAAGCAATGCAGGGTAAAAGCAAATAATTGAGTTATCTTTTCTAAAATTACAGGTATTTCTACAATTTTGGAAACAATTTGTTAGGCTTCACTATCTGTGAATTCCCCATTTGTTCCAGCCAGGCATAATACTGTATTCTGTAACACTTCTTGTAGTTACCTTAGTTTTGTAATTTCAAAAGTTAAATTCTACAAGCATGAACGGCAAAAAGAATTGTTTGATCATTTTTACTACCCATTTTGAAGGGGCCAACATGTATAAGATCTAAAATTTCAGAAAATTTTAAGGATGAAATTACAAATTTCAAAAATTTTGGTTGTCCCTCTTATGTTCTGCCCTTGTACATAGTTATGTGATACCATCAATCACTACCACAAAATGTGGAACAATTATTATGCCATTTGTTAACCAAATTGAGGATTCAAATTTGAAAAGCAAAGCATTATTCAACTTCTCCTAAGCATGCTTGAGTTAGAAATTAAGATGGTAATTGATTTTTTTTAATGGTGCTTGGAATGAGAATGACTAAATTCCTCCTTGCATATAACTTTTTGGTTAATCCCCAAACTCCTCACTTTTTTTTTTGTTGGACCAAAATGACCATATTTGATATTACACACAAAAATAGCCTCATCAGCGCATTCCCAAAGTAGCATTTTTATTTTACTCATCAAATGCAGAGTTACTTTCAACATTTTTAACTCCAATTTCAATTAAACAAAACACGAGCATCTAAATACTCGTGCTATGGTGCTTCCTAGCAAGAAGTTTGTGAGGTGCCGCTATAGCTTCTTCCAGAGAGATGTCTCGTCCCTTTGCCTGATTGAGACCTTGTCGATACTTGTTACCAGACCAAGTGAATTCCCCTAGAAGAGAGCTTAAAGTGGGCTTAATTTTACGAAAAAAGATCATAAAAAAGTCCTAATGAATACTGAAATTGTTCAACTGCTATCGGGTACTTGAGCTGATCTATGACCATTTTCGATAGGCATTCATTGGGTCATTTCCTTTGTTGGAATTCCTTTAGGCCCGTTTGGTTCACTGGAAAGGAATTACGAAAATGAAACTAATTCCAAGTAATCCAATTCCAGGAAAATCGATGCCAAAAATTAGTTATATTATAGTGTTTGGATGAACCAACGAATAATCTTGGAAATAACATTTATCTTCTTTAAATTATAAGTTCATTTTAAAAATGTTGAAAAGTATGATAAAATTTTACTTAAAAGTATTTATTTGTATTTGTATTATTATTTACTAGTATATATCATTGTATGATTTGCAAGACAATAGTTTGAAAGTTTAACCATTTAATCATTTGATTAGGTAATTTAAATTCAAATTTACACGCTATTAATTTGTTGAATGAGTGAGATAATGTTGTTTCCTAGAGAAATGAATCTAAATACCACCTCAACATAAGGAATAAGTTTTCTTGTTTTTCTAAGAATCTATTTCTTGTTGGAAATAGATTTTGGATCCATTAAACACACCAAACACACAAAAGTCATTCCAAGGAATGAGATTTCTTTTCTCGCTTACTTTCCAAGCAAACCAAAAGGGGCCTTAGAATAACACCACCTTTCGTGCAAGAAAGATATTTGAGTTGTGCATTACTACATCCCCACTTTTCTACACACTTTTTGACATAGCTTTAAATGCATGTACCCTGTGTTTTGTGTGAGTGATGCACAGAAAAGTGTGAAAAATTCAAACAGCACAAGGTATATGCATTTAAAGCATAATGTGTCAAAAAATGTGTATACTTAGCATTATTGATTTGAGTTTGGGCAGGTGGGTAAAAAACATACATGGAAAATCCATCAAGCAAGATTTACATGGCATATGCCGCATATCAAATCTGATTATTTATTTATTTATTTATTGAAATTGACAGTCAAAATTTGGCTGTCAAAATACCATTTTTTTGGTTTGTAAAATTGGCATATACAGTGCATAAATCTTGAAACGTTAACTTAACCCAAATAAAAACATTCAAAAATAGTTATGGTCGTCTCAAGCAAATTTCACTGTCTTTATAACACGGGTAGATCACAATTTTTAGTGTAAATGTCACTCATATACGTAACATTACAATGACAATGAAATTATTCTACTATTAACTGTAATATCTTAACATTTTCCACTACCTCAATCACAAATCGTAGAGAAATTTCAAACACTTAAAAACGAAAAGGGCAATAATATTGATATTTATTACTTGGAAGACATAAATTTCACTATTATTTGGTCGAAAATGAAATCAAACTGTCCTATTATCTAAATAAATATAATGAAATTTGTACTATCTTTATATAAAAGCTAACTAGTGCCATTTTCACAAACTTATTCATAAATCGAAGTGCAGTTACATACAATTTATGACCAAAAGAGTAGTAAAATCTGGCATTTATCATCAAAAGACATTTAAATTTTACTGAAATAAAATTACACTATCATTGCAAACAAAGGTAATGAAATGTTTGGGAAGGTTTGCATACTACACACACAAAAAAAAAAAAAACAAAAAAACAAAAAAAACAAAAAAAGGCAACGGACAAGCCCCAAACTATTGAAAGAGTTTCAGGGTGGAAATCCCTTGGAATGCCTGGGTACCCCTGCTTGCGGATCCTGTAGAGTCTAGATTGAAATCCATCCAAAAGGTTACTATAAGTCCACAACCGGAAAAAAAATAAAAAAAAAAAATAAAAGCCAACTAAAAAGACTACTAACAAATAAAATTAAAATAAAAAAAATGAGCAACTAACCCCACAAGGAGTCATTCCCAGTCTGCAAACCAATAGAGTCAGAAAGTTAAATTCCTTCAAATGGAAATTGGAAACTTCAATTCGTGGGGTATCTACAATTCTTGGGCTATCTACATGATGCCTTAACACAAAAAAACAGCTGAAGTAACAAAATGAGAAATTTTTCAATATTTGTCTGAGAAATTTTCTAATTCGCTATTAACGAAGTAAAAATTTTTTACTTTTTTTTTTTTATTGATAAATTTCTCACAATACCAAATTGAACTACTATACAACTCTCCACACAGAAACAATATTGATCGAATAATTAATCAGAGCCTTTATTTATTTATTTTATTTATTTTATTATCTAATCTATTCACAGCCTTTTGCATACTAAATGAGGGGTTGTTCGGATTGGAATATACAAAAATTAAAATTCATGAAATTCAACAAATATAGAAAACCACTATTTTAGGTATCTCTATGATTTAAGGCACCATATCTCCATTGATACAGTTATCTTATCCCGGAGCATTAATGCATATTCTAATTAAATAAAATGTAATAAAGATATTTTAGTCGAAAAAATATCTTAAAACAATGGGAGAAATGACTGATTTCTAATATACTTTTGGATTAAAGATCAATTTATATAGTAACAATACCAATTGGACTCAATCTACTTTAATGTATTACTAATTTACTAGGGACTAAAACTTATATTTCTATATAATTGTTAAATTTTTTTTTCCCCCCAAAAATTGGGGGCCCCCCCTGCTCTACGTACGTCCTTGTAAAGAGTACTTGGTTCTCCAAAAATTGGGATACTCCAACGCCATGAGAGAACAAAGCTTCACTACAAATAACTGAAGATTACTAGGGTCTCAACTCTCTTCTCACAGCCCTCTCGCTCCTCTTTACTAGCTTGCCCAAATTCATCTCTCTTACATGTCCTATATATGAGACTCCAATTTTTGAGACACAAAACATATTCGTTCCAGCCGCCTCTAATCTTGCTTGAGCGAGATTGGACTCTTCCTGCTTGCCTGAAACTCACTCAAGTGAGCCCCATTCCCAATCTTGCTCAATCTATCTATAATTGCCCAAAAGCACAATTAATTTGAGCCGAATTCTTACCAAACCTAATAAATTCACAACATGAATGCGTTATGAACAGCTGAATCCAAATCTGTTGTGCACAAAGATCACAAAAACACGAATATACGTGGAGCAAACTTATGTAGAAAATTTCATTGAAGGAATTTAAGTTCTTTAACTCAGGAATATGCCCAAGAGCCAAACACAAAATCATCAACTCTCACACACTACACAAACTTCAGTGACCCTCGCTCGAGCGAGCAACAACTCTCCTAAAAAGAGCCACACTCAACTAAACCATTAATCACAATTGCAACAAAAACATCAAACCTTCCTACAAATCACCAGAACTGCAGATCCACTTATCTTTGACACTGAAAGGAAAATTAAATTTTGATTTCTTTAGCATCTTTTTTTTTTTTTTTTTTTGTTTTGTTTTGTTTTGTTTTGAAAGATAGTTTTATTGATCTTGAATCAAAGGTAATGGATCAAACACAAGTTTGAATCCACCTTACGGATAGTTTTATTTCTTTAGTATCTATTAAGCCCAAAAGTTGACATTCTCTTAATACAAAGAACAATGAATCTACATGTTACAATTATATCACCCAAAAAGAAAAAAACAAACAAACAAACAAATTTTCATGTTTGGCAATATCTCTAACACTTAATTGGAAAGCACAATGTTCTATATAATTTGTGTAGTGTGATGTAAGTGTAACCAACCAGGAATTAAATGGGCCATTGGCATCTCAAAATCTAAAGTTGGAATCACTGTGGATATTGCGTGATGAGTGGAGAGATATGGTGAATGAAACAAGGAGCTTTTGAAGTAAAAAAGTGCCAATATTCTTGTGGTCAAGTGACATCACCTCTTCTTCCCAAGTGAGAGGGAATGGGTTCAAATCTCCCTATAGGGCTGTAGGAGGGGGTTTTCCCTCCTTTATTGTAGAACGCCCCGTGTGCTCGTGTCAGGTCTATTTCTTGGGTTCTACTACTTGGATTTGTGTGTGTGTGTGTGTGTGTGTGCGCGCGGGCACGTGTGTGTGTGGCGTGAGTCATCCAGGTAAGGAATTTTTTTTTAAAAAAGAGTACAAAAGTAAACTTAGATATTTTTCTGATACATGCCTCGACCGAAAATTTGAAGGGACTCAATTTTCTGTTTTTATTTTAATTTTTTTGGTAGTTGTTTCTATTTTTCTTTTTCTTTTTTTTTTTTTAAAATGAAAAACTAAAAATGTGATTGATAATTATTTCAATAATTTTTTTTTTTAAAAACGACAACAAAATTTGGTCAGAAAACGAAATCGAAAACGAAAATAGTGGTTTTCAATTTTTGTTTTTATATAAGGAAAACAAAAATAGTTTTCGTTTTCAAAATTGAGAATAACTGAAAATTTAGAACGTTACCATGCGGGTCACAAAGCACTTGTATGTATAAAAGTGATGCTATGGTTTCTAGATTTGTGAACTAAATGTAAATTTCTAGTGATGTGGAATCAATGAGAATAGTTTTTAATCAAATTCAAGTGATTCCATAAAAATAAAACTATCCCATCACTTGAAACAACTTTCAATCGAATTCAGGTGATTCCATTACGATGAAAGTGGCTGTCACATTAGTCAGATCGTCTCAACTTTGGAATAAATTAAAGTATTTCCCATGACCCATATGATGGTAATGCTGTCACAATATTACAATATGAATATATAATGTTTAAAATTTTAAATTTTATTCCCAAATGATATACAATATAACAATGAAACCAAATCCAATGGAGTAATTAAGACCATTATTTGAAAGTTGTTTTAGATTGGCCAGGTACCAAATTTCCATTACAAATCTGAAAAACATATCTTTGTAGTGCAATATAGCGTAGTAATTATATCGGGAAGATAATTCTAATAGAGTAATGTTATGCTTCCTAAATTTTTATCTCAAAAATGCTTCTCAAATGTCGTGGTAGTGGGTCCAGGTCTAATACAGTGGCACCAGTTGAAAGAACCCATTTTGATTGGAAGTCATTTAACTGACTACAACTACCACATCATTTGAAAAACACTTTTGGGATGAAAATTTCGGAATCATAGTATTACTCATTCCAATATCTATCAACACCACAAAGGAAACGAATTAATATAACACTTGATGAAAAAACAACGTACAGTTGGTAGGTTTCACATTGATCTTCAGTTAATTACTGCATGTTTATATTCATAGCCGGTATTTCAGAATCTACCACTCAACCCCATGATGAAGATGAGCTGCCATTGAATCTCCATTATTTTCTCTAATGATATTAATCTGGCCAATATTAAAATCTCCACTCACCAAATTATTCTCTCCATACATGGGCCCATACCCGCCGCCTATGACTCTCCTGCGATTATCTGCGTAGCTTTTCTCTCTAGTACTAGTCATGATCTGATCACGTGCCACAACATGAACATGAGGTGAAATAATATTCAAATTCTGTTCATTAATATTAATAATATCTGCTGGTACTGGTAGTAGTCTTTGATTAGGCATAGAGGTGGAGGAGTTTTTTTGATCTCCCTCAACCTCTCTATACTTGTTGAGATAAACCTTCAAAGGTCCAACATAGTTCTCAAACCCTAGGGTTGTCATGGCCCACAAGAGATCTTCGCCGTTGATCGTCTTTCTCTTCTCTCTCTGACACTTATCACTAGCTTCACCTGTGATGAAGCTTATGAACTCAGAAACACATTCTTGTACGGTCTCTTTCGCTTCTTTTGATATCTTTGCGTTTGCGGGGAGAGACTTTTTCATTATACGGCTCAAGTTGGCGATGGGAAGAAATCGGTCTTGGTCTTTGTCTTTGTCGGAGGTACTGTTGCCGGAGGACGGGCTTCCGATAGGGCTTGTTTGGCTTCTTTTTCCAGTCATTATATAAAAAGGAATGGAAAATTGAAAGATAGAAAGATATAATTGTGAGAGGAGATGTTATGGCGCCGCGCCCACGCCCGAGGTGGTGTTGTGTGAAATGTAAGGAGAAAGTGTTTGTTTGGGTTTTTAAGCTAAAGAGAATGAGGAGAGGAAAAGAGTGGATGGGCGGTTTTGATGTGGACAGGAAACCAAATAAAAAGATCACTAAAACCATTATAAACTATATAAAGATTTTTCTTGTTGGTCAAATTTTAAGTCTTCATAATTTGGTTTGTACGTGAATTTAAACCACGAGTAATTAAAAGTTAAAAGTGTTTTCAACATAAATGTACCTTGAGAAAAAGAGGGACGAAAGTAACTCAAAAACTTCAATTTATTTATTTTCTCATATATTAAATTTCTTTCGTTGGTATTTTGTCCACTATTTTCCTTAGTAAACAAACAAAAGAACTTACATATATATATATATATATATATATTAGTATTTTCTTTTCTTCCCTTACTAAATTCGTGAACCAAGCAGAATGTTACTAGCCAAATGAAGGAAGACATTTTTCTTAGGCTTTGTTTGGTTCTTGGATATTTAGTGAGAGAAAAGAAAGAAAAAAATAGAGGAAAACTTTTTTTAATACGAAAAGGACTGAAATAGGATAGAAAATAGAGTAAGTTAAGGAATATATTAAAAAATTTAAATGTTGTGAGTCAATTAATTTTCTTCCTTACTTCGCATATTACAATTATATTTTAAAAATTATTAATTTTTAATATTATTTAAGCATGAAGGAAAACGTACACAAGAAAAAATACGAGAGAACTGATTTCTTACGCCAGCAAATTCAAGAGTCAAATAGGTAAAACCAAATATAAAAGTAAAGAAAGATAATAGAAAACTAAATTAAGGTCAAAAGTAAGACATTGGAGTATTATCTTTATTGAAAGAGTGTGGATCATCAATTCCAACTAAGGTCTAGCCAAAAAAAAAAATTAACCCAACTTAGACTCTATTTTGTTTGCAAATTAATTAAGAGAATGAAAATGAGTAGAAATATTATTGGGTGCATGGGATGTGCACTAAACTCTGCAGGCCTGGTTTCTTGTATAATGGCTCGAATTTCATAAAAAAAACTGACTCTGTGGGTAAGAAGTGCACCCAAAATTTTACTCTATATACGGGTCTTTGGCTCGGCTTTCATAAAAAAATTGACTTTGAAAATAAATTATTTTTTATTTGCTTTATTGAGATATTGTTTTTCACTTCCTATATTCTCACTTATCTTTATTCATTATGTGTTTGATAATCTAATTAAGTGTTGAAAATAAAAAAAGTTTTAATAATCAGTTAAAAAAGTTGAAACTTTTGTGTTTATTTTTATATTTTTTTAAGAGCGTTTGAAAATGTACAACTTCACTGTAAAACCAACTAAAAATATACGTACTGAAAACTTTAAGTAGCAAAGTTCTACTGAATGTAGACTATTTCCTCTACTTGAAGCACTGTTTTAAGAATTGCAAATTAATAGCTTAAAATTTTCAGTACTTAAAATTCAATTATTAATTTTCAGTTGAGTTATTATTAGCACTCCAAAAATCAAGTAAAACATTATGGTACTACTCTGATAATCTGTCATACCATGCACTCAATTAATGCAATCTATAGAGTGTACGCATTTAGTAGTCAATGAAGTGTAAATAACAATATATATATATATATATATTTTGGTAACAGTAGGTGTGCGGGCCAGTTTGCGCGCACCTCCACTAATCCCACGAAGTCAGGACGTCTGGGTGAATCACCTCTGACCACCCCCTTGAGTACCCAAAGACCTTACTATCCGGCCACGAAGAAAATAATTTGTAAATAACAATATTGCCCTTTTCAGTTTTATCAATCAGGCCGAAGAAAATTGCCCTCAATTCACCAGTGCTCTCTTTTTTCTTTGAGTAATATTTTGGGCACTAACAACTTCCACTAACACTTACTAACACACTCTATCTCTCTCCTAGTGGTACTGCGGGGCCCACTGCGGGCCCCGCAGTACCACTAGGAGAGAGATAGAGTGTGTTAGTAAGTGTTAGTGGAAGTTGTTAGTGCCCCTAGCATTGCCCTTTTTTTCTTTTTGTCACTAAATCTATCAACCATAGCAAAGGCTTAAAAACAGAATAAAAGTCATTTTTTTAGAAAGGTACTAATTGTATCACAATATATACATCTTTAAAGTAAGTGAAAAGTAAGATGAATAATAATAGAGCATTACAAGACTCACACATTTTTTTTACACATAACTTTAAATATATGTATCTTGTGCTGTATAAGTAGGGCATAAAAAAAAAATTTAAAAATTCAAACAGTTCAAGATACGTTTATTTAAAACTGTGTGTAAAAAATATATATATTAACTGTGTAAGTCTAACATTTTCCATAATAATATTAACTATAATTGGTGGTGGCCTGGGAGTACCTTCCAAAAGTGTCATTTCAAACACAAAGTCTAAGAAAAATGAATAATGATAGATATACAAACAAAATGCACAACTAAATACACAACTTGCTTAAAATTGTTAGACCTCGTGCTAAAAAGTTTGTACACACAAAAAGACAAAAAAAAAAAAAAAAAAAAGGTATACAATTTTTTCAGCACGAGGTCCAATAATTTTAAATAAATTGTGTATTTAATTGTACATTTTTTTTTTCTGCATCTAACAATACTCAAGAAAAATATCCGAAAACATCCATGGTCTTTGACTGGAAATTAATTAACTATTAATTTAAATTTTTTTATTTTTTTATTTTTGACATGACCAAAAATTAGCTGATAAGACGTCAATATTGTTCGGCTTCGGTGCTTCACCAATCTTTTAACCACATTGGACATGACAACTTGTTCAGAAACAAATAGGAGTATTACTGTGCTGGAACTCTTATCCATTTAATCTCCTTATCAAATATTTGGAATACACAGACATACCCTTATGCCACTAACTCAACATGTATGGACTATGTCATCTTCATGTCCAGAATCTGACTGTTCGGGTCGGCTTGGTGGTTAACAACTAAATTGATTCTATTAATTACTACTTTAAATGGTTTGGTAGAGGTCTTTTACTCACTTGGGTGTCCGTGTTTAATCTAAAATCTCTCTAAAAACTACTAATTTATCATGACTATGTAACTTAATGGAGAATTTGAGAATTCAACGGAGAAATTTAAACTAGCAAAAAAGTTTGAAGGATTTTGTTTAGCAAAAAAAAAAAAATAATAATAATAATAAAAAATAAAAAATAAAAATTTTTGAAGTATTTTGACTTGAGGACTCCATTCATGAGTAAGTTCACAGCGTAACATGTAATGATGTAACAATGCATGAATATATATGTGCCAGCCTAGAGTTCACTTCTTATATTATCTCATAAACACACACACACACACGCATTATTCTTAATTTCTTCTAGCATTGCAATTGTTGAATTGGTTTGAAGGTTTGAAATAAATAAATATCTTTGCCTTTACCACTGAACTAGTATCTTTTGTACGGCTTAAAAATGAAATAAAAGGAAGAAGCACTGCTAGCATATATATATATATGCTTTACTTTGTTCAATTTATATGCCTCACTGAGATTCTACCCCAAATTTTTTTTTTCCCTTCCAATTTTCAAAGTTTTCAACGCCTCTCTTTCTTTATTGCACCCAAAAAATATATATATATATATATAAATAATAATAATAATAATAAAGAAAGAAGAAGAAGAATGTGCTATTTACACCTCAATTGTTTCAACTGCTGTTAAATTTTTTTTTTGTTTGATCGATCTGCTGATTCAATAAAGGAAAATAAATGAAAGAAATTCAAATGGAAGGAAATTAGGAAATGAATTTATCCCTTTCTTCTATAACCGGATAAAATTACAAGCTAAATTTTTTTTTCCATTCCCCAGAATTGTGTGAAATAACGAGAATAGGAGAAGGAACTGACATGTGAAAGATAAAAATTACTTCCGTTTTTTTTTTTTTGGTTGCTGAGCGTAACAAAAAAAAAATATAAGAAAAAAAAACTTGTGGGTGTGAGAAATATATATTTTTTTTTCCTTCTCTAATTCATGAACAAAAGAGAGCTAGCCTTATATAGTCTTTCTTTATCTCTAAAACCAAATTTATTTGCTCTTTCTTGTTTCTTCTACTACATCTTTTTCTTTCCCTTTCTAGATATTTCTATGAACATTTGTTTGTATAATTTGCTGTAGATATGGAAGTTTGTGATTACACATAGTTAAATGCAAGTCAAGATTTATATATTGACAAAATTTTATTGGCTTAATTGATCAATTGATCCTCATTAGTCTCACTGCCATGCCATTATTTCACTGATCAATATTTCTTAAGTATTGTTAAGTATTATATCAACTTGAATTTTGATTTGAATATTGGGTAACTCACTCACCAAATTCCAACTATTAACACTATACATCCAGTTTTAAATTGAATATCCAGCTACTTAATTCAAACCCTCACTATAATATTATAGTAAAACACTAACTATGCCCTTAAAACAGAATTGTGCCAAATGGCTTCCCGAAACTTCCTTCATCTATTCTTCAACTGCATATTTTAAATACTTTAACTGTCTCTAAGTTCCTGTCCGCTAAGTAGAATTAAAACTGAAAGTCTAAGGATTATGTACAAGCATGATATTTTTTTAAGGGTTGTCCTCCATCTTTCATTAGACAACTTTATTATCAAAATTAAAATTGACCAAACATTAGGGTATGACATAGGTGGAAACTTCTAGGTCAAATATAGAGTTAGATAATTACAACTAGTAAGCTTGGATGATCTTGCTCGAGGTGACATGATAAAACATATGAAAAATGCCATTTGAGAATCTAAAAAATGCTGCATATAGGTGCAAAGAAACTAAAAGGAATCAATCTGTTTTTGATTACATATTCACTGAGAAAGGATTACAGCTTTATACTAGTAATAATACAATTAGATCCTACTAGCTCGATCTATTGCCTATAATCAAGCCTAATGATTTACATATACGGAAGCAAATAACTAATGATCAATTTACAATATTTGACATCCTAATCACAGCATAGTTTCCTTTTAACACTCCCCCTCAAGTTGGAGTGTATGTTAATGACACCCAACTTGCCAAGTAGAGTTTCGAACTGTGTGGAGCTCAATGGTTTGGTGAACAAATCTGATGGTTGATTTGTGGTTCGGATATGGGCTGTCCGAATCATTCCTTCTTGAATCTTTTCACGTACCAAGTGACAGTCTATCTCTATATGCTTGGTCCGTTCATGAAACACTGGGTTTGATGCTATGTGTATGGCTGCCTGATTATCACAGAATAAAATTACTGGTTGTGTGTGACTTACTTTCAAATCCTTCAAGATGTTTTTCAACCACGTAATCTCACAGCATGTAGCAGCCATAGAGCGGTATTCTGCTTTTGCACTTGAGCGTGATACTGTAGTTTGTTTCTTGGTTTTCCAAGAAATTGGCGCTTGACCAAGCAATATGCAATAACCTGTAATCGATCTCCTTGTGTCCTTGCAACGAGCCCAATCGACATCGCAAAATGCTCGTAACTGAAGTGAACCTGTGGATGGAAAAAGGATGCCTTGCCCAAGTGTTTGCTTGATGTATTTGAGCTAGCACTTTATGAGCTGCCTCCAAGTGTGGTTGCAGGGGTTTGTCCATAAATTGGCTTAACACATGGATAGCATATCCCAAGTCCGGCCTCGTTAAAGTTAGGTAGATCAGCCTCCCAACTAGTCTTCTGTACGGCGATGGATCATCCAAGAGTTGGCCAGTTGATTGTGTGAGCGGCATGTTTTGTTCCATAGGAAACCGGGAAGGTTTGACACCCAAGAATCCGGCATCATCCAGAATTTCTAAGGCATATTTACGCTGCGATAAGGTGATTCCATGCCGTGACCTTGCAACTTCTATGCCTAGAAAATATTTGAGCTGTCCTAAGTCCTTGAGCTTGAATTGTTTGGACAAGAAAAGTTTTGTATTCTCTATGTCCTGCAAGTTATTTCCAGCCAATATTACATCATCAACATAGACAAGCAATGTCAAAAAGCTACCTTGGCGATGTCGGATGAACAGAGAATAGTCGGACAAGGATTGATGGAAACCATCAGCCGTGAGTGCATTAGACAATTTGATGAACCATTGTTTAGAAGCCTGTTTCAATCCATTTAACAATTTGTGTAATTTACACACACGATTCTCCCCCTTTCGTCCGAAACCAGGAGGCAAGGACATATATACTTCTTCATCAAGGTCACCATTTAAAAATGCATTGTTGACATCTAATTGATGGAGATGCTAACCACACAAAGCTGCCACACTAAGCAAAACACGAACAGTCACCAATTTGGCTACAGGAGCAAAAGTCTCTCGGTAATCAACTCCTTCAACCTGACTATAGCCCTTGGCCACCAACCAGGCTTTATAGCAGTCTATTGTCCCATCAGCTTGCAATTTGATTTTATAGACCCACTTGCAGCCGATAGGCCGCTTATGGGTTGGCAAGGGTACTAGACTCTAGGTTTTATTGGCTTGTAATGCTGCAATCTCGTGTTGCATAGCCTCACGCCACTTAGGATTTTGGATAGCCTGTGAAAAACTAGTGGGTTCTCTGAGAAGGGTTAGTTTGGTAGTGAAGGCTTTATGAACAGAAGAAAGATTATCATAGGACAAAAATTGAGAAAGGGGATGAACGGTACCTAAAGTGTTGACCATGTCCGTGGAGGATGTCGGTGCGGGTCTTGAAGGGAGAGTCGTCTTGACATGAAAGTCCTGCAAGTAAGAAGGTGGTTTGGTTGGGCGGCCGACACGACCAGATGGTTGGGTCGGTGTGATGGGCGAAGATGATGGGGTCACGATCTTGGTTGGGTTAGGAGATGATGACGCTGGTATGTAAGAGTTCGGTAAAGGAGAAACATGGCATGTTTTATCTGGTGATGATATTGTTGTAATGGAAGGAGCAGGCTAATCATTTGGGTTAATGATGGTGGGAGGAATAGGATCTGATAGTGAGTCCATGTCAAAACTCATAAATGGCTCATTATTTTGGACCAAAGATCGTGGCCGGATGTATCAGACTTAATTGGCGCAGCAGAATGTGGGTGATTGTGAAAAGGGAACGTGTCCTCAAAGAAAACAATGTCCCGTGAAACCATGACCTTTTCTGAACAAGATCAAAAACACGATACCCTTTTTGCCCATAAGGATATCCGAGAAAAATGCATCGAGATGCTCGACGATCGAATTTCGAAGGTTTTTTTGCATGAGTGGAAACAAAACACAAAAAAACCAAAAACTCGTAAGTGCGAGTAATTGGGAACTTTGTTGAATAGCTTTTCATATGGAGATTTTCCTTGAAGAAGGGGGGTCGGTGTTCGATTTATGAGATATGCAGAAGTAAGAATAACATCCCCCCAAAATTGTTTAGGAAGACCGGCCTGAAAAAGTAAAGCACGCGCCATGTTTAACAAATGCCTATGCTTTCGCTCGGCAACTCCATTTTGTTGTGGTGTGTCGACACAACTAGTTTGATGAATAATACCCTTGAGTCCATAAAAACTTTCAAGTTTAAATTTAGGACCATTGTCACTATGAATGATTTTGACCTTGGAATTAAATTGAGTCTCAGCCATGTTAATAAATTTGACTAGGAGATCCCTGGTGTTAGATTTATGTTTCATTAGATAAATCCATGTGTATCTAGTATGATCATCAACAATGGTAAGGAAATAATTTGCACCCGAAATAAAAGCAACTTTATAACCTCCCCAAATATCAACATGAATTAAATCAAAACAAGATGCACTAGAAATGGAACTCAAAGGAAATGGAAGTCTTGTTTGTTTAGCCAATGGGCAAACTAAACACTTATTGGTAGTACAAGGTTTATTTTTGAAATCTGAAAGAGGAAATAACGAAGAAACTTTGGTTGAGGGATGCCCACGACGTTGATGCCAAAGAGTCGGATTAGAGGTTCTGACATGGTTGCATGTTCCTTTCTTGGATTGATCGAGATAATAGATGCCCTCCCGTTCAATTCCCATCCCAATCATCTTCCCCAAGCGTAGGTCCTGAATGACACAAAATTGTCTTAGAAAAACAGTATACAGGATGAGGTAAGGGCTAATTTACTAATTGAAATCAAATTCAATCGAAAGTGTGGGACACACAAAACTTTATCAAGGATCAAATCGGGAGATAGAACAATCTTGCCAATATGGGTGACTTGTGCTACTGCACCATTTGGCGATTCCACAGTATGATCATAAACAGGTTTGGAATGTGTGAGTAAACTAGGGCTACAAACCATATGATTAGTACAACCACTATCCAAAATCCAGATGTTCTTCCTGCTATTAGAAATGAGTGAAAAAGCTTTACCTGAAAGCTCATCATGGGTCAAAGAATTACCAACTTGATTGGCAGATGAAGATTTATTCTTCATCATGCTTAGAATCTGTTTGCATTCGTCTGATGTGAAGGGAAAATTTGTTTCTTTCATCTCGGTCATGTGAGATGAAACTTGATTCCCTTTGGAAATCGTCGTTTGATTGAACTCAGCTTCTACCGCTGCCTTCCTCTTGCGACAGTATTCGTTTGTGTGCCCTTTCTAACCGCAAAACGTGCATTTAAGATGAGCACGACAATTTTTGGCGGTGTGATTTAGTCTGTTGCATTTGGAACATTTAAGTTCACTTCTTTCCCCTTCAGACTCACGTTTCGAGTTCCTCACAGCAAAAACAACACCATTTGGTTGTGTATGGCCTTTTCCGGTTGTTACTTCCGACTGCTTTTCATGGTAAACGACCAGCGAATAGGCTTTATTCACTGTGGGCAGCGGTTCCTGCAATAGGGTATTGCTGCGAACACCCGCTTATGATTCATTAAGTCCCATATGGAACTTTATAGTTTTCTGCTTGTCCAGATACGCAGCCATGTCTTTGATTGTTCCACAAGCGCAGGTTATAAATGCACATATCGCATCACGTTCATCCCATAGACCTTTTAGCTTTGTAAAATAAGACCCTACAGACATGTTACCTTGCACACAATCATGGATCTCGTTCTCAATATGGAACAATTGAACAATAATCGTATGTGAGAATCGCTCCTGCAAATCGAGCCACATGTGCCTGGCATCCTTGCAGTTGATGTCGTTGCTGACAATCTCTTTGGATATCGATCCCAGCAGCCAAGTTTTGATCAAATTGTTGCAATGATTCCACTGCTGTAATTCTTCTGGATTTTGATCATCAGGCTTCTTGGTTGAACCATCTATGAGTCCAATTTTGTTCTTTACAGTTAAGGCCATAGTCATGGATTGACTCCATGTGCTATAGTGTCACACCCCAATCCGCCTCGTGCGGATTAGGACACGTGTAACAATGCTACAAGCGCCCAAATACATTAATTTGTAGAGAAACATGCGAACTACAAGGAAACACGTGTGTTAAACGACATCAAACAACTCTATTGTTACAAAATAGCCCCAAGGGTAAAATTGTAATTAATAAGGTATAGAAAATTTTATACCAAAAGATAGGTCTTTGAGTCCCGGTTTCAACGCAAAAAACGGCGCGCAAATCCGATTTTTCTAGAAAAAGTTATGTACGTTTCCGTAAAAGGCGACGTGCTGCCAAATTTGTACGCGGATCGATCCGCCCTTTAAACCCGGATCGATCCGATTTGTCAAAAACTGGCAGAGACTTGCAAAAAAGGCCCGGATCGATCCAAGGCAAAAAGGGGGATCGATCCGGCTTACCAGAAGTCATTTTTGCTGGTTAAAACCATGTTT
Organism: Hydrangea macrophylla; assembly: GCA_033977485.1. Classification (NCBI taxonomy): domain Eukaryota; kingdom Viridiplantae; phylum Streptophyta; class Magnoliopsida; order Cornales; family Hydrangeaceae; genus Hydrangea; species Hydrangea macrophylla. The sequence continues at coordinate 94,636,398 of CM066986.1, forward strand.
TTCAAGTCCAAACATATCCAAACCATCTCCAAACTTCATGAAACTTTGGGAAACAACTCCAAACACATTTCCAAACACTTTAAACATAAACCAAGCATGTACCACATATCTACAACTAGAATTGGATCAAATCCACTCATGAACTCAATTCATTTGAATCAAAACAAACTTTAAAGCTTTGGAACTCAATTTTCATTAAAAGTTCATAGAATTGATTGGGAATGAACTCAAGCTAAGCCAATATCATACACACAACCAAAACTTGTCCACAACACTAATGACATGATATAAACTTGTCGGATCGACTCAACACAATAACCTTCGTTTAAACAACCAAACATGGAAATTCGCATAAGTGTTTTCAACTTCACTCCAAAATCACCAAACAACGAGTTGGAAAGACAAAACCTCTCGATTGCAAGCTGAGAATTAACCAACCATTTTAGAAACCAATATTTACAACATTCTACAAGTTAGAAGAGAGTTCACATGCTCTAACCCAAAATCTCCCTTATCTCTCCCATCTCCCCACTCACAAGTCAAGACTTCAAATCACAAGTTAAGGAACCCAAGCCACTAGTTACATATAACACAAGTTTAAAAACATATTTACAAGCTCTAATTCTCTTTCCCAATCCCGAGCACGTCACTTTCTCTCCGGGTATTGCTCCGTACCTGCGGTGGTTGTTATGTACCACAACAGAAATAGGAAAACGGTTTTCTTAAGCAATTTGCTTAGTGAGCATTCTAAACATGATTGTATGTTTAATACGTGCAATGCTATGATTAACACATAAAAACACAACCGTAGTCGCCGAGTCACCGGTTATATGGTTCATTCAGACCCGAAGACCTCCCTTGGTCCCGTGGCCACTTCTATTCCTTGGACTTCCGTATTTATCGGATTCTTCCTCTTCACCACCCTTATTACTCCCAACAATGAACCATTTTCCCGGTGCTCATTGACTAACACATAAGCAAATAAGCACATATACATGTATCAACACATAATCTCTATAAAAATTGATATGAAATTATTAATCCAACAACATAATAGCTTCTAAACATGGATGAATATCTCTAAAACCACTTGGAGCTTTGAACACATTAAACCCAATCATTTAGTTTGTGTAGAAAACTCACCTCCCACAGATTCTACCCAAGATTAAGCTAGAGAAGTGCTGAATTTCACCAATTGAACCTCAATTTCTACCCCAACAAGAATCCTACAAGAATTCGGTAGACGACGTCTCACCGTTAAGTACGAGCTACTAAAATCTAGCAATTTAAACAGAAATTAAGGGTATAGAAATGATCGTCTCACCTCTACGAGTCCAAAAGTGGTCTCGGATCGTAAATCCGACGAACGGCGGCGGCGGCGGAACGGCGAGATTTCGACGTCGGTGACGGTTTCTCCGTTTCTCTCTCCGAACTCTCTTCTTTTTCTTTTGATTTCTGCAGAAATGAGAGTCTCCCTCTCTCCTACACCTATACATGCACAAGCATGAGGTGTTTTAACCTCAACTTTACCCATTTTTCACTTACACCCCCGAATTTTCTTAAGTTCTTATTATGAACTCCCCCAAACATTCCATTAACTACCCAATTATTTAATGAGTGTTTGTCTAAGTTCCGTATGGGTCCCAACGTGGATCCCACATATTTTGTGAAATTGCTATCGCACCTACTAATTTTAAATCTTTTTCATTTATACCCTTAGTTGGGTGTCCAAACTAATGCTAACACATATTATCATGTAATATGAAAGCATATAAACAAATATTCATGTAATCACATAAAATGCATTTAATCATTTAAAATGTAAATTACCAATTTACCCTTCGCTGGGTTCCATTTCAATACATGTCCCACCTTACTGGGGGCTTTTCCAACTAGTGTCCCTCTCTGAACACTTTTTACATTGGCGAGTCCAAGCCTCCCCTTAATCCGTTTATACACTAATTTTACTAATTAATGCATATTAACACAAATAATTAACCCGTTCTCCGGGTACGGGTGTTACATATAGTTATCTTCAACCAGGGATTGTGGCACAAGCACGATGCCAAGTTGGTCTGAATGGTGGAGATAGAGTTGATGATTGGGGTTGTCCCACTTGATACTCGTGGCAGTGCCTTTTGATTTGTCGTCTCCCATGGTGGGCGGCTAGGTGATGTTGTGCTTTGTTTGATTGCCCAGTTCAATGCTCTGATACCATGCAAAGAAACTAAAGGGAATCAATCTATTTTTGATTACATATTCACTGAGAAAGGATTACAGCTTTATACGAGTAATAATACAATTAGATCCTACTCTATTGCCTATAATCAAGCCTAATGATTTACATATATGGAAGCAAATAACTAATGATCAATTTACAATATTTGACATCCTATTTACAGCATAGTTTCCTTTAACAATAGGAGTAGGAAAGCATCCAAACAAAAGAGACCAATCACCTAAGACAAGGGCGTGCATAATTCTAAGTCTGGCTTAAGGAAATCAACATGCAAGATTAGGGTGTGGAATTAAATTTTTGGAATTATCTGTAATTAATATTAGAACATTTGCAATCAGTGGAAGATTCAAGAATAATGACTAGGGAGGCTATGCACAAGAGGGTTAGAACAATATGGAGGTTCGTGCGAGGGCAGGGCCCTTGAAGCAAAAATTTCGGGTATATTTGTAGGCCATTATGTTCAAATAATAAGGACTAGTTGGTAATTGCAACTTGTAAGGTTTGAAATGATGTAGTAAAATAATTTGGGTTAGAGTCAATTGTTCAGTGAGAAGAAACTATATGTTGAGCCAAATATTTTGGATGTGTATTGATGATGTCGAATCATGTTGAACAATTCAGATGTCATGTTTAAAATGAAATAAATGCGTAAAGAGCAAGGAACAAGAATTGTATGTGGTTCGGCGTTGTTAACGAAGTAACCTACTTCCATGTGTGTCAATGTTTCCACTATAGAAAATTGTTTACAACAATGGAACTAGAACAATCAAGGGCTACCGTACGTACACAACTGCCTATAATATTCTAGGGTAACTTAGCTGACTAGGGTTTCGTCGCCTCAAGGGAGAGAGAGTGGGAGAAACCGACCGTGAGATACTAGGGCTAGGGATGTGAATTTCAGATCCCTTTTCGAAGGGGAAGATAATTAACTCTTTTTAAATATAGTACAAAGGGTTTCTTAATACAAGTAGGGTGCCCTAGTTGATTTAGGAGAGTGATCGGACGACTATTTTCTTATCCTAGCGATCTTAGATTAGGTTGCCTCTAATTGGCGGTTTATGTAGGAGTCACTGAGTCTATGCCACGTTAGACTCACTATTGAGCTGGCTGAGTTGGACTAGTTGTGCTAGGACTATTCTATACTTAGGAGAGGTCTACCCGAGCACTGCATCCCGACCTCGACGTCGGGCAGAGTGGTCGGTTGAGAGTAGTGGATACTTTATCCATTATGGGATTATCATGTATATTACAATATGAGCCAATCTATTACATATATATATATTATATATATATATATATAAAATTTTATTCACCTTTAATTTGTATGGGTTGATTACAATGGGGCCAACATATTATATACTAAAATTTTCTTTTTAGCCAACCAATATTTTCCGAGGGACAGTATAGAATTCACATAACTTGAGTGTGGGTATGTGGGCTGGGGGGGTTAATCGTATGGACCCTACAGTGGCCAACGGTCCACAAATGACCGTCACACGGTATGACGGTCATGACTTGGGATAACTTCTATCCCTTGCATGCAGGCCCCTTGTTGGGTTTGTGAAGTTTGATCCACTCTGATACCGGGGGTTCGGGGGGCGGGCCCCCCGAGTTTGAATTTTATTTCAGACCAAGGGTATTTTAGTGTCACGCCCCGACGTAGCATAATTCAGGAAAGCATTTAATTTCCTTTATGGACTCGTAGGTCGTGACAAGTGAGTATGACCAATTGTCCCTGCAAACAAATAACTTAACAACATTTCTAAAAGAAAGGATACTAATAAACATAAGCTCCCAAATTTAAAACTTACTAAACTATTACATAAGTCAATGTCTTAGGCACAAAACGCCCTTATTCAAAAGCTATTCTCCAGTCTATTACAACTTCAGAAATAAAAGACATAGGAAATAATAAGCAGCCTCCTGGAAAGTTCCATGCCTCTAACTAGCGTAGTCGAAGTACCCTGGCTGCTCCTGCCCCTGAAAATCTGGACATACAGTCCAGGACGCATCAACGCCGTCAGCTTATGAAAGCTGGTGAGTAAAATAAACAAGTGCTCGCAATGTATATATAAGCAAATAAACAACGGTACCATTTAACTTTAACAGTAATATATTCAAGGTTCCAATTCCAACATGAATCACGGGGGAATATAAGAATTAAAATACGAAATTGTACATGAATTGTGAGACATCTTATTTTGCCAATTCTTTCCTTTAGAACAATCCAATTCAATCAACACATCATTTCAGCTACCAGAAGTAATAAGTATTCAGTCATCCAATTCATACGCTACACTATCGCCTCCAATACCAGGAATACTATCCGATCGGTATTGAAGTCACACGCCACACTACTGCCTCAGATACCAGGAATACTATCCGATCGATATCTAGACCAAACACAACCAACCATCGTTCCGGATATCAGGAATACTATCCGATCAATATCCGAAACGCGCGCCTTAGATACCAGGAATACTATCCGATCGATATCTAAGTCGTACACAACACTATCACCATCGCTTCGGATATCAGGAATACTATCCGATCAATATCCGAAACATGCGCCTTAGATACCAGGAATACTATCCGATCGATATCTAAGTCGTACACAACACTATCACCATCGCTTCGGATATCAGGAATACTATCCGATTAATATCCGAAACATGCGCCTTAGATACCAGGAATACTATCCGATCGATATCTAAGTCGTACACAACACTATCACCTCCAATACCAGGAATACTATCCGATCGATATTGAGGTCACACACCAAACTGCCACCCTTTACTCTTTTCACGCTTTATTCCACACATGCATATTGACACAACCTCGACCCTGATATGTATGTCAATGTTCCATAAATAACACCATTACTTACTCACAAAATCGGACAATCGTACGAGCATAAATTTCGGTCTTAAACATTCTTGTAAGTCCAATTTTCTAACAGTGAGCCTTTAAAACAGTGTATTTGTCAAACAGTTCTTTGAAATTCCCCAAAACATTTTCCAAACAGTCCCTTAACAAAAATTATACAAACTGCCAAAACTGCCACCTCGCGCGAGCGGGTCGCGCGAGCGAGGGGGAGGGGGTGTCGCGCGAGCGGATCGCGCGAGCGAGGGGGAAGGCCAGATCGCGCGAGCGGATCGCGCGCGCGAAAGGGAAGGCCGGATCGCGCGAGCGGGTCGCGCGAGCGGGGGAGCTGGACAGGTCGCGCGAGCGGATCGCGCGCGCGAAGGGGTGGGACGGTCCGCGCGAGCGGGCCGCGCGAGCGAGCCTCGCGCGAGCGGGTCGCGCGCGCGAGTTCTTGCAGAATGTCGTCTTCTTCGTTTTCTCCCCTGTTTCTGGTTTTCAAGCTGATTTTACCCATTTTCAGAATCTGTTCGTACTAGGACATGTGATATATGGTTCTCTTCAGTTTTCCGCGTAGATTAAGAATACGCGATCAATTTTAACTAATACGGATTATATCTCTAAATATTCGCGATTAAAGTGAGGGTGTCAAAACTTTAAATCAACCGTTCGTCGCGATACGGATGAATTAAGTCGTAGGATTCGAACCGTAGCCTATTGGCATCGATATCTTTCATTCCCAATTTACAGAATTGATTTTGGTTACGATTTCTAAAACTCCAATTCTCAAGCTTCAATGGTGTATTGATATATATACACATATACACACATATATACACTGAAATTTACATATATATACGTTGAGAGTGAGTTTAATTTACTCACTGAGGTGTTTACTATAGAGAATTTGAGATAGATAATTTCCCCCGAGAATTCCGTTGTTGAGAATGCTCCTCCGTTTGTGATCTTGAGATGTGTATATATGTATAACTATGTATGTGTTTGTGTATATAATCTAAGTGTGTGTGTTGTGTGATGATCTTTGAGAGGTAGAGAAAATTGAGAGAGAATTAGAGAGAGTTTCAGAGAGTTTAGGTGAGTGAGAGAGAGAAAGCAACGTGTATATATAAACTGCCCAAAATTGGGCTCCAAGCAAAGGGTGGAAATTACCCGGTGAGGTTGAGCTCACGTGCTCCCTCACCCAACATGCGATATAGACGCAGATTTAAAACAAAACTGGTATTTTTCGGTTGATATAAAAATACTGAAAATTATATTTTTGCGTAGGAATAAATTCCCGGTTTGTACAAAATATAGATATCGATTTTGAAACCTTATAAAATATTTTGGAAATTACAGTTTGACCCCAGATAATTATTACAAAGAGAAATTAAATTAAAATACTCATGGAAATGAAACGAAATATTTATTTATTAATGATAATAAAATACAGGGCGTTACATCCTACCCACCTTAACAGAGATTTCGCCCCGAAATCTGAGCTAACTAATCCTGAAACAACTCGGGGTATCTAATCCTCATGTCTGACTCTAACTCCCACGACGCTTCTCCTTCGTCATGATGCCTCCACTGAACCTTAACCAAAGGAACGTCTCTTCTTCTCAACCTCTTGATACTCTGGTCGAGAATCCTCACAGGTCTATCCTTGTAGACAACATTCTGACTCGTCTCAATATCATCAAAATTAACCACATGTGAAGGGTCCCGTATGTATTTCCTTAACATACTGACATGGAACACATTATGAACACCAGACATCTTTGGTGGCAACGCGAGCCGATAAGCCACTTTCCCAACACGCTCCAAAATCTCGAACGGTCCGATAAAACGAGGTGCCAACTTCCCTCTCTTCTGACCAAAACGTACTACTCCCCGAACAGGTGAAACCTTAAGGAGTACGTGATCTCCAACACTGAACTCCAAGTCCTTTCGACGTCGATCCGCATAACTCTTGTGTCTGCTCTGTGCAGTTTTCATCCTTTCCTTGACCAGTGAAATCTTCTCATTGGTCTCTCTCACCAAATCTGGTCCCAAAAGTTCTGTGTCTCCCACCTCAGCCCAACACAACGGAGATCGACAAGGTCGTCCGTACAAAGCTTCGAACGGCGCCATTCCAATGCTCGAGTGATAACTGTTGTTATAAGCAAATTCGACCAATGGCAAGTGCGTCTCCCAAGACTCTTCAAAGTCAATTGCACAAGCTCTCAGCATATCTTCCATTATCTGATTAACACGCTCGGTCTGCCCATCGGTCTGAGGATGGAATGCAGTACTCATCTTGAGCGAAGTTCCCATAGCCTTCTGCAGACTTTCCCAAAATCCCGAGGTAAAACGTGCATCTCGGTCTGATACAATCGTCACAGGCGCACCGTGCAGTCGCACCACTTGCTGTAGGTACATCCGACTCATCCTTTCTACTGGGTAAGTCATATTGTACGCGATAAAGTGTGCAGACTTCGTCAAACGATCCATAATTACCCAAATCGCGTCATGATTCTGTTGTGACCGGGGTAATCCAACCACGAAATCCATAGTTATGTGCTCCCACTTCCATCCTGGAACAGGTAAGGGTTGCAACAATCCCGAGGGTCTCTGATGTTCGGCCTTCACTTGTTGACAAGTCAAACATTTAGACACAAACTCGGCTACTTCTCGTTTCATCCCTTCCCACCAGAAGTTTCTCTTCAGGTCTTTATACATTTTCGTTCCTCCTGGGTGTACTGTCAGTCTCGATTTATGTGCTTCTTCGAGAATATCTTTTCTCAAATCTCCGGAATCTGGCACACACAATCTGTCTCGACATCTGTACCCTCCATCGGCCCCAACCTTCCATTCTGTCGGGTCCTTTTCTGACATCTTGGCGAACCATACTTGAAACTTCTCATCTCCCTTCTGGGCTTCGATGATTCGACTCACAAGTGTTGGTTGTACTACGAGGCATCCAAAGTGCTGCCTGGCACTTCCCTCTGAAATCTGCATATCAAATTCTGCGATTGTCTCTAAAGCTTTCCATTCCCTCATCATCAATGAAGCAATCATTCCTTGAGGTTTCCGGCTTAGGGCGTCAGCGACTACGTTAGCCTTACCAGGGTGGTACTCTAATGTGAAGTCATAGTCCTTGATCAGTTCCATCCACCGACGTTGCCTCATGTTCAACTCCTTCTGAGTAAACAAATACTTAAGGCTTTTGTGGTCTGAGAACAAATCAAACTTCTCCCCGTAGAGGTAGTGTCTCCAGGTCTTGAGCGCGAACACTACTGCTGCCAGCTCCAAATCATGAGTTGGGTAATTCAATTCATTTGGCTTCAACTGTCGCGAACCATAGGCGATAACCTTTCCGTCTTGCATAAGGACACATCCCAATCCTTGATACGAGGCGTCACTAAAAATAGTGAACTTCTCACCATCCCTTGGTATCGCAAGCACTGGCGCTGTTGTCAATCTCTCTTTCAATTTCAGAAAAGCGCGTTCATGCTTATCAGTCCATTCAAACTTCAAATCTTTCTTAGTCAAACCAGTTAACGGGGCTGCTATCTTGGAGAAACCTTCTACAAATCTCCGATAGTAACCAGCTAGTCCCAGAAAACTTCTGACTTCTGTAGCATTGGTCGGCCGAGTCCAATTCGCCACTGCATCGGTCTTTGATGAGTCAACCGCGATTCCTTGTTGAGAGATCACATGCCCGAGAAACTTAACTTCCTGAAGCCAGAATTCACACTTGCTGAATTTAGCATACAGGCGGTGATCCTTGAGAGTCTGCAACGCGATCCTCAGGTGTTGTTCATGCTCTTCCTCTGACTTGGAATAGATCAAAATATCATCAATAAAGACAATAACGAATTGGTCCAAATAGGGCTTGAATACTCTGTTCATCAAGTCCATAAACACAGCCGGAGCATTCGTCATCCCAAACGGCATCACTAAAAACTCATAGTGTCCGTATCTCGTCCTGAAAGCAGTCTTAGGTATGTCTTCCTTCCGCACCCTCAACTGGTGATACCCTGACCGTAGATCAATCTTAGAAAAGGTCGTGGCTCCTTGCAACTGATCAAACAGATCGTCTATCCGAGGTAAATGATACTTATTCTTGATAGTAACCTTATTCAGTTCTCGGTAGTCAATACACAGCCGCATCGTCCCATCCTTCTTCTTCACGAATAACACTGGTGCTCCCCAGGGTGAAGTACTTGGACGAACAAAACCCAACTTCTCAAGTTCTTGAACTTGTTCCTTCAGCTCCAACAACTCTGTAGGGGCCATCCTGTAGGGAACCTTGGTTATAGGTCGAGTACCTGGTACCAATTCTACACAGAATTTTATGTCCCTTTCCGGCGGTAATCCTGAAATATCTCGGAATACTTCCTCGAACTCTTTGATTACCGGTATAGATGATACTGTCACCTCTGCACTGACAACCTCAATGTTTGCTAGGCATCTAGTGAGGAACATATCACCCGAAGGGTTACATTGGAAATCGAAGAGTTGATTCCCCTTGTCCGCAAATGTGATCCTCTTCCTTGCACAATCCAACTTCGCATCATTCTTCTCGAGCCAATCCATTCCCAGGATTATATCAAACTCCTTCATCGACAGAACCACCAAACTTGCCAAAAGTTCACGGTCTCCCAACCGTAGAGGACAATCCTTACACACATGTAATAACTTGACGGTGGTCCCTAAGGGTGAGACAGCACTCAAAGCTTCCTCTAAACGTTGCGGTACTATACCCAACTCCTGAACAATCTTAACAGATATAAAAGAATGTGTAGCACCCGTGTCGAATAAAACTTTAACATGAGAGTTAAACAAAGTTAGAGTACCTTCCACTGTCTGTTGCTCGGGCACTCTCTCCTCATAAGCACCTCCTTCATATCCTGTTTCTTCATAACCAGCAGCCTCGGGAATAACAGCATTCAGGCGGGCTTGTCCTTGCTGACCATAGTTGCCTTTCCTAGGAGCCTTGCATTCCGGACTTATGTGACCTGGCATGCCACAATTATAGCATACGACTCCTGGACGATCCGCACGCCTAGGTGCTCTGCAATCTTTAGCTCGATGACCGGGAACTCCACAATTGAAGCAGTTATTGTTTTTGGCCCCTTCTATTGCTAGAGGCTGATACTGCTGAACTGCTGGTGTCTGCTGTGGTTTCTTTCCTCCATCCCAGGTCCTTTTCTGTCCTTGAGGGTACCCAGGTTTCTGTCCTGAATATCCCTTCTGCGGAGGCCGATTTCCAAATGACTTCAGATTCTGACAACCATCATTCTCTAACCCCGTAGCCAATCTCACCAGAGCTTCAAATGACTGGCCCAGATGCCCCATAGTCAGATGTCGGAGAGACAAGTTGAGACCCCGGTGATACTTCTTGATTTTCTTCTGGGGTGTGTCCACCATATGTGAAGCAAAACGAGACAGACGCTCAAATCGAGTAGTGTACTCTCGGACAGTCAGATTCCCTTGAGTCAACTCCATAAACTCTTTCTCTCTCTTGTCCTTCTCTTCTTCGGGGAAATACTTCTCAAGAAACCTTTCCTTGAACACCACCCATGGCATTCTCCTTGCAGCTTCTTCCCCTATCGTCGCCTTTTCTGCATCCCACCAATCAGCCGCTGCATAAGACAGCTGAAAGATAGCTAGACGCTTCTTCTCTAGATCAGTGCACTCTATGGTCTCAAAGATACGCTCCATCTGACGTAGCCACTGTTCCGCTTGCCAGGGTTCATCAGTTCCCGCAAAATACTCAGGTCGCAGGGCGCGAAACTCTTTGAGAAGCTTGTCTCCAGTCTGGTGGGCTTGCCTTCCATTCCCGTTGTAATTCCCATTCTGATTATTGTTCCTCGCATTCTGATCACTAATCCTCTCCAACCTCCTTACAAAAGCTTCGAACATCCCGGTTGGATCTATTACCGGGGGTGCATCTTCAATAGCAGGACGATTCCTGAGATTTCTTCCAGCCATCTGATCGAGAGAACGGTACCTATCCATCAATCAATAGAATTCGGTCAACCCCTCGAGAAGAAAGAAAACTCTAAACGATAGAAAGCGACTAGACACGGAATAAAGTCGAACTATCTTATCTCAATTCTATCTTAACGGCAGATCCTAGGTGTTTTCTGGACAATTGGTCGAGCCATAACCTGGCTCTGATACCAAAAAGCCTGTCACGCCCCGACGTAGCATAATTCAGGAAAGCATTTAATTTCCTTTATGGACTCGTAGGTCGTGACAAGTGAGTATGACCAATTGTCCCTGCAAACAAATAACTTAACAACATTTCTAAAAGAAAGGATACTAATAAACATAAGCTCCCAAATTTAAAACTTACTAAACTATTACATAAGTCAATGTCTTAGGCACAAAACGCCCTTATTCAAAAGCTATTCTCCAGTCTATTACAACTTCAGAAATGAAAGACATAGGAAATAATAAGCAGCCTCCTGGAAAGTTCCCTGCCTCTAACTAGCGTAGTCGAAGTACCCTGGCTGCCCCTGCCCCTGAAAATCTGGACATACAGTCCAGGATGCATCAACGCCGTCAGCTTATGAAAGCTGGTGAGTAAAATAAACAAGTGCTCGCAATGTATATATAAGCAAATAAACAACGGTACCATTTAACTTTAACAGTAATATATTCAAGGTTCCAATTCCAACATGAATCACGGGGGAATATAAGAATTAAAATACGAAATTGTACATGAATTGTGAGACATCTTATTTTGCCAATTCTTTCCTTTAGAACAATCCAATTCAATCAACACATCATTTCAGCTACCAGAAGTAATAAGTATTCAGTCATCCAATTCATACGCTACACTATCGCCTCCAATACCAGGAATACTATCCGATCGGTATTGAAGTCACACGCCACACTACTGCCTCAGATACCAGGAATACTATCCGATCGATATCTAGACCAAACACAACCAACCATCGTTCCGGATATCAGGAATACTATCCGATCAATATCCGAAACGCGCGCCTTAGATACCAGGAATACTATCCGATCGATATCTAAGTCGTACACAACACTATCACCATCGCTTCGGATATCAGGAATACTATCCGATCAATATCCGAAACATGCGCCTTAGATACCAGGAATACTATCCGATCGATATCTAAGTCGTACACAACACTATCACCATCGCTTCGGATATCAGGAATACTATCCGATCAATATCCGAAACATGCGCCTTAGATACCAGGAATACTATCCGATCGATATCTAAGTCGTACACAACACTATCACCTCCAATACCAGGAATACTATCCGATCGATATTGAGGTCACACACCAAACTGCCACCCTTTACTCTTTTCACGCTTTATTCCACACATGCATATTGACACAACCTCGACCCTAATATGTATGTCAATGTTCCATAAATAACACCATTACTTACTCACAAAATCGGACAATCGTACGAGCATAAATTTCGGTCTTAAACATTCTTGTAAGTCCAATTTTCTAACAGTGAGCCTTTAAAACAGTGTATTTGTCAAACAGTTCTTTGAAATTCCCCAAAACATTTTCCAAACAGTCCCTTAACAAAAATTATACAAACTGCCAAAACTGCCACCTCGCGCGAGCGGGTCGCGCGAGCGAGGGGGAGGGGGTGTCGCGCGAGCGAGGGGGAAGGCCAGATCGCGCGAGCGGATCGCGCGCGCGAAAGGGAAGGCCGGATCGCGCGAGCGGGTCGCGCGAGCGGGGGAGCTGGACAGGTCGCGCGAGCGGATCGCGCGCGCGAAGGGGTGGGACGGTCCGCGCGAGCGGGCCGCGCGAGCGAGCCTCGCGCGAGCGGGTCGCGCGCGCGAGTTCTTGCAGAATGTCGTCTTCTTCGTTTTCTCCCCTGTTTCTGGTTTTCAAGCTGATTTTACCCATTTTCAGAATCTGTTCGTACTAGGACATGTGATATATGGTTCTCTTCAGTTTTCCGCGTAGATTAAGAATACGCGATCAATTTTAACTAATACGGATTATATCTCTAAATATTCGCGATTAAAGTGAGGGTGTCAAAACTTTAAATCAACCGTTCGTCGCGATACGGATGAATTAAGTCGTAGGATTCGAACCGTAGCCTATTGGCATCGATATCTTTCATTCCCAATTTACAGAATTGATTTTGGTTACGATTTCTAAAACTCCAATTCTCAAGCTTCAATGGTGTATTGATATATATACACATATACACACATATATACACTGAAATTTACATATATATACGTTGAGAGTGAGTTTAATTTACTCACTGAGGTGTTTACTATAGAGAATTTGAGATAGATAATTTCCCCCGAGAATTCCGTTGTTGAGAATGCTCCTCCGTTTGTGATCTTGAGATGTGTATATATGTATAACTATGTATGTGTTTGTGTATATAATCTAAGTGTGTGTGTTGTGTGATGATCTTTGAGAGGTAGAGAAAATTGAGAGAGAATTAGAGAGAGTTTCAGAGAGTTTAGGTGAGTGAGAGAGAGAAAGCAACGTGTATATATAAACTGCCCAAAATTGGGCTCCAAGCAAAGGGTGGAAATTACCCGGTGAGGTTGAGCTCACGTGCTCCCTCACCCAACATGCGATATAGACGCAGATTTAAAACAAAACTGGTATTTTTCGGTTGATATAAAAATACTGAAAATTATATTTTTGCGTAGGAATAAATTCCCGGTTTGTACAAAATATAGATATCGATTTTGAAACCTTATAAAATATTTTGGAAATTACAGTTTGACCCCAGATAATTATTACAAAGAGAAATTAAATTAAAATACTCATGGAAATGAAACGAAATATTTATTTATTAATGATAATAAAATACAGGGCGTTACATTTAGTAATTTTCAGTGTAACCCTAGTGGGATATATTATCCCTTCTATGTGCAGCCGCAGTATGTTGAGAGCTGCGTTCTTTGAGAGAAAATCTGTAACCCTATTTCTTGATTATAGTGAACTGGTGTGAGAGGCTGTGGACGTAGGCAATTTGGCCGAACCATAGGGTATATCTTGTGTCGTGATTTGTCTGTTTTTTGTTTTCTGTGTGCGTTTGCATTGTGTGTGTTACAGGTCATATTCGCAATACCCCTCCCCCCATTTGCATTGCTACGGTATCAAAGGAAAATATTAGGTGCACAATGAATTACACAACTAATTGCACAAATGTGCAGCACAAGGTTAGACCTTGTGCTGATGCTGAAAAGCCTGCACGCACCTTTTTGAGTGTGCACACTTTTCAACACAAGATCTAACCTTATACTGCATGTTTATAAAATTAATTGTGTCATTTATTGTGCACCTAACATTACTCGGTATCAAAATGTTATGCTTTTGCATCTTGATCTACTCCAAATGTTATATATATACATACCCTGAAAATAAGTTTTTTTTTTTTTTGGGGTAACACACTCTCAAGTTACTAGTTAGGCATTTTGATGATCTTTGTTTACACTTTACAGAAAAGGGCAACCACCCTCAAAAACATCTCATCCCTTTGTTTACACTTCAGAGTCTCATTTTCTCTAAGAAAAAGCTAGCTCTGGAGGGTTGCACGAGCTTTTGCATGCCCACTAGAAAGCTCTTATATTCTTCATTTAACAAAAAAAAAAAAAAACCTTGTTTTAGATACTTTTCAATATTTTTTTTTTTTTTTTTTAATTTTTTAAAAATGGTCTACTTTTAAGATGAAGACAATATTTTTCATATGAGATTGTGAGTTGTGGATTGACGAAAATGCATGCTCATTAACCTCAGTTATTTTATCATCTTTCTAGCTGGTTCTCTATCCCTCTTTAATTTATTTCCTCTCTCTCTCTCTCTCTCTCTACATCTAAATTATCGATATTGATACAAGTTGCATGAAAAAAAAAAAATTGCTTCCACCCATGTCCACATTAGATTTCATTTCTTTAATTTTCACAAAGTGAAGATTAGAGGTGATATCTAAGAATATTAATTGCATTAAACACGATGATCACATTCTGATTTTTATCAACATTTCCTTCCAACACTCAATTGTTATTTTCTCTTAGTATATATGATGCTTCAACTGTTAGCGCTTTGACGGTTTGGTACATAAATATACTACTGTAATTAAAAAGGTTATGGTTATGGTTAACACTTATTATATATTACAATTATTTTGTATATTATAAGCAAGGTTAGATGAATCTTCAACGAGCACATTTTTGCTCACCCTTTTTTGGTTCATTATCGGTCACCCATCCATGCCTTTACTGGGTGACATGTGTCCCATTTTATTATCATTTTGCCCATCTACTATCAACAAATTACTGGAATGAGACGCATGTTACTCAGTGAAGACTTGAGTGAACAAAAATACTCTCATTTTCAAAAGCTAGTTTCCAACTACCTACTTATATTGCAGATGCATAATTAGTACTGTAAATGTTTTTCTTGTCATGATAGAACCGGACATAATGACTTAATATTTTTTTTTGGGTTAAAGATGTGGACGGGCCTATGTTTTATAGTGTGTTGCCTTAAAACATGTACCACTATCTATTTCATGTGAACGTAAATAAAAAATTTCCAAAAAGTCAAACATATAACACTATACATTTTTTTTTTTTTTTTTTTTGATTTTTTATGCAAGGATAGAAAACGATGAACTTGTCTTTGTTTAGCAAATGATGTTTAATATTCTAGTTGCCTCTTGAGCTAAATTGACTACTACATCTAAATTCTAAACCTTGAATCATATACATACATAATATGCATAACCATAATAGTTTTTTTAATTTATATAATTACATATACACACACACTTCATAATATTGGACGTTGAAATTGACGTTTCTAATATTTTATTTTCTCACATCACTTAACGCTAGGTGAGCTACCTATCTGGAATCACATTAATTTATATGCTTGCCGGCTATATATATATATACTATAAGTATTAAAACATTATACTTGCTGAGCAACAGTTGGGGCTTTTTTTTTTTGGGTGTGTGTATTTTTTGCTGCCCCTTTGATGCTCTCTTCTTCTGTACAGTGCTGATTTTCTTATTAGGGGAACCTGATTTTTGTTAACACTCTTTGTTATTAATACTACAATATTTTTCGATCACACAAAAAAAAAAAAAAAAAAAAAATTTAAAAATTAAAAAAATACTACAATATTTTTCTGTTCCTAAAAAAAAAGAAGAACAGTACGTATACTTGGTAGCTAGGTTTAGTTTTATACCTTTTGAGTTAACCAATTTATAATTGTGTTTCGATACCCGATCACAATCAACATTTTTAAGGACACAGTTAATCAAAGTACAACGTTCTAAGCTGGTACCAACGATCACAGTACCCGCATTTTTTAAGAATACAATTGACCGAGGTACAACGCTCCTAACTGGTACTAATGATTACAATTCGTGTATTTTAAGGACACAGTTAATCAAGGCCCAACTAACTAGTTCCAAAGATTACGGTCCACATATTTTAAGGACACAAGATCATCGTTCTTCTATCTTTGTGCACACATCGTTTGGTCAAAGCCCGAACTCATAACCCGAACTCACGACTCCACAGAAACACCCGAACTCATACCTCAATTGACTGATATTAATTTACTGAAGCATCTAAAGTTTCAAATAACTAGTTGTGTGAAATTTTGTGAAAAGAAAACTTTAGTGTCTAAAATTTTACATAAAATTTCACATAACTTTTTTTATGTAAAATTTGTAGAAAGAATAAGTTGTGTGAAATTCGCCCCAGCATCGGAAATTTCACATAACTTGTTCTATGAAATTTGTGAAAAGAAAAAGTTATGTGAAATTTTACATTAATAAAGTTAAGTAAAATTTCATAGCCCTTAAAAAATGACAATAAGTGCCGAGACCCGGTAGATGGAGGGAGAGGGGGTGTGGTGCGAACTTCGTTAATAATCGTGGCATAAAAAGCATTGAGAAAATTTAAAATTTTCACATAACTACTTATGTGAAATTCAAGCTATTTGAAAATTTTCAACTAACAAGTTATGTGAAATTTGGGCAATAACTTTAGACTCGTGATGCCACGCTCATTACTGGACTTCAAACCCCACACTGTTTCCCCTTCTACGTGAAGAGTTCTACTCGAACCTACCCACATATATAGAATCTACTCAAAGAGTTCTATGATTCTATCAAACAAATATACCATTATTGATATGAATTCTGAAAAAAAAAAAGAAAAGAAAAGAAAAGAAAAGAAAAAAAGAAGTGAAATTCACATTAGAAAAGTTGTGTAAAATTTCACATAACTAGTTTTGAGAAACCTTAATTTTTATTTTGCATAACTAGTTAGGTGAAATATCACAAACCTTACATAAAAAAAATCAAACAAAATTTCACAACAAATAGTGTGAAAGATGGATCAAAATGCCCACATAAACTTCACATCAGAATAGTTATGTGAAATTTCACATACTTATACCCAACAAATCCCTAGTTATGTGACATTTTTAAATTTTCACAAAACTTTATAAGAAATTTCACACACACACACACACACACACACACAAATCATTGTTAAGGAGGGATCAAAATGCCCACAAATTTTCTCCACTCAAATCTTTATTAATATATTCATCCAAACAAATTTTAACTATTCTAAACCAAACAAGCCTTAAAGTCCAAAAATAAGCCCTAAAGCCCAAACTCAATGGGATATAATGGGAGTTTGGGATAAAATATTCCTACTCTGTGCGCGCACCAAACACTGAATTGGATAATCGTTATTCAATCCGAACCCCTTATCCGGCGCGCCAAAAATGGGCTAAGAGTTTGTTTGCACCTAAAAAATACATTTTTTAAAGTCAAAATTGGTAGAGGCCGATTGGATCTTTTTAATCGGACTTAGAGACTGATTGCAAAAATTAGGGGCCAAGTGATTAACTCATAGTTGGTAGAGTCGAATGAATTTGGTTCGGACTGACTAACAAATGATGATTCGGCCACTGGCACCCATTAACAGATTCGTCATCGGGCTGCATCATTGGTGGGCCACGTCCAAAGTAGTGGCGTGAAATGTAAATGCAAAGTGGCTATCTCATATGATGACTTCAAGTAATCATCACTACACCCAAAAGTGGTAGGCCCCACCTTGTGATGACTAATTGGTCAAGACCAACTACATATTTTATTCTATTCGGACTGACCAAATTGTTTGGTAGTCATTAATTCAGTCGGACGTGAGCCTTGTTTGGCAGTTCAATCGGGCTGAACAATTGGTTTTATTTTACTGTACTGTGGTGGGCCACCACTGAATTGTCCATTTATTGGATTTGACTTCACACTGTTTGGTATTGAACGAACTTCCATGGGGCTAAGGTTCATTTGGCTGCCGTTCAGTATGAGGCTAAGTATAATTGGTTTTTACTTCTTCGGCTTTCTTTGACAGAACGTAAGGTGGGCCATATTTGGCTTTGGTCTTAAACACATTCAGCAAAGGCATTGGAAAGGAAAATCAGCCTATCGGGCTGGGCTTTCTTGTAAGTCATTCTATCGGGCACCACACAAATCCTGCCTTGCATTCAAGCATCACGAATTCAGCTGAATAACATAATTTCCCAAAGTCACTACATGATGTCAGCCATCCTACTTGGATTGACTTGTGAATTTAGTCACTTTGGCAACGTGTTGTCATAGTGGGCCACAGTCCCGTTTCAGTCGGGCAATGTGTATTGGTTTTCAATTCAAGTACCTCAATTAGAATCTGACAGGGAAACAAATACAGTGATGTGATTGAATTTCCATATCAAGATAAGGAGATATTTCTTGATTAATACTCTTGTATTCAAGATAATATTATCTGATTAGGGAATATAATATTAAGAGATTTGGAAAGTATATCATTTACTTGCAAGGGAAGTCAGCGAACCAAGATCCAATATGGACCACGTTCAGGCTGCAAATATATATACACACGTATATATATTATTCAAGATATGGAAGGCTCTTATCAGATTTGGAGTAAAATCTAGTATTTTATACCAGATAATTATGGAAGTCAAGAGCAGATTTGGGCGACAAATCTGGTAATTATACCAGATTATGATTCATAAGTTATTTCCTACCTTATCTAGGAGACTTCCATGGCCGCTATAAATCAGCAGGCAGGCCAAGCTATCAATTCACTCCGCGTCACTTCGACAAACCGCATCCAAAAAAGCATTCTAAAGCATCATTTAACATTCTTAGGATTAGTTTTATTTTCTTAGTTTTTAATTACATCCTTGTAATTTTCTCTTCCTTATTTCAATTAAATAAAAATGCTCTTTTTATTTAATTTCTCTTGCTTGTTTTCATCACTTGCTAGGCTTGTGCGCTTCAGCACTGTCTAGGGACCTTAGGTGAGGGTACTTTCCCACTCACCTTTCACAATCGCCCGTTAGATGTCAGATTTTCAAACCTTGTGTATCACTCACACAAGTGCTTTTAGGAAATTTTGTTTTATAAGTTTGGGTCTACCTCACAAGGCTCTGGCATACCCAAATAAATAAATACAGCAAACAGAGTTACTTGGCTTTTAACTTAAGAGTCATTTGGTTTTAATGGCTTTTGCTGAAGGATTGTTTGACTTAATGACTTTTGGCTCAAGGGCTGTGTGACTTTAGGCTTTTCGCTTAGGAATTGTAATACGAAAAATATTTGTCATAATTAGCGGGAAGAGCCGAAAACATGCCAAAAAAAAAAAAAAAAAGAAGCCGAATCTTACATAATGTGCCACAGGTGGTGAGTCTTAGAAGTATTCTTTTGTGATTTTTTTTTTTTAAATGTTCAAAAGCTTTTAATTCTGTGAATTAAAAATTAGATATATTTCTTGAAATAATAAAAGTGAGAATCAATAATTCATCAAGACTTAATCCAAATTCCCACAAAATTAAGCCCGATGGAGATTGATATTACTTTTCTAGTATACTAAAGTGTTCCCGAAAACACTCAAATCATATTAAATTGACGTGATCTTAGTAATACTTTGTGGTTAATTTTGATATTTGGTATGATTTCGTATCACTAGTTGTTAGCTCAATTATAAATAAAAAATAAAAAATAAAAAAAAGAAAGAAAGAAAGTAAAAACTAGTAAGAAAAGTTATCAACGATAAAAAAATGCTTTTTATTTATATTAGGGCATGTTTGGTAGGCAGGAATGCACCTTGGAATGGAATGACCATTCTTGGATTCATTTCATTCCCGTGTTTGGTGTGACCAAATATAGTAGAATGGACATTCCTTTTGGAATGGTCATTCCTACTTAGCAAGAAAGGACATTCCTTTTGGAATGGTCACTCCTACTTAAGCAAGAATGGACATTCCTTGCCCAAGGAATAGTCATTCTATTGTCACGACCCATCCCACTACGCGTGGAATTAGGACACGTGGCACGCCACTAAGGCTCATCCAATCATCCCCTAACGATACGCAGCGGAAAGAACTTTAAAAACAACCCTGGGTATTTTAAAACTTAGGAATCATTGTCCTCTGAGTTGACAAATCCATTGAAAATTTGAGTTATAAAAGTTTTGGCCAAGTGAAAACACATTCAAAAGAATCAGTTCTGAGAACAAAGGTTCAGTCGATTGTGCCTAGGGTCCAGTCGACTGTGCCTAGCAAAAACTAAATCCCAAAATTCTTAACAGAGGTCCAGTCGACTCCTTAGGGAACCCAGTCGACTGCACTAGTTACTATTTGGATCAGTAGCTAAAATCTACAGTGGTTCAGTCGACTGCTCACTTCCCCAGTCGACTGTGTTATGCAGAATAAAAAATGCAACATATTAAAAAGGGGTCCAGTCTGTAATAACCTGCATTTCTATTTAATCCTAAATTACATTTTCATATTTAATGGGCAATTGCATTGTCATATTTAATTTCATTTGGTATTGACTGCTTCATTTAATTACATTTCTCATGTTCTAATTATTATCCCTTGTGTTATTTCATATTAAAATTCATGTTGGGGTTAAACTACAATTTTTATAAAGTTAGCAAAACCTGTGTGGATTTCAAAACTGTATTTTAAAACGGTGGAAATATCTCCTTTTGACTCAATCAGTATTTTTATGAAACCAGGAAATCAATTTTTAAGTTAAAATGAATTTTCTATTTTTTTGTGGTGACCACCGCTCCCCGAAAATACCAGTTTATGTCCAAAACTGTCCGCGCTGTGCTAAATTTCCACAGATTTTGGAAGTGACTGATTGGACATTTGCTTTACTTGCCATTTATGGCAACTAATCATTGGGTTGGGCTTGTTTGGGAATGCTTTGTTTGTGTATGTGCTCCTAAGGCCATAAGTTGTTATTCCCAAACAACTCAACTTGACCCCCTACATATCTAGCTTGGATCTTGGAGAATCTGTGGGTTATACATTTGTGTATATACGTATGAATATCAGTGTATATATGGCCTATAGTTAATTAGGAAATCAAACCATTTGTTGAGTAAGAGAGGTGGTTCTTGGCCCCCAAGCATTGGGTTTGCATTTATACACACTCATGCTCTCTTTATCACACACTTTCTGCACTAATTCAAACACAGAGAGAAAAGAGTGAGTCTGAGAGTTATTTCAGAATTCTTTTAGAGAAAGAAGAGCTTCTAATCTCCATAGCTAAGCTTGTAGTGGATTTCTTAATTTGGTCTTTCTTTCTCAACAATCTCTACACTCTTAATCACAGTGAGTATTTCTAACTGACTCTAAATATAATTCTATGTTTAGTTACTGAGCTTGTGTATGTATAGTTGAAGCACCATTGCTAAATTCGTCCATGGAAGCTTGAGCTTCAAAAATCACAATTTTCCAAACTCAACCAAAATCTGTTTTTAGAGATGATTATGAAAGATCTTACATCATATATGCTATGTTTGAAGTTTTAGAGCCTAATTCATTCACATGACAAAGTATATTAGAAAATAAGTTTTGACATGTTTTAGTTTTTCATAAAATTCAAGAGTTGTAGATTGATTCATGTTAAATTGATATGGGATTCTTAATCCTTGTGAAAAACTGGAGAGAAACATATACTATAATGCCTAGTAACTCACAGAATGGAAATAGGTCAATTTAGACCCTGTTTTACTGAAACAGGGCAGTTCTGCGGAGAAGATGAAGCCTCTGCTTCATCTCGCGCCACGATCGCGCGCGCGAAGATCGCGCGAGCGGCCCGGGCAAGCGACCTTTCGCGCGAGCGGCCGGCACGTGTGATCCTCGTTTCCACAGGCAGACAGAAGAGTTTTATTATAAAAATGAAATTTTAGGCAGGTCGCGCGATAACCCTTTCGCGCGAGCGATTCGCGCGCGCGACCTTGGCTGTTTCAGGCAGACAGAAAAGTATATATATAAAATGAAAATTGGGCATATCGCGCGAGCGGCCCGCGCGCGCGAAGTCTGGCAGTTTCTATTTTTTTGTCTGTTTTCTGTTAAGGGACTGTTTGGTTCAACCTTTTAGTACTGTTAAGGTTCTGTTTGGGATATTTAATTAATCAGAACTCTATTGGTTATGTTTGAATGATTAAAACATTGTATTGCAAGTTATTAATCCCCGTACGCATGTTGTATTTATATTTCAGTAAATTGCCGTATGTTTAAGGTTCATGACATACATGTGGGGTCAGTGGTACATGCATGTGGGTGTCAGTCTGTGTGGGAAAGAGTAATGGTAGTGTGGAAAGAGTATGAGTTTGAGTTTGTGGTTATGGTTGTGGTTGTGGTTGAGATTGTGGTGAGGGTATCTTTGAAATGCGACGGTGGTAAATATGGACACTCCCTGACGCCCAAGGAAGCGTTAAAGTGTGTGACGCCGAACTCGGACATTCCCTGGCACCCATGGTAGTGCTAAAGTGTGGCCTACGGACACTCCCTGATACTCGAGTCTGGATACTGTGCGAGGGTTTGCCCCGGTATTTGCATGGCGGTTAGGGTATTCAAAGTGTGAGGCATTGGACACTCCCTGGTACCCAGGACCAAAGTGTGAGGCAAACTGGACACTCCCTGGTGCCCCGTTGCTAAAGTGTGGCTATCTTAGTGTTTCAAAGATACCAGGAGTAAGATAGTGGGTTGTTGTGGCTGTCGAGAGAAAAGAGTCGGCAAGATGAGTGTGGTGCATTGTCTCATTACACGAGTATCTGTTTTTATGAATGAACGACCTTTAATATATTCCTTGTTGTTTTATAAATGAATTCTTTCTGCGGTTTAACTATTGATTTATACAAATTGAAAAATGAAAAAAGGTAAATGGGTATGTTTTACATTCAAAGTCATGTTTTTAATACTCACCAGCTTCTTGAAGCTGACGACGTTGATGCGTCCTGGGCATTCGTGTTCAGACTTTTCAGGTTATAACCAGGAGGAGTCGTACGACTACGCTAATTGATAATGGCTGCTTTTGGAATGAGAAAATCGTTTATTGATTATATGTTTTAAGTCATGAACTGTTTTGTTTTATAAGGATGACTGTAACAGACACTAAGTTATTGTTTTATTTTAAGGCGGTCTGTGCCTTAGTTGACCCCGTATCATAAGATGTAATAAGTTAGAAAATTTTTGTAAGCCTTGATTGCTCTGCTCTGATTATTATGTTTGTTTGTTCGACGTTTGGGATGGAATCGATCCTTCAAACTGTCGCGACCTACGGGTCCATAAAGGAAATTAAACGCTTTCCTTATTTATGCTACGTCGGGGCGTGACAGTCGACTGTCCTGGGGATCCAGTCGACTGATTTTACCATTATGAGAAGCAGTGGCCAAAAATCAACAGTGTTCAGTCGACTGATAAAGGGTCCAGTCGACTGCTTCTCTTACTATTCACTTTCAGTGTCTCAATCACACGGGATCCAGTCGACTGACATAGGGTCCAGTCGACTGCTCCCCTGCTGGGCAGCCCTGTTGTGAAAATTAACCACTCATGCTTCTCCACACTAACATCAATCACAACCATAATTGAATTACAACATTTAAAACATAACCACAGACATTCAAACGCAGGATTACCATACTACGGAACTAATCCAAAGATCTCTTACAACGTATTATTACAATTCTCAATCCTTACACAAGTTTTAGGATTTAAAACAAAAACATATACAAAGGTGATATCCCCGGCGTTCATCGGCCTCACTCCTCACGATTCTTTTTGTCTTTCCTCTTACCTGCAATGGAGTACATCTCCACTGCTCAGCTATATGCTGAGCGTACAAGTCTAACATGTGTAATATATGACAAAACATGCTTTAATCTCATAAATCATATCAATAGTCTCTAGGGAGAAAAATACGCATTCATCGAATAGCGGCAAGTCCAAGCCTTAAACCGCGATGTCAATGGCAAGTCCAAGCCTACAACCATTACATCCCCACAAGTGCCATTGCAAGTCCAAGCCTACAACCATGCACAGTAGCCGTCGCTACTCAAATTCTCAAACATCGAGAAGCTTACTCCGGCATGAATTTGTATAAGACTCCCCTTTGACCCAAATAGACAACTCAACATGCTCGCGTAAATTTAGACATGCTTTTCACAATTTAGCGCGTGCATAATTAACGGGCCTACAATTAACATATGGATTTTGCCCGGATCTCAATTTCGTCGTCGAAATATAAAACATGTATTTCTCTATATTTCACAAGTTAGAACTTCATACCTCGTGCGATTTCCCCCAAACTTTGAAGGATCGACTAGGAAGTCAATTAATCGTCGAATTTCGAATTTGAGAAAATTCCTACAAGTTTATACCTGTTTTTTCCAAAAGTCTAGAATTAAGATTTTTACAAAAATTGGCCAAACACGGCCTAAGTAGGATCAAAACGTAGATCTTACCTCCACGAGTTCAAATATGAAATCTGGAGAAAATCTGACGGACGAACGGTCGTCGATCGGCGTCATAAAGTCGGTTGGCTCGAATCTCCCTTCTCTCTCCTCTCTCTAGATATTTGTGAGTTTGGATGAGAATGAAATCTCATCCACTTCTATATATAGACAAACGTTCTGGAAATTACGTTTACCTCCCCGCAAGTTTTCCAAACTTCTAATTAACCCATGAATCTTCGCACACGTCCATTTTATAACTTTACGAGTGAAAATTATAAATTTTAAAAGTTTTCGACTAGGTTTCGTTTGGGTCCAAAAATAACGTCCGAAACTATATACTGTGGAATCTCTACACAATCTACCTTTTTAATTAACGTATCACTCACGTTCTCACCACAGTTCTCAAAATGATATACTACAGTATCCAAATACCAGAATTATACTACACAGGTATAGTTACTATTCACAGGAATACCAGATAAAGTCAAATAACATTTAAATCATATAAATGCCATTTACTCATGATCATGCCATATGAACTATCATATTCCCGTGTCCTCACTGGCACCTTACCGTTGACTCACAGTCAACCTCAACTCAAATTATTAATAACATTAATAATTTCAAAATCTCAAATGATGCATTTTCAGAATCATAAATTTCTGGAACGGGTGTTACATCCATTCCGACAGGATTGACTATAATTGTAAAATATCAAACTTTTTCTTAAAAAATATTTTATAAAAATATGTATATATTAAATATTTTTTTAAATATTAAAACAAATATTAAATACTTTTTAAAAAATTAATTTTTTTATAAAATATTAAATACTTTGATTAAATATTATTCATACTAAAAAAAAAATCATAAAATACTTATTAAACTTAACATTAGACTAAATTTTTTTTCATTATAACTAGCAAACATATTAAATTTTTAAAGAGATTTTGCAAATAGATGAAAAAAAAAGGTGGACTAAAATTGTCAAAAATGTAATATTATTTCATAAAAAAAAACTAAATATTAACTCTTTAGGCTAAAAAATATTTTAAAAATTAAAAATTTCAAAACATTGCATAAGAATATCTGATAGTAGATTCTTGGACTTCCAAAATATATTAAAAGTTTATATATTTGAAAAAAATGTTCCAAGACATTCTATTAAACACTTCTCTAAACGAAATTTTATAAAAATATTTGGTTTAAAAAAAATTATAGATAAATAATACTGAATGTTTGTACCATAAATATTTTGTAAAAAAATAAAATATTTTGCATAAATCTGATTTTTTTCCTACTAATTGATTGTTTAAAACCCAAAGTGGAATGTAATTGACATTTAATTCCTAGAAACTTAGCCAAACAGAGAAATGTAATGACTATTGCTATTCCATTCCTGTTTCATTCCATTAATTCTTGAGTCCATTCTATTCCTGCCTTATTTCATTCCTACCTACCAAACATGCCCATAGGAGAATAAAACTATCAAAATTTGAATTGCAGCTAAAATAACTTAGGAATGACAACAAATTAGATTGTATTTGATTTGAGTTTGTCTATTATATATCAAAGTCAAAGTTTACAACTAAAACTAATATCGTGTGAATGACATTTTCAAGATGTCTTATCTGCGGCTAATTGTATTACATTAGATAATCTCCAATGGTGTAATTTTGGTAGTGGAATTTAGATTTTTTTTGTCTATGGGTTCTCGCAATGGTGTGAGTGGTAGTGGACTTACGTGGGTGTATGGTAGGAAAATTTAAATATGCAATTCTGCTAAATTTACTTACTATACAAGGCAAATGGCACTGCGTCTGCTGACCTACCCTAGCCAGCATTCCCTTAGTTGTTTGATTTTTTTTTTTATATATGTTTTTTATTTTTTTTTTATTTTTTATACACGTAATGACCCAGCCAACATTGGCAATGGTGGCCGAGAAATTAAAGCCTTTGCCAATTGGGATTTTTTGCTCTTTCTCTCTCTCTCTCTCTCTAAAATAGTAAAGAATTGATTAAAATATATATATATATATATATATTTAAAAATGGACCAAATGGCATTTTCTTAGTTGACCCACCTTAATCGACTTTCCCTTGACAGGCTTGATTGAACACTATTGTAGAATTTCTCTTTTTTATATAGGAACTTAAAATAGATTCACATATACGTAAGTCCACCACTGCAGATGCTCTTATATATATATATATATATATACTAGTCATACAACACGTGCGTTGCACGTGATTATGCACATTTATAAATATCTTTACCATGAGAATAGCTTATGATGAGATCATCACGACCTAACAAATAACTCATATAAGTATAGTTGATTGATGAATAAATGAGTGTAATCAAGAAGGGAAAATGTATTATCCTCACAAAAGCGAAACGTGATACTTTAACAAAATAACTATGATGGTTTGAAGAAGATGTATATGATTTGTTCAAAAATTAAGGCAATTGGAATCCGTAGAAAGACAAATAGAAAGTAGAAATGTTATTGTCAAATAACAAAGAACATAAAAAGTGGCAAATTCATAAAAGTATAGAACCATGAGAATGGTTTGTGATGATCAACATCACAATGTACCAAATATAAAATCCTGGTTGTTATAACTCATAAGTATAGTTGAATATTAATGAATAAATGAGTGTAAGCAAGAGAAGGGGAAAATATATTATCCTCAAAAAAGAAATCAATTTAAGATACTTGTTCATTGTAACTTAAAGTTGGAAAGATCATCTAGTAAATAAACTCTAAAAACTACAGTAAAATATTTATTGATATTCAAAACTTACTGCTGCTTCTCTATTTTGATTTTCTTCTTCAAGACATGTTTCCTCTTTCCATCACTTTTCTTTGATATTTGTTTCCTTTTCCATTCAAGAGATTGAACAATGTTACCTTTATCTAGTGTGAAAGTTGTGCTATTTGTTAGTAATTTGATTGTTTCTCCACAAAGAATAATGAATGTAAAAAAAAATTTAAAGATAGTAAAATAAACTTGAACTTGAACATAAACTTAAACTTAGAATGAATGTTGTTGGAAGACATTTTCTTTTAGTCATTGTTGTTAGGGAAAACTTAGTAGAAACAACCATTGATAAGAAAAAGATACCTACCTAACTACTAACTCAAGCGTTTTACCAGAACCTTTCTACAAGCATCATGTATGTGTTCTTGAAAAACATTAAAAAAAAAATAGACCCCTGAGAAATATTAACCCAGCCCCAGAAAAACAAAGAAGACACTCTGATATAATATAAACCACAGAAAGAATGGAAGAAAATAGAGCAAAACAAACAATCCACTGCCAATACTGTTTTCTTGAAACAATGACGAATCTCACACTCAAATCGCAACCTAGATGTCACAACAAGATTAGCCAACTATCATTATTACTAAAATTAAGACAAATAATTAATAACAATTGCATTAAAGAAGAAATGTGATCATGGAAATATTTTAAAGACAAGCATAAGGTACTTTATAACTAACTAAAAAGTCAAACATAAGGTCCCATTTGATTAAATTGGAAATTAATGACTCGATTATAGTACCAAAAATTTTAAGTTTTGGCTTCAAAGACAAGTCCTCTAGCCTTATAGATTTCAGTCCTTTCCATCTGTAGGAATCATCCAATATAGAATTATCACTCAGGAGCAGTTTCTACAAATTAAAAGAATAGAAGTTTGTGAAAATGTATAGCGAGAACCATTTTCAAGCAGTTCAGTATGGAACAATAAGGAAAACGTAGTAAAGTGAGACTCCTTTTCAATTAAAAGTTAGTGAAGTTGCTAAAAATATTAAAGGGAAAAAAGGGAAACTGTATATCAATCAAAATAAATTAACTACACATTTACCTAATTCGACCTATTTGAATTTAGAACTTCTTTATAAACGACATTTTTTTGTATACGTCTCGTTTTCTTTGTTTGTAGCTTCTGACTTGATTAAGACTTTAGTTGCTGACATTGAGATTCCCCTTGACAAGGCAACATACAATTGTCCATGAGTGAGTACGGGGCTTGAGGTAAATAGATTCCTACATTTGGCATAGTTTGTCCTTGTGCTTTGCTTATGGTCATCAAAAGCCAAAGACGATTTGGATATTGTTTCCATTTGATTTGGAAAGGATAGCATTCCTTTTCTATTGGGGATAGAGGAATTCGTGGTAGAAGAACATGTTTTCCCGCATGCTCTCCAATTGGGATTTCTGCATGGATAACATAATCCACAAAATTTCTACACAATTCAGGCCCCATTGCATAAACCATATGATGCATCTAAATTTCTTAGTAGTATAATCAGATAGTTCGTCTTCAAAATCAACCTATGTGGAAATAGTCCATTTGGAGTCAAAGAATTCAAAAACTCTTCTTGATAATAGTTGCAAGTGTTATCAACTGCTTCATCAAAGCTTATGAATGTTTTGGCATCGCCCAAAAAAGACTAATCATTTTTCTCATTCAATTTGTCAACATATTCATTTTTGGTCGCTAGTAGTACTATTGCTCGATTTGTCATGTAGTTCAGTGATTTAAATTTTTGATGCAATGATGGGAAGATGCAATCTATAAGTTTTTGCTCTGATAACTCATCATTGACATATTCAATCACCATTTCCTATGGAATAACATTCATATCACCCTCATTTGTTGGTTCATCACCATTTCTCATTCGTAGAAGTAGCGTGCTAGAGTGTGGATCAGTTCTTGCTCTCATATTGTTTGTTAAGGTTTAACCTCTTCATTCTTGGCCAAAGATATGACTTTACTAGACTTGCATTAACAATTTGTTCTCTTGTAGCTCGAGGCATTACTGGTAATACTTAGCGAAAATTCCTCCAAACACGATATATTTTCCTCCAAAATCTTCTTGGTTGTCTAATATGTTTTTCACTATTCTATCAAGTGTCTTAATAACCCTTCGTCTTGCCATTGGTGCTTCATCCCAAATAATTAACTTTGCTTCACATAATAACTTTGTTGTTCCACTTTGTTTTATTATGTTGCACATACTGGTCTCATTAGCACTGATCGATATTTTAAAGCATGAATGTGTAGTTCGTCCATAAGGCATTATCGCAGCTGCTACTCCAGATGTTATTGTAGCAAGAGCTATCATATTTTGCGATCTTAATGGTTGCAAGTAAGGAACGATAAATGTATGTTTTACCAGTTCCTCCAGGGGTGCCATCAATAAAAAAAAAATGCACCTATACAGTCTCTTTCGGCATTAATTCGGTCTAAGATCTCTTTAAATGCTATTTGTTGCTATGTTTAAACTTGACTCTTACAATCTTTTGGATGAACATCAATTGACATTTCATCTCTGATTTCTCTTGTATAAGTTTGTTTAGAGTGAGACGCATCATGCTGTATAATTGGTAGGTCATAATTCTCAATACTTTTACCCAAATTTCAAACTGGTAAGGGTCTTTAAAACTTGCAACTTAATTGAATTAACATCACATCTAAAATCTTCAGGCATTGCCTCAAAATGATCATCCCATAATTTCTTTACATTAGCTAGTTCACAATGAACCAATATTGTTACAAATAATCTGCAAAGGCCAAGATGCATTTGGAAGATGGTTGCCTCATTTAAGCATTTTGAAATACTTTGATCATATTCAAGTAACAGTAATTATTGATAAAACTAACAAAATCTCTCAGAAACTTTAAGTGAAGTATTAAATCAAATATATATTCTTGCATTTACTGAATAATATGAACTGTGCAACATTTACTGAATAAAAAAAGACGGAATTTCTCACAAAAATAGTCACATTCAATTAAGATAATCTCACTCATTCTATAACATCGTGAACGTACACTCATTTTATAAAAATTTCATGATTGTTGATCGTGTATAGTTTTCTCTCATTGTAGTTTATGAACAGAACTAAAATCATACCAAACTATTAAACTAAGCACGTAATTAATACTTAATAATTTGGAAAATTCTATAATATTTTTAAGGCTCAATTACTAAATATACCCTTGAAGTTTGGTTTCTATCTCATGTTTGTCCATGTAATTTCAATTGTGTCAATTTCATCCCTGCTGTTTAAATAGAAGCAATGTGGTCCAAATGTAAAATTTAGTGAGAAAAATTGAGAGAATTTACTAATGGTGCACACAACACGTTAGTAAATTCTGTCAATTTTTCTCACTGAATTGGACATTTAGACCACATTGTTTCTATTAAAGAATTTAATGTACTAAATTGACACAATTAAAATTATAGGGACTAAAATGAAACATGGACCAAACTTCTAGGATATATTTTGTAATTAAACCTAATTTTAACGGTTTTTTTTTTTTTTTTTATCGTTAAGTTTAGTGGTCTTGTTTGAGGACTAAAGTGCCAGGGCCGTGGAAATGGGAGGGGGCAGGGTTCGAACCCCTGGTAATGAGCATGGCATGCAATCAGTAATTTTGGTCCAAAAATACTGTAACTTGGCCCCGACATGTTAAAACTTTAAAAATCATTTCGGTTTTAAAATCAAAATTACTTGTAACATTTTGGACCAAAATTATAATATTTTGACACCAAATTAATGATACGTACAATCAAAACGAATAACATACGTCATATATATGAAATCTCAAATAATTCCATGGGACAGTGTTGACAGTAATTGATGGGCTGCACAAGTCGGATAGATCCAAATGCTTAGGAATGCATTTGTGATGCAACCATACTATGATGGTATTTGATACCAAATAAATATAAAAGATTTTAGAATAAAGAAGATATAAACAATTACGTGGTAATAAAAAAAAAACGTCTTCAGCGAAGGGTGGTACTGTACGAGTTAAATCCTACAAATTTTCAACATATATGTTTATCCGTGTGGTTCTCAAATATGTCCATGCGTTCCACTAAAACAAATTTCCATAGTAATCGAGCCACATATGACATCTAAAAGAAAAAATAAAAATAAATTAGGACTCTTATGGACGGACAAAAAAAAAAAAAATTGTATACCAAACTTATTAAAACTCTTTTAAGAAAAATCACTTAAGTAAAAGTGCGCCGATTGATAAAAGTTCAAAACACTTAAACGTATTGGTGCACTTTATATATAGTATAAATATATATATATATATATATATATTTTTACATTCAAAAACTACATTTCAATAATAAATCAAAAAGTAACCCCTACTTGTTACGTCTTTTCAGCTAGAAAGTGAGATCCACATTAAACTAATGAGAGTTTATGGCCAAAGGACTACCCCTCCTCATCCGTGTTGGTAAACATTTCTTTTTATCATATTTTTTTATTTTCTTATCATATTTTGAATTCAACTTTTATCTCTCCTTTTTCTTTCTATATAAATTGAGTTCATTTAATCCCGAGGGTAGCTTAGTTGTGAGAAATTCTGTATGTACTACGCAAAGTAGGGGGTGGCAAAAATTTTCCACCCTGCCAGTTCTCCTCCTCGCTCCGGTTCTAATGAAACGAGTTTGGTAGATGTATTATAGGGAGTATAGAGGTGTAAAGTGGGTTGGGTTTGGCCAGCCCAAATTGCAAAAAATAGGGCCCACAAAGGAGTGTTGTTGGCTGGGTCAGGCAAGGCCTGTGTATCATGTGGGCTGGGCCAAACTGAGTTTGGAAGGCATTTCGGTGCGACCAGACCAGCCCACTTGGCACAGGCCCAATGGATTGGGCTGGACTGGGTGGGCTGCGGCTAGGCTGTGGGATGGATTGGTGGATTGGGTTAGGTTGAATTTTTTATAAGGTCAAAATACAAAAATCTGTTTCATGGTTTGAAAAATTACGCTGACCTCCCTTATCATTCCTTCCCCTTCTCACTACTGCCCTTATGATTAAGGCCCCCACTTCTCTCTCTTAACTCTTTTTCTGTCATCCATGTACAACCACTACCACAATCAGACACCACTTCACCGTTTTCTTCTTCCTCATCTCTTTTAATCTCTCTCAAATGTTTTTCTTTTTTTGTTTTCATGACCTTGTAAGTTATGTTATCTTCATGCTAATTTTATGGTGGGTAATTTGGTATTCAAGTCCCAAAATTATTTCTCAGTTCCATTTCCTTGGTTTTTCATAAGCTTGTAATTCCTTGATATGCCTCTCTCTGTCTCTCTCTCTCCATATATATATATACACTAGAGTACATGTACGTGCTTTAAATTAACTTTTTTGACTTTTACAATTTGGCTATTTTTATATTTTATTAATTTTAAATCTCATTCTCAATTGTGTAATAATTTAATAAATTCATGAAAAACAACAATGTCAGTATTTCTATATAATTTGTATTAATATATCCCCATTCCTATAATTTGCATAATCATATTGAATTTAGAAGTCATGATTTTGAAGTTATAGATTGACTTCTAAATTTAGTATAATTATACAAATTATAACTAAAAGATCAAAATATTAGCATATGTTGTGTGTATGAATTCAATTTATAGGTATTTGTGTATGTAATATTAACATTACCAATTATATGAAATCAAATTTTAAAAAGTTAAAATACCATACAAAATCATGGTTTGTGAACTTAGTTATACATGAAGTAGTGGTCACTTTTAATAATGGTGGGATCATTTCAATATTCTTCAATTAAAGTTCAATGGACCTGCTGTTATATATTTTATAGAAGCAGTTGAGATACAAAATTTAGGAAACATAACAATACTCTTTTTGTTGGAAATGCAAGCCTTATGCTTACTCATTTCCACCAAACAAACGAAATAAAAGGATAAATATCACTTATCTTCCATTCACGTGAACGTTTCAAAAATAGAAGTTGAAAGTTTATGAATTCATACAAGTGACATATAAAAAGTATTCATTCATCCCCAAACACACTTGAAT
Organism: Hydrangea macrophylla; assembly: GCA_033977485.1. Classification (NCBI taxonomy): domain Eukaryota; kingdom Viridiplantae; phylum Streptophyta; class Magnoliopsida; order Cornales; family Hydrangeaceae; genus Hydrangea; species Hydrangea macrophylla. The sequence continues at coordinate 94,670,184 of CM066986.1, forward strand.
AAAATTAATAGTCTAATAGATTTCAAATTTATATCTCAAATTTATTACGATCTAAAAATCCTGAAACTATTGAATTTAACAAACGTTATTTAGAACTGAGGTGCTATCCAAATTTGTCAGCACCAACTCCTCTATCGCCTCTGGCACAGGATTGAATTCCCCCACTCCATTGTAAAAAGAAAAAAAAAAATGAAAAATAGAATTTACTTTTAATTGGTCCCAACTAGTACTCACATTTAGAACAAGAATTTAGAACATCGATCTAATCAACTTATATTCATTTAAAGATCTTTGAACTACCAATTTATAATGCTATGGTCTACACAATCCTTTATCCTAATTTATTGATAAATTAATATGCTACTTATGCCAATATTGGACAGAAAGGAACTCCCAAACAGTAATCATCGGTGATTACCGTTCAGACACTATACTATTTAATACAACGTATGAGAAAATCTCAATCTTACCCTATCCGGATGAAAAAAAAAAAAATAGAAAGTAAACACACTTTGTCTTGTAATCAGAACTATTTTCACATTATCATTAAAAAAAATGACACTTAACTTATTTGTTTGTGACTGAAATAAATGGTATATATATAGAGTCAGGCTCTTAAGTGAATTGGATAGAGTGAACTTACTCAGTAAACTGACTTTTTAGCTTAAAAGAATCTGCGGGTTGCCCCGCTGACTCGCAGGTTCCTCTAGGCTAAAATGTCAGTTCACTGGATAAGTTTATTCTACCTAGTTCACTTAAGAGTCTCTCATATATATATATATATATATATATCAATATTATTTTAAGTGAAAAGTAAAACACAATGAAGGTTATATAACCAAAAGGGTTAATTATTAACTTTGTGTTTAACTTTTGAGCAGGTAAAGTGAAAAGGGAATTAATTAGTTTACACGTATGGTGTATACAAGTCGGGCCGAGTTCATGTATGCTTGAACTTTACTTATTTTTAAGTTTGAGCTTAACCTGTTTATTAAACGAGACAAACCCGAGTCGAGCTCATATATGCTTTGAATTTGACTTTATTAATCGAGTCTAGAATTTCAGACTTTTATCAAGCCTATTCACAAACCATTTTCACGAGCATAGACTGAAATTCAAGCCTTTTATAAAAGCTTAGCTTATTTATACTTGAGAGTTTCACTAAAATATTTTCTAAAATTATCTAGTTTTATAATAGATCTATATAACAATTGGGCAAATTATACTTTAGTCTATCAAATTATATACTTATTTTCAATTGAGTCCATAAATTATATTTTTTCTTTCAATTGGATCATTGAATTTCAAAAATTCATTCAATCAGACCCAAATTTTGACACTGTTAGCTTAAATTATTAAAAATTGTCACGTATATCACGCGTAATCCTTACTTGTCACATGTTAAATTAAGACAAGTATTGGAGATTATGAATGACTAAAACTATTAAAAATTATTATATCTCAAATTCTGACATTGTTAACTTAAATTATTAGAAAATTGTTGGAAAATCCCTACAAGTAACCCTCATAAGTTTAAAACTCCAAAAGGTTTGACCATTTTCTAAAAAGGACAAAAGGAATCTTGTCAGTGCTCACACGGTATAAGTGCTCGTACCATAAAAAATCCCATGTGAACATGCCCCTTCACACGCGCGTTTTTGGTTTTCAGCCACTCACACCGTGTGAGTGGCTGTACCATATCATATCCATTTCGAAAAAGTTTTTTTAAACTTTAAACCCTCATAACTTTTGATCTACAACTCTGTTTCTTACAAATTTTATACCGTTGGAACCGTGTCGACGAGAGCTACAAAACTAGTACCATTGTTGATACCTTTGAGCAAAAGAAAAAAACTCTTATTTTTACGTACTATGTTCTAAATGAACTTAATAGAATTTTCACATAATATTCGTGTATGAATTATTGATTTTTCACGTAATTTTCACATATGCCAAGTTGATATGTTGTGAGGAAAAAAAAAATCGAATTTTCACTTTGTTTTTAAGGAGAGTTTTAGTGAAATTTCACAAGAATTTTGTATTTGTTTGGATTGAAAAACTATGTTTTATAATTAATTTGTGAAATTTGATTTTTTTTAAACGAAATATGCATTGTTTAATATGAAAGGGAAAAAAAAGGTGAAATTTCACTTGGCATATATGAATATTAAGTGAAATTTCACTGAACTTGTACATGAATATTAAGTGAAATTTTACTTAAATTGACACTTGAGCGATTTTTTAACAAAGTAAGTATCAAATTAGATCTTAAACTATAGAGAGTTACTTCTAGCAACTTTTGGAATAGTTAGTGAATTTTCACTTGACCTACTAAGTGAAATCTCACTGAACGAGTACACAAATGTTAAGTTTAACTTCAAGTTTTTCAGGAAAAAGGAATGTGCAGGTTCAGTGAATTTTCACTTAATATTTATGTATGCCAAATTTATATGTTTTGATATAAAAAAAATTAAAAAAAGACGAATAGCAATAAAGCCATTGCTACCTCATTAGGGCTTAGTTTGGCCCCCATTTTGGTGCTTCTCCTTTTTTAAAACACAATTTCATGTTAATTCATTTAGTAACTAGTTTATGAGCTTTGCAAAAATCGAGCTTAGGATTTTTTGGGGGAGAGCTTTTCATATTTTTCATGTATTCAGTGAAATTTCACTTAATATTTTATGTATATCAAGTGAAATTTCACTTATTATTTATGTATGTAAAAACATGAAAATCTTTTTTCTCAAAACATATCAACAATAAAGTTAAAAAAGACGAATTTTAACAAGAATTTCTGCATTTGTTTTGGTTGAAAATTTGAGTTTTATAATTGATTATGAAATTTGCTTATTTTAACAAAATATGTATCGTTTAAAAAAAAAAAAAAAACAAATCACCATGCCAACATGAATATTTAGTAAAATTTCACTTAACTCATGAACATTAAGGCTTAGTTTGGCCCCCATTTTGGTGCTTCTTCTTTTTTAAAACACAATTTCATGTTAATTCATTTGGTAACTAGTTTATGAGCTTTGCAAAAATTGAACTTAGGGTTTTTTTTGGAGAACTTTTAAAAACTCTGGAATAGAGTGAAATTTCACTTAATATTTTATGTATATCAAGTGAAATTTCACTTATTATTCATGTATATAAAAACATGAAATATTTTTTTCTCAAAACATATCAACAATGGTACTAGTTTTGTAGCTCTAGTCGACACGATTCCAATGGTATAAAATTTGCGAAAAATGGAGTTATAGGTCAAAAGTTATGGATGTTTAAAGTTTAAAAACATTTTTCGAAATTAGAAATACTACAGTACGCTGCTCGCACGGTGCGAGCAGCCTATGGGCGAGTGGGCGCGCGTGGGCGGGCACGTGGGACGCGCGTGGGGGCTGAATTCAAGCACAAGATTTTCTATGGTGCGCGCATTTATACCGTATGAACACTGATTTAGATTCAAATGGTCAAACAAATTGGAATTTAAAACTTATAAGAGTTACTTTTAGAATTTTTTAATAATTCCTCCGTTATTAAAAAAAAAAAAAATCATCAACCTAGTAACCAACCAAATTCAAACGTGTCACAAACTCTATCCAACCGAGCTAAAGTGTGTGCTTGAGAGTTAGACTCGTTTATTTAAACGATAAACTAATAACTTCGAGCTCAAGCTGAGTCGTGACTTCTCGGCTCGTATACGGCTCAATTTACACGGGGTGAAATAAATGGATATAATAAGTCAAAAAAAAAAAATTACGGAAAAAAGTTAACGGCGTCCAAATAAAAGGCCGTCAAAAAGCATGTGAGTGCTGAGTAGGGTCGTCAGTGACAGAAAAGGAGAGAGAAAGAAGAGGCATGGGGTTTGTCCTTTACAGACTGTAGTTAACTCACCCCCACCAACCAACACTCTCCACCTGACCTAAACCGCCATTTTTAACGGATTTTCTTAACTCATCCCCCCGTCCCCCTCTCTGTCTCTCTAAATTTCACTCCATCCCATATACACACATTACATACATATTCACACTGTCTTATTTTACCTGCTTTTTTGAAATCTAAAATTTTAAGTGTATACAATGATTACACTTCACATGAGTATAAAATGTGATTTTTTTTTTTTTTTTTAGAATTATCTTTAATTGCTTGAGAAAGTAGTTTAATGTGGTAAATCATTAAGAAGAGTTTTAAAAAATATTTAAAAATTAATGATTCAATATTATAAGTGGACAAAAGTTCTAAGACGATCAAAAATAGAGAGAAGGAGACATAAAATGGGATGGAGGCAATGTATCATTTAAAAACCTTTATTTTTAGACAAGAGAATTTTTGCTCACACTTTTTTGGTTTACCAGTGTTCACTTAGACCTTTATTGGGTGATATGTGTCCCATTTTATTCACCTTTTGCTTATGTACTAGCAACATAATTACTAACCAGCTCGCTACCCGAGTTGGCCAGGACCCATCCCCCTAATTGGGAGGTTGCGAGTTCAATTCTTACAAATGCGACAATTTCTTTAATGTGCGTGCGTGTGTTACTAACTCTAAGCTAGTTTGTTTCTGAGACACTATCTAAAAAAACATCAACATAATTACTGAAATGATATGCATGTCACCCAATGAAAACATGAGCGAGCATTGGTGAAACGAAATTGAGTGAGTAAAAAGAATACATTTTATTCATCCAAAAATTACTCACCCAACTCTCTCATTAGTTAATGTAATAAGATCTAATATTAAATAAAGATTAATTAATAATAAAAAATCATAAATCTCACAATATTAATAATTAATTAAAAAATTAAATAATCAATTTTAGAGTGAACAAAATTCCAATCCAGCAAAAATGGTACTATCTTTTTACAACTCCGTCCCTCTTGTCTGTTTCTCTATTTCTATCCCATTTTTCCAATATAAAAACCCTAATTTTACTCTTTTTTATTTTTATTTGTTGTTCCTTTTATGAGCTTGCACCTGCACGCCCCCTCCCCCCTTCACTGTCTAAAAACTTTCTCTCTCTAAAAACTCTCTCTCTCTCTGTCTCTAGTATTCTCCCATTCTGGGGAGACTTTTGGGTGGTAGGGGGGCTTGTTGGATCAATGAATGATTATTATTAGGTCCGTTAAGGGGGAATAATCGAATCCCACTCACATTGAAATGAGTCTCACTTTCAGTCTCAACTACTTTGTCTCTCTTCTTCTTCTTCTTCTTTTGTTCTTCTCTCACTCTTTGTACTCCTCACCAGACGAAGTACAATCTCTGCTCGAGTTCAAGAAAGGGATCCGAGCAGATCCACTCGGTAAAGTGTTCAACACATGGAACCAGTCGGCGGTAGATCCGAACATCTGTCCTCAGTCATTTCATGGCGTCATCTGCGATGATGGTGGCTATGTAGCCGCCATTGTACTCGATAGGCTAGGTTTAGAAGGTGACTTGAAGTTTTACACACTCAACGGACTCAAGATGCTTAAGAATTTGAGCCTCTCGGGCAATTCTTTCACTGGCCGACTCGTTCCTACAATGGGTTCAATGTCGTCTCTCCAGTACTTGGATCTGTCTGGAAATCAGTTTCTGGGTCCGATCCCAGCTCGACTCAATGATCTTTGGGGATTGAATTATCTCAATTTGTCTTCCAATAATTTCACAAGTGGGTTTCCCACTGGAATACGTAATCTTCAGCAACTTAGGGTATTGGATTTGCATTCAAATGCCATTCGGGGGGACATTCAGGACCTCTTCTCTGAGCTCCGTAACGTGGTTCACATTGATTTGAGCTATAATCAGTTTTATGGATCACTTACCATGGATTTGCAAAACATTTCAAGCGTAGCTAATACTGTGCAGTACATCAATCTGAGTCACAATCAGTTGGGTGGTGGTGGGTTCTTTACAGCTGATTCCATTGCGTTGTTTCGCAATTTGCAAGTTTTGGACTTGGGAGACAATCTGATTATTGGGGAGCTCCCTCCATTTGGGTCATTGCCGAGTCTTCAAGTTCTGCGTCTGGGAAACAATCAACTCTATGGAGCAATACCGGAGGAGCTGCTGGAGAGTTTGATTCCTTTACAAGAACTAGATCTCAGTTGCAATGGATTTTCAGGTGAGGATCTAATGTTATCTGTAAGTATATTATTTATATATATATATATATACACATATCATTGGGTCAAGTCGCTGAAAGAACATGCATTTTAGTGATTCCAAAAGTGCCTATTTAGTACAATAATAACTATGAGGAACTTGAATTTATAAGCATGATTGTATGATTGTAAACTCAGACGAATAATTGCACTTACAATATCTTGCTTACTTTGTACATATACGAGCTTACTGTATTTTACTAGCTTTCAAACTGAACTTAGGTTGTTTTGCTTATCAGTATATATATATATATATATATATGAGATCCATGCAGCTACTAAAATTAAGGTGTAAAGGAATAAAAGATCTAGGATCGGTTGGGTAGCACTTCAGAAATTGTAATGGAAAGGTTTGGGAATCTCTTGTTGGGCGTTTGTAGCGTCGTGAGTTATTTGGTTCTTTGGGTTGCTATGTCTTATGATGCAACCTGGCTCTTCCAATGGTTTCAACGAGCACATTGTACGTCAACGTTTTATGTTATCTATTTAGTACTATATGATAACATGAAGGAGAGAAGAGAGAAATGTTCCAGTCTAGGAACTATAGAGAAGGAGAGGAGAGGGAGAAGAACATGTTCCCATCTAGGAACTTAGAGAAGAACCGAGAGCGCTAAAAAGCTAAAGGATTTCATACAACTTAAAAGATTTCATTCATTTTCGAAACTTCTTTATTATTAACAAATAAAAAAGTGGCTAAAGAAAACAAACTAATCTTAGCCAAAGAAAAACAACCTACTACAATTAAACTTCTGAAACAAATCTAATCTATATGAATCCCAGAAACTTCACTATTATCTGAAATGTTATTATTATGAAACTAATCTTTAAGAACCAGATAAACTCAATTGAGATAAACTCAATCGAGAGAGAGATTATCTGGATATCTATTGGTTGCTGGAACTTTTCAATTATTGTGGGACCATGACATAGGAAAACTTAAACTTCGGACTTCCACCTTGTTTTTAAAAATAATAGAGGATGATAATTAAGTCTCTTGAATGACACTGTAGTCCTTCAATCTTATCTATGGTCCTTATCAACTCATGGATTGAAATTGGCGAAAGTACTCAACTCCTAATATTATGGAAACACATTAAGAATTTCATAGAGTATTGTTTCTTACCGAGTAAGCATACGAAAATGATTATGATTTGCCGAATTTGGAACTCTTTTTACAAAGAATTAGTACGTGCTACATGTTGATTCCTTTTTTTGTGATTAATAGTAGGAAAAGATAGTTGTCCAGTTAAGGTTTAGCCGTATTATTGCTGCCTTTTCTTGGGTACATTCTCAAAGTTGTTTCATCTTTTAACATATTGAAGGAGAATAATGGATTTCATGGTTGTTGGCATGTTTTTAAACTTCAATTGACCGTGGTATGATACTGTGACCTGATACAACAATGTCCCGAGTTGTACAGTATACAATGCATATCACCTATTCTGGCCAAATTGACTGTGAAGTCTGTGATATGTGATACACATCACTAGTTGTATAGTGTATTGTGAGATATCTTGCGTGATGTACCGAGTTAGTTTTGCAACTCGCTTTTTCTTCGTTCTATTTTTCTATTCTTCCATACTCCACTCAAGTGCACTGCAAAGATTTTGCAAGGCATTTAAATTGTGAAAAAGATCCTGCTTTTGTTCAATTCTCGGAAGGAAAATGACCTTTCATTTGAAGATTAATTCTATTTCTACGGAATTTAAGGCTCGTAGAAAAGGAATGAGAATAATAAAAAACTATGAAGTTGAGTAAATGATATAATGTTGGCCAAGCGTGTTTTGATAATATGTTTCGTGTGGCATTGTGGAAGTAAATATGATGATGATGGAAGTGTAGAACTGTTGAAATATACAGAGTTTGTAGTTGGATGGTAAATTTTGGAATTGTTGAAGTGGAACCATATTTGATATGCAATTTCCTGATGTATCTATGAAATTACCTTATCACCTTGCTGATTGTTTATTACTTTATATCATTGGGTGTGAGTAGTTTTGGTATCCTCCAATAGATGTTCTAAGAATTTCATGGCCCATGGGTATGTAGGCAGAAAATACTACTATATACTGAACTATGCTTGCGGAACTCACTAATTACAAGTGAAGAGTGGTGATTACCGGTTTTCAAGCTATAATCTTCTTGTGCACCTTGAAATATGCTAATTACAACATTTAGTTGGTGATTAATCTTACAAGTTTACATCCAATCGAAAACATTCTTGCACGGTCCCATTAAGTGGATATGGCAACTTTAAATATGTGGCTTACTCATGAGTTCAACTGAAAAGAATATCTAGCTTTGAAATACATTTTCTTTCCATTCCACTCTATGTATGGTCACATCGTGCTCAAGCATGAAACACTCCGATTTTGTGATTCATGTTCTTGAAGATTGGTTGGAGTAAATGGTTTTTAGCCTTGCATTTACTTATTTCTGTATACAGTTACTGACTTTCATTCATAATTTCCTTGGGACCTGTAAGATCATAGTTATTTTTTCATTGTCTATTAACCTATAGAATATCATTTAGGATAGCTATGTATCCAGTGCAAATCCCAAACCTCGTAAGACTGTCATTGGATAATGTCAGCAATTAACTCTTTTATTCATTTGGTAGGTTCTTTTTAGCTTATGAGATTCTAAGGCACTTGACTGGAATGCAATTTAGTATCCACTGGGAAGCACCGGTGCAGGTGCGGGGAGTTTGGCAATTTTCTCAAAATAAAGAGTGCAGATGCGACGGGGGTGCTTATATAAAATATTAAAAATATATTTTATATAGCATTTGTATAATACTATATACAAACTATTCTACCACTTTTTTTTTTCTACCTGAGACACAAAATACACATAAACTACTTGTTTACTAATAAACTATGTAATTAAACTATTCAAGAGAATTACATACATGTAAACATTGAGAGAATATGCTTATATAATATAATATACCAAAAATCTCAAAAGTCTAAAGTCAAAACATAAACTATACCACAAAGATTATATAATAATATACCAACAAAAACAAAATAGCAAAAAAATATTTGCTCGTCTGTCTTTTTTTATGTTCTAAGTCCCACAAGTTTTTGAAAGGGTATAGTAACCCCGTGGCTTTTTAATAAAAAAAAAAAATTAAATAAAATTGGCTGTCACCGCATTCTCGGCGTGTTCAGAAGCACTCGTGCCACACTCTAAACATCGCCAAGAACTTTCGTGCACTCCAGCTGCACTCTCGGCGCACTCCAGCCGCACTTAGTGCGCATACGTCGACCTTTTCGAAGCACTCATGCTTCGTAGAGTATCCATGTTTGGCATGATAATATGCCAGCATGCGGTATATCTATGTTTGGTTTGGTATCTTTGTATCTCTTCTTACTGACTTCTTTGTGTGTCAAAATTGTCATAATTTCACATTCTTATGTAGCGAGAGCCTTGTCAGAAGGTGGTTGTTCATTATTGTATTGCAGACTGCTCCTCAATCAAGGCTTGTTGAATTTGATGTCAATAAGGCTGTGTGGATTCATTTAATTACTCTATCACAAGTGTAGGATATACCAGGAGCACAAAAAAGGTCTGGTGCTGGACACTGCAAGTTTCAATCCGATATTTTCAATTTGGCCTATGGGAGTTGGTTTTGCTGGATGATTAAGATTTTTTATCGGGCATTTATATGTTGGAAGTCTGTCTGATGTTAGTATGTTCAAGAACTCGTCTATTGAAGGTTTGGGTTGGGGTGTGTGTGGCCTGGTGTCCTTCTTGTTCGTTACATTCCATTCCTCAACATTCACTGATTGCAATTGAATGCTATACTTTCCCCTACTTATCTACTAATTGTTTTGTGCTCTTATTTTATTGGTGTTTATAGAACCATTGGATGATACACGCAATTGGTTTTTGCAGTTTCTTCTTTTCTATAACAATACCCTAATAATCTAATCTTGTCCTTTGCCTTTGCAGGTTCAATTCATGAGATCAATTCTACAACTTTGAGTATTTTGAATCTGTCATCAAATGCACTATCTGGTTCTTTGCCTTCTTCTATTGGAAGATGTCTCATTATGGATCTGAGCAGAAACATGCTCTCAGATGACCTATCTGTAATGCAGAGTTGGGAAGCCACTTTGGAGGTTCTCGATTTGAGTTCTAATAAGTTGTCAGGAAGCATTTCTAACTTGACTTCTCAGTTCCAGAGATTGACTACCCTTAACATTAGAAATAATTCTCTAGTAGGTGGCTTATCTCCTTTGCTTGGGACCTACTCAAAGCTTTCTGTGGTTGATCTTAGCTTGAATAAACTTGATGGGCTTATTCCGCGCAGTTTCTTTACTTCAATGACCTTGACAAACCTCAATCTTTCGGGAAATCATTTTACAGGACCAGTTCCTCTTCAAGGCTCACATACGGGTGAATTACTGGTTTTACCTTCTTACCCACAAATCGAGTCTCTTGATCTTTCCAATAATTCCTTATCGGGTATGTTGTCGTCAGACATCGGTAACTTGGGTAAGCTCAAATTGCTAAATCTTGCAAAGAATGGCTTATCGGGGCCGATACCAAATGAGCTGAGCAACCTTAGTGGCTTGGAGTACCTTGATTTATCCAATAATGAATTCACGGGTAAGATCCCCGACAAACTTCCATCAAGTCTGAAGGTATTTAATGTTTCCGGTAATGATCTATCAGGATCCGTTCCAGAAAATTTGAGAAATTTCCCTGATGCTTCGTTTAAACCCGGAAATCCAGCACTTGTTATCTCAAAGAACAAGCCATCCCAGAATCCCGTTGACATTCACGGTGACAAAAATCACCGATCGAAATCCAGTATTAGAGTAGCGATCATTGTTGCTTCAGTCGTGGCTGCTCTGATGATTGCCTTTGTTCTACTGGCTTACTACCGAGCACAAATTCAAGATTTTCGTGTAAGAAGTGGGTTTAGTGGCCAAACTACCGGTAGAGATGTTAATTTAGGCAGATTTTCAAAGCCTTCAATCTTCAAGTTTCACACAAACGTTGAGCCCCCACCAACTTCATTAAGCTTTTCAAATGATCACTTGCTAACTTCAAATCCAAGGTCATTGTCGGGGCAGAGAGAGTTCGGTCCTGAAATTGTTGAACATGTTTTGCCTGAGAGATCGGCCTCTAGTTCTGTGTCCATACCAGATAATCAAACTGTAAAATCTGGACGGAAGTCCTCTCCCGATTCCCCAGTATCTTCATCACCACATTTTATCGAGGCGATCGAACAACCTGTGACTTTGGATGTGTACTCACCTGATCGGTTGGCCGGGGAACTCTTCTTCCTTGATGCTTCTCTGGCATTCACCGCTGAGGAGTTATCTCGTGCTCCGGCAGAAGTTCTTGGTAGAAGCAGCCATGGCACTTTATATAAAGCTACTCTAGATAGTGGGCATATGTTGACTGTAAAGTGGTTGCGAGTGGGATTGGTCAAACATAAGAAAGAATTCGCCAAGGAAGTTAAAAAAATCGGAGCGATGAGACATCCGAACATTGTTCCTTTACGAGCTTATTATTGGGGGCCTAGGGAACAAGAGAGGCTTATTTTAGCAGACTATGTCCAGGGAGATAGCTTGGCTTTGCATCTTTATGGTAAGAGAAAAAAATACGCACGCATATATATATTTCTCTTAGAAAACTGCCTTTTTTTTTTTTTTGGAAGATATGACTAAGAGCCCATTTGGGTTAGATTTTATATATTTTGCGGAACTTTCGTTCTCAGCGAATGAACATTTTATCACTAGCTTTATGATGGTATTCTGTATTCACTTCTGTGATATATGACTAGCTTTATGTTGTTATTCTGTACTCACTTCCGTGTTAGATTCTGCCAGATTCAAATCTTCCTTCTCATTTTTAGCTCAGGCGATTTTACTGTTAAACCCTTTTAAGCTCTGTTTGGTTTGTGGATTTAGAGAAGGAATAGAAGAGGGAAAGGAAAACTAGTTCCCCTATGTTTTCCCGGTGTTTTTCTTCATGCTTAAACATCATTAAAATAAAAAGTAACAAAACATAATAGTGCAGTAAGAAAAAAGGAAGGAAATGACTCAGAAAATCGAAAATGTATAATTTATTTCTCAACTTATTTACATTTCGTTATATTTTCCTCATTGCCAAACGAAGGGAAATGTTTTCCTCTATGTTTTCTTTTCGTTTTCCTCACTAAATCAAAGAACCAAACAAAAAAGTGAGGAAATGGTAGGCTTCTTTATATGCCATTTTTATCCTTGATCTATTCTTGTGCACCATGTTTGCGTTGATCAGCTCTTAGTGTTTTTATCTTTTTCATCTGTGTAAATTTTATGCAGAGACAACACCTCGGAGGTACTCCCCACTATCGTTCAGCCAAAGGTTGAGAGTCTCTGTTGAAGTTGCTCGGTGTCTGATGTACATTCACGACAGAGGCCTGCCACATGGCAACCTGAAGCCAACAAATATACTTCTGGCAGGGTCCGATCTCCACCCTCGACTTACTGATTATGGCCTTCACCGCCTGATGACGCCACCTGGGATCGCAGAGCAGATACTAAACCTCGGAGCCCTCGGATATCGTGCCCCAGAACTTGCAACTGCAGCCAAACCTGGCCCATCGTTTAAGGGTGATGTGTATGCGTTTGGAGTTATTCTGATGGAGTTGTTGACACGAAGAAGTGCCGGTGACATTATCTCGGGTCAGTCGGGTGCCGTAGATCTTACAGATTGGGTTCGGTTGTGCAATCAAGAAGGCCGAGGAATGGATTGTATCGACAGAGACATTGCGGGAGGAGAAGAACCTTCAAAGGCAATGGATGAATTGCTTGCTGTATCACTCAAGTGTATTCTACCTGTAAATGAAAGGCCTAACATCAGACAGGTCTTTGATGATATCTCTTCTATAGCTGTTTGAAATTTTTGTAAATGTGTCTTGGAATTAGTTTTTTGTTCCATGACTTCATTGTTGTTTTTTGTTTTTTTCTGTATTTTTCTTTTCTCTATTGGTTTTCTAGCCTTCTAATCTTGGGCTAATGATCTCATTTTTTTTCCTTAAATTTTTGTGTAAAGGAATGATCAATCTATTGATTAATTGATTGACAGTATTTCAGTTTGATCTTGAATTGGAAAGAACTGCAATCCATTTTGTTGTGCCAACAAAAACAAAGGTAGTGAATAACTCAATAGTCTCATAATGAATTGCACTATGAACTTGCTCATTTTTTTTTTGCTTGCTATGGATTCTACTTTTTTTGGACACAAGTTTCGAGCTTCCTCTGACTGGTTACAGGTTAGAGAACAGGCTGAAATATTTGGTCTGAAAATACTGTTGCTCTAAAAGTTAATTAATAATATGTTGGTTTGATAAAGAACCTGCTTAAATTAGGTATCAGGCTCCAATGTAGTCAGAAAGCTGCTACATTTAACACCGAACTATTGAAAATCTAGTTCATTGCTGGACACCACCATGTCTATTTCTTCTGTTCTTGTATTACCCAATCAAAACCTCCAAGGGTAGTAACTGGACCATAGCCATAGGGGTTTCACCAGTCTTTGATTAATAAAGGATGTCTCCTATATGCAAAACTGATTGTGGCAGTTGTGTTTTTGGATTAATTAAGGATGTGTCAGCAAATTGAATTTATAATGCTGGATTGCTGAAATTGCGGTCGTAATGGGAGGAAAGAAAATTGTAAAAGTGGGTTAGTTGTTTAGTAGTAAGCACATCAAGAGGAAATGGATAGTTGTTTAGCAGCATTACTCAATGAATAATATTACTCAATGAAAGTGGGTTAGTTGTTTAGTGGCATTACTCAATGAATAATATTGAAGGAAAACTGGCGTTGAATATTGGTTGTTTTCGCAGCTCACTGCCTTCTTTGTTGCCTTTCTTATCCTTATACTCTCCTCTATTTTTTTATTTTATTTTTTATTTTTTGGGCCCCTTGGACAATCGATCGCCATGGTCGATTGCCTAGTATCCAATTTAATTACAATTTGTTTTGGACTTTCATTAAGTAGGAGCGTTAAGGTAGTAGAAGATTTTGATGCACACTTGGAAAAGTCTTGTGAGCCTTCCAGAGAGCATATTTGTGAGTGAGATAGAGTTGGTAGTATTTGTTTTGGATCTTGTGAGAGATTTTTTGTTTTGAGACTCCATTTATAATCATCTTCACATTAGTAGATTTCTTCGTTGCACGTGGCATTTGTGTGATTTTACTCTCTCTTGTATTTGCACTTCTCTATCCATAATAGCAGTCCAAATCTTAAGCGGATTTTACAAAATGGGTTTGAGACGGATTCGTTTTTAGCGACGAAGGTAAGTGATGATTTTTTCGTCCCAAACCCGTTTTTTGGAGTCCGCACCTAATCCTCTGCGTCCATAGTAGTGCTCTATTTGTTATGATAAATACGTTTGGAAGGACTTTGTCACAACATTTTCCTTTCTTGGTTGAAAGGATTATCTCGTGGAACAATCAAAAAATTGTTTTCACCTTCAGTCGTAAATGAAACTTCCATAGAAAATTTCATAGATACTGTAGATAAATATGCACGCAAGCATACGAGTCTGGTTTAGGTCACTTACCTAGCGGAATAACCCAACGGATCGCCGAACGGTGTTGTTACGAGCCCAGCGTCTTCACCCACGAACTATTGCTCCATGTTGCCTCCGTGTACTCCCTTATGTCTCGTATAGTCGCAAAGATGCTTCTTGAGCGATCCCCGATGATGCCACGTTCTAGATCCCTAGCCCCTTTGGTGATTAGCTAGAGAGAGAAATTATGTATCTAGAGAGAGAGAGAAACTAACGTGAGAGAGAATGAGAGGCTGCTGAAAATTATTATTTTCATTAGGTTTTCCATGTAGTATATATGTGTATATATAGGCACATAAAAACCTACAGGGCTTAGGACTCCAAAGCCCATTACTTGGTGTCCAAGCCAAGCCTCTTTGGACCCAGTCCAATAACATGTGGGTGCTCGTTTGGCCCGACCACAATTTGTTACATCTCCCACTCACCCACATAGGATTAGTATTAAAATCAATCTCTCAACACAACGGAACTTCTCAACTCTTCATACAGGGAAATAGAACGTACGACCTTACGAAAAGAAAGTACAGCGACAGGAGTGTAATGCCAAATCATCACCATAACCAGCAAGACACATCACTCGGAAGCTTCTCGTGTATACCTTAGACGATTCAACCACACCGGACACAGCATTCTCAATCCCTCGGTGAAAAGAATTGCTGTACCACCTCAATGTAATGTACTCATGACATATCAGTAACAAATTACGATTGTCGCAGGCCTGCTAATGAGTCACAAAAATATGGTGTGTTATTGAATGGTCTTCCCTGAGCCCACATATCAATCCGACTAACTTGACCGCTTGCCCAGACACACCCCATAGAACGGAATAATCTCATCGTCCTAGGATAGCATGCTAAAGTAACTGTCATCAAGCGTCATCTTCATGACATAGTCTCAAGTCGTGAAGGCAACCAGTTTGTAGGATAACCAATGTCTTGGATATACTACATGGCTCACACAGCAATGAAGAGGAATCCATTCACTGCTCCACAGTTGATCGCGAAAGCACATACATCACGATATGTATGCTATGACGTTCTTCCATCAAAATGGGCATGTCACTCTGTGTTTGGAAAAACAAGTAACGCCAAACGAATCTTAGTCTAGACGTTACACAAAACGTCTAACCTGAGTCTCCCAGCACAGTCGCTCCTCTTAGCGCCTGTCTGAAAACTCACATTCGGTTGTAAACAGGCTACATAGAGTCATGGGATATCTCTATGTTCGACCAAGTATAAGGTCTCATCTTAGATCCATCTAAGGCGACATATAGAAATAATAGGGTTTATATCTAGCTCGCTGTTCTTATACTGCGTAGATATAATTGTTCAAGCTCGCTTTCTAAGCGCTATGGACACACATGTCCTAGCTAGCTATCTAAGCGCCATGAACACAAATGTCTCATCTTGCTCGCCATCTAAGCGTCATGGACACGCATGTCCTAGTTCACTATCTCGGCGCCAAGGTGAATCACCCGTGTGAGCAGGTCGATTCAAGCCCGGTGACATATAAGAAATGTGCATCCGTTCCACTTATAACAAATATTTATATGGAAAACAACTAGTTTATAAAAACTTGAATAATAATGTCAATGCCACAATAAAATGTCTAAGCACATCAAATCCCCCAATGGAGATGTGCCTTAAGACAACTTCCCTTTGCGCAAACCACATCTCAAATGTGACACGTGCTAGAATGGTTTCTGAAATCTTTTGCATATGCTCAGGCTTACGTGCTATCACCTTCGATGAGCACAACCTCATCACAATGAGATAAAGAGCCTAGCCACTGCAAAAATTCTTCAACCAAAACAGCTTCTTTAACAGCTGCAGAGCACACCACACATATTATACTTCCATCGTGGACAGCATAAGGCAAGGTCCACAGTACTCCTGCGAACATATCGCAAGATACTCTTCACTACTATCTAGTGACAGGACCATGGTTGCTACGGCAACGACTAATTAAACCAACCGCATAGCAGACATCTGACCGAGTACACACATTAGCATACTTCAGATTCCCTATTGCGGACGAATATGGCAAACTGGACATTTGTTTCCTCTTCTCATTATTCTTAAGACATTGATCTAAGGTCAAGGTGAGTCCCCCAAAAATGGGATGTCTATGGGTTTTCAGTTTTTCATGTGAAAACGTTCAAGAACCTACATCTTGTAAGTCCCTCGAGACAAACAGAGGAACTTCTGAGAACAATATCTCACAGTCTAAACTTCCAACACATAGTTGGAATCACCCATGTCCTCAATCTCAAACTGAGAGGACAACCACTCTCAAGTGGTGACAATGGAACTCATCTCATTCCCAGCTAAAAGGACATCATCAACATATAAAGAATTAAAACACTTTCCTTGGACCATTTAATGTACACACATTGTACCACTGCCTAGACGATTTGAGATAATAAATAGATCGTTTGAGACAGCACACTTTTGCGCTCATTCCCTTTGGTCACAACACCAATGGGATGATCCATATTTATCTCGTCGTCTTGTTCTCCATTGAGAAAAGAACAATTTAAACATCCAACTAAAAAGGTTCAAAAACTAAATATACGACAATTGCTAGGATAAGGCGAATGGAGTCAGATCTCACCCTTTGGGAGAACATGTTTCCATGGTCTATACCCTCTCTGGGTACAAACTATCGCCACAAGGCGCGCCTAATACTTGTCAATTGAACCATCTGCCTTGCGCTAGATTTTGAAAACACAATTGTCTCCAATCGTCTTACGCACAGGCGGATTGTCAACTAACTCCCAGACCTTATTTGCGTCCATAGAACTCATCGCATCTAGCATAGCAACTATCCACTCAGCTTCAACAGACGAAGAAAAACGCTTCAACAAAAGAAGCAGACTCATCCTCATCCACTTGTGCACACATTTGCACACATATGAAAATGTCTTCCTCAATTTCAAAATAGCAATAGAGACCTTTTTCCTCATCACCATACAGTGTACTACCTGAGAATCTTGAGTGCCTAGTGGTGCACTCCCACTATCTGGTACACTCCCACTAGCGTCTAGCGGTGTACTCCCACTCGGCTGGAGACTAGTACCATTTTACAACGATTATTGGATGTGGATTCTCAATCTCCCCACCCTCGCTTAAAGATGGTATGTTGTCTTCAACATCCTCCAACTTATAGAGGTCAAGATATCTCTTAGTAATACAAATTTGGGGAAGTCATTTTCAATATCATGTGGCACCATTTCTGTCATTCCTATACCCGTTTGTTCTTTATACGTAACATAGGCTGTCGAGCTATTAGAATTCCTTATATAGGTATGCTTTCTAGCTCTCGAGCGTAGTTTCTCGCACTTATGCGAGGTATAGTGAACATAGCCTCCTGAGCTCCACGGGCGCAAATGCTCCGAAATGAGCTTTCCGCCTTTCCACAGCTCATAAGGGGGTAGAAGGAATTGACTGAGGAGAGGCACTCTAGTATGTAGGCAGCAATCAAGAGTACATCCTCCCAAAACAACTTTGGGAGGTTGACTTGCGCCATCATAGTCCTAGCCATATCTAGGAATGTCCTATTCCTTCTTTCTGCAACACTATATTGTTGCGGAGTTTCCGGAACAGAAAGTTGTCTGCGTATCCCCTTTTTCCTCACACAATTCCCAGAACTGATTAGATAAGCACTCGCGATCCTCACATTGCGCGAAATCATCTATAAAAGTGAAAAAATAAGAGGCGCCATGACGTGCCTTTACAGATATCTGAGTGAACTAGTTCTAATGCTTGAGTAGCTCTAATAGCCTCTCTAAAAGGCTTTCGGCATGCTTTGCCAACTAAGCAAGACTCACACATAGGTAGGTCAACCTTAGCTAGTGGGCCCAAAAGGGCTTCTCGAGCTAATCAAGTCATCCTATCACATCCTATGCGTTCAAGTCTAGCATGCTATGTCTCAGAATAAATTAACAAAGAAAACTAGAATTTATGAAAACAATTCTTAAGCAGTTATCCTTAGATAACCATGTCCTAGTAACACTACCACCCAAAATGTCCATCCTATTACCACCGAACTGAAAAACGCCCTCGATTGCGCTCTTCCACCTTGTCAGCCTTGGGTGCAAACTTGCTGGCCCTACCCTGCCTCTAGGCGGGTTTACCCTTACCATTTTGTTTAGGCCCACTGGCCTTGCGCTTACTTCCACTTATGGAAGTAGTGGTCAAGAGTGTAGCTATACAGTTCGCCTCACCTTTTTGGCGCTCCGTATTCAGCTCAACATGTCAGAAAATGTCAAAATCCAAAAATTTAACATTTCCCTTGTGGATCATGATTTGTTTTCTGTGGACCCGCGAATCAGATAAATAACTAATCATAGCCTGAAATTGCAATTCGCCAGTAAAGATGTTCCGAGTATTCTGAAATCACGAATCATACCTGTCATCGACCTTAGATGTCCAGTCATCGTGTACTTGGAACGTTTCCTTTACTTTCCCAAACTTCATAACTAGATGCTTAATCTAGTAGTGAGTATGCCATCGAAACAAACTTGAGCTGATCTCATAATACCTTGGCTATTGGGTAGTACATATACTTCCCAACAAGATCATGGTGCATGCTGCTTATCATAAAGCGCGTGCTATGATCCTTCTCGAGCCAAGTATTATAGGCTATTAAGGTTATAATGATATTGGGCCGGAGGCCCATTATTCGGTTTAATGGGTTGGACCATAGAATAAGCATAAAGCCCATAAGCTCTTACTCATTCTATTGGTGTGTTACTTTGCAGTGCCATATTACAAAAAATTAGTCCCTTTTAAACTTGTTACTTTTATAAAGATCGACAAAGTGTGATTTGGAAAACATTTGTTTTTGTGAATCCAAAAAATTTGAAGAATAATATTTGAGAACATGCGCAAGGGATTGACATTATTATTTGCACATTTCATAAGGTTTGTTTTAAAATCCAATTACAAATAAATTTTTCCCTTTCTACAATTTAAGACCAAAAAATTCGCTATTGCTCATTAATCAAATCTTAATTTTGTAAATCAAGAAAAACCTTTTATAATTGATTTTTCTAAACAAACATCAATTAGATGGTACAATTACCTATCTAAGATCATCCACAAAATATACAGTGCGCCATACAATAAAAGTGCGCATGGACCCCACGTGGGTCCAAATTAACAACTTAGAGCTCATGTTAAGGTAATTCAAGTATATGATTATGAACAAAGAAAACCATCCCTTTACAAGTAGGCTTTTCCAATACAAGAAATAAAACACTCGTCCTCACATTACATTTATAGCCCATAAAAAAATAGGGAAGCTTTATTCATATACATACACAGAAACAACCTTAGACATACATCGTGAGGACACAAGCTCTTTAATCGTCAATTATTGTCCATTCATTTAAGCGAGATTAAAAAGTATTAATCACACACATCAAGCACTCATGTGGTCTTATTATAAAATGAATGGACTCATCCGCCACTCCACTTAAGGAGGAGGAATTAGATGTCATAGGGTCAACCAATCACAAACAACAGTAATTAAACGTGACCAACAATGCAACGAGCCTCTAAAAATAATAAAATGTGCAATAAAATGATTATTGCACAGCCCGGATAGCTCCCATAAGCTAAGTAAAATCAATGAAAAAATCCTGAATTTTTCATTAATTTTAACCTAATTTTTAGGTCTTAAAATATTATTTAAAACCAATTTATTAAGGGCCCTTTAAATTAACAATCAATTTAAAACCTTATGGAAAATTTAATTAATTGAAAAACAAAATTTTCATTATAAAAAAAATTTCCGGAATTTCACCAAGGCCCAAAAACATTTTGAATCAATTTAACGAAATAAATTGATTTAGTTAAACAAAATTAACTATGAGCAACAAAGTTCCTAAAATTACAAAATTTCAAGGAATTTGTTCTCCAAAGATTTTAAGTGGTCTAATATGGTGTTCTAAACACCCCATATTAATTTCAAAAATTAATAATCTATTTTGGCTATTTTCAGCAATTAAATAAATGCACATATGCATAAATTTTATGCTCTAAAATACCAAAAAAATGAGATAATTCATAAAATTTTATCAAGTCTCCAATCAGTGTACAAAAACACTATACATTAAATTCAAGAATTAACGACATTAATTGGTTATATTTTAAGCAATTAATATTGTGTACTCAACACAATATATATGCTCTAAAATATATCCCAAATAGAGAGAAAATCTACTAAAATAATTTTCTCAAGCTACCACTAATGTTCTAAACACATTGTGTTAATTCCCTGAACTAATAATCAATAAAAATATTTTAAGCAATTTAATATGTGTACAAAAACACACAATTATATGCTCTAAAATATTAATATGATTGAGATAATTTACCAAAAAATTACCTGTGGGTCCCACAAAATTTTACATGGTCTAAATACAGTGTCCCTTATGTCCCGCATTAATTACAAAAATTAATAATGTATTATGGTCATTTTAAGCAATTAAATAAACGTCTATAAACATTAATTATATACTCTAAAATGCCATAAATAGACATCACAGACTGCCTGCACAGTGCACACACAATATATATATATATATATATATATGCACATGTTCCACGCAAAGTGTGTTCCTCACCGTTCAAGTATTAAGGCTTGCTAAGATTTGTTTGGCTTTGTACAAACTCCAAATCTTACTCTAATACTCTTGTCAAACAGGGTCTTATCGCCTCTGGACTACAGACCCTACATAGAGCAGTTGCCAAGCAACACATGAATTACACATGCCAACAGCAAGTGTGCTTGGTAATTGGCACGTCTAGTCCTTGTTGGCAACAACAAATTATTTTTATTTTTTATTTTATTTATTTATTTTTTTTTAAAAAAATTTTTTTCTTGGTTTTTAAAATTTAGATAATTGTTGGAAAATCCCTACAAGTAACCCTCATAAGTTTAAACTCCAAAAGATTTGACCATTTTTTAAAAAGGACAAAAGGAATCTTGTCAGTGCTCATACGGTATAAATGCACGTATCATAAAAAATCCCATGTGACCATCGCCCCTCCACGCGCGTGTCCTTGGTTTCAGCCACTCACACCGTGTGAGTGGCTGTACCATATCATATCCATTTCGAAAAAGTTTTTTTAAACTTTAAACCCCCGTAACTTTTGATCTACAACTCTATTTCTTACAAATTTTATACCGTTGGAACCGTGTCGACGAGAGCTACAAAATTAGTACCATTGTTGATATCTTTTGAGCAAAAGAAAAAAATTCTTATTTTTACATGTTATGCTCCAGACGAACCTAATAAAATTTTCACATAATATTTGTGTATAAGTTATTGAATTTTCACGTAATATTCACGTATGCCAAGTTCATATGATGTGAGAAAAAAAAAATCGAATGTTCACTTTGTTCTTAAAGAGAGTTTTAGTGAATTTTTACAAGAATTTTGCATTTGTTTGGATTGAAAAACTATGTTTTATAATTGATTTGTGAAATTTGATTTTTTTTATAAAGGAAATATGCATTGTTTAATATGAAAGAGAAAAAAAAAAGTAAAATTTCACTTTGGCATATATGAATATTAAGTGAAATTTCACTGAATTTGTACATGAATATTAAGTGAAATTTCACTGAACTTGTGCATGAATATTAAGTGAAATTTTACTTAAATTGACAATTGAGCAACTTTTTAACAAAGTAAGTATCAAAGTAGATCTTAAACTCTAGAGAGTTACTTCTAGCAACTTTTGGAATAGTTAGTGAATTTTCACTTGACCTACTAAGTGAAATCTCACTGAACGAGTACA
Source organism: Hydrangea macrophylla (assembly GCA_033977485.1). NCBI lineage: Eukaryota > Viridiplantae > Streptophyta > Magnoliopsida > Cornales > Hydrangeaceae > Hydrangea > Hydrangea macrophylla. Next base: position 94,692,711 of record CM066986.1, read on the forward strand.
CAAATGTTAAGTTTAACTTCAAGTTTTTCAGGAAGAAGGCATGTACAGGTTCAGTGAATTTTCACTTAATATTTATGTATGCCAAATTTATATGTTTTGAGAAAAAAAAAATTAAAAAAAGACGAATAGCAATAAAGCCATTGCTACCTCATTAAGGCTTAGTTTGGCCCCCATTTTGGTGCTTCTCCTTTTTTAAAACACAATTTCATGTTAATTCATTTGGTAACTAGTTTATGAGCTTTGCAAAAATGGAACTTAGAGCTTTTTTGGGGAGAGTTTTTAAAAGCTCTAGAATTGAGTGAAATTTCACTTAATATTTTATGTATATCAAGTGAAATTTCACTTAATATGTTATGTATATTAAGTGAAATTTCACTTAATATTTTATGTATATTAAGTGAAATTTCACTTATTATTTATGTATGTAAAAATATGAAAATCTTTTTTCTCAAAACATATCAACAATAAAGTTAAAAAAAGACGAATTTTAACAAGAATTTATGCATTTGTTTTGGTTGAAAATTTGAGTTTTATAATTGATTATAAAATTTGCTTATTTTAACAAAATATGCATTGTTTAAAAAAATTAAACAATGTTTTTCATGTATTCAGAGAATTTTCACTTAATATTTATGTATGCCAAATTTATGTGTTTTGAGAAGAAAAAAAATTTAAAAAAGACGAATAGCAATAAAGACATTGCTACCGTATTAAGGCTTAGTTTGGCCCCCATTTTGGTGCTTCTCCTTTTTCAAAGCACAATTTCATGTTAATTCATTTGGTAACTAGTTTATGAGCTTTGCAAAAATTGAACTTAGAATTTTTTTGGAGAGCTTTAATATTTTTCATGTATTCAGTGAAATTTCACTTAACATTTTATGTATATCAAGTGAAATTTAACTTATTATTCATGTATGTAAAAACATGAAATTTTATTTAATATTTTTCATGTATTCAGTGAAATTTCACTTGATATTTTCAGTGAAATTTCACTTAATATTTTATGTATATCAAATGAAATTTCACTTATTATTCATGTATGTAAAAATATGAAATTTTTTTTTTCTCAAAACATATCAACAATGGTACTAGTTTTGTAGCTCTCGTCGACACGATTCCAAAGGTATAAAGTTTGCGAAAAATGGAGCTGTAGGTCAAAAGTTATGGACGTTTAAAGTTTAAAAATATTTTTCGAAATTGAAAATAATACAATACAATACTCGCACGGTGCGAGCAGCCTAAAAATGATGACGCGCGCGTGGCGCGCGTGGGGCGCGCGTGGACGCGCGCGTGGGGCGCGTGGAAGCAGTGGCCGGTTGAGAAATTGTGCTTGGAAGATTCTATGGTACGCGCACTCATACCGTGCGAGCACCAGCTGTCAATTTTTTGTCCTTTTTGGTAAGTCGCTTACTAATTTGTACTTTAACTTAATAAATGGTATACTGAGGTCCTTTTTGGTAAATGCCCCTTTAAAATTCAAACATGTTGTAGACTCATATGTTTTGCCAAAACAAAATTTTGGCGGATAATACTTGGGGCACAACCAAAGCCACAACTTTTTTTGCACAACCTCCATTTTGTGTCTATCTCTCTCTTAGTGGGCACTGTGGGGTCACTGGCACTGTGAGACCCATCAAGAGAGAGATAGATACAAAATGAGGTTGTGCAAAAAAGATTGTGGCTTTGGTTGTGCCCCAAGTATTACTCAATTTTGGCAGTGTCTTAGCCACACGCACTCCACCGCGGCGCAACAGTCCAAACACGGCCTAAGTCCTAGTCACAGCTTGGTGACAACCCTGCTACTTACCACATGACCACGATTTGCAGACATAATTAATCCGTCAATCACAACAGCCATTCCAACTCAACAGTTTTTTGTCCATGAATATAAAATAGATCTGAGGTTTAAAAAAAACTTTACTATTTAAAATAGATCTAGGGTTTGTGATCTCCCTCATCGGAGATAATCAAGCCATGAGACTTTATGGGGGGACTCTAGGGATCATATGGGACACATTCATGTTTAAAAATTAGACCCCTATTGGAGTTTGGTATTAGACCCACTTGAAAATTGGTTTTTAAAGTTTATGTAAAAGCTTGGTTAAGCTTTAATGGCAGATTCAATATGGGTGATCTACGGGCGAATCAACAACCTATATGGCTCTAATACCAATGTAGATAAATATGCACGCAAGTATACGAGTCGGGTTTAGGTCACTTACCTAGCGGAATAACCCAACGGATCGCCGAACGATGTTGTTACGAGCCCAGCGTCTTCACCCACGAACTATTGCTCCATGTTGCCTCCGTGTACTCCCTTATGTCTCGTATAGTCGCAGAGATGCTTCTTGAGCGATCCCCGATGATGCCACGTTCTAGATCCCTAGCCCCTTTGGTGATTAGCTAGAGAGAGAAATTATGTATCTAGAGAGAGAGAGAAACTAACGTGAGAGAGAATGAGAGGCTGCTGAAAATTATTATTTTCATTAGGTTTTCCATGTAGTATATATGTGTATATATAGGCACATAAAAACCTACAGGGCTTAGGACTCCAAAGCCCATTACTTGGTGTCCAAGCCAAGCCTCTTTGGACCCAGTCCAATAACATGTGGGTGCCCGTTTGGCCCGACCACAATTTGTTACAGATACAATTTTGATAAATAAGATTTATAGTATCTTTTTACTGATCACAAGAAAGGGAGAATTATAGGACCCCCGACGGGCAAATAAAGAGTAGATAATGTAATATTGGATCACGATATCTAGAGTTAAAAAATGTATTGACTGAATCCTAAATCTAATAAAAAAAAAAAAACAAGAGTGGAATGTAATTATCCCTTTCAAATTTAAGGAGGGCAAAGTTTGTAAAGTTTGGTACGGATTATGTTGCAATTAAGGGAGTGACATAGTGGGTGTGCTATATAAATTTTACAGATTCAATTGGTGTCTAAATAAATAAATTGAAGATTTCTATAAGCTCTCGAATTTTTAAATACAAAGTAAAATAGTTTGTGCTATGTTTGTCCTGCCAATACTATATTTGACAGTAATTTAGGAGTAACGCTATGCCTCTCAAATTTAAATCCCATATTGATATCTTAAATAATGTGGTTGTGAGCCTATTATATTTTAATTGAAGAATGTTAAAGTGATCCCACAGTGGTCCCATTTACATAGTATTACAATAACTTCATAATTACTGCTACCTTGTTAGTTTTACACTCACCCGGCTTTATAAGCTAACAACATACTTATCCTGGATATTCCCATGTCCAGCTTTTCTAGTGAATGATAATGCAAGGGAAGGACCTACCGACAAGGGCTTCTATGCGGAGGAAGGCTATGCTGAGGAAGGCCACACTGAGAATGGATACGCAGGAGAGAACTACTATGCGGATGACTACGTCTACGCTAGTTGAATACTAGAACTAAACTATAGTTTACTTTCTGTTTTATGTTTATGTTTGTAATCGGCACGTGTTTCCTTGAGACTTCTGTTATGTGTTAGCACACCTTGAAGGTTGCAAATAGACTAGTACCCTTATGTTATATTAATGTCGAACTTAGGTCTCTTATAATTGTTGATATTCTTGATGTTTAGATTTTGTGTTGTGGACAATCATGTGACATTCACCAGTCACGACTTACAAACCCAAAAAAAAAATTTATTTTTTCTATTTTTGCTTGTCACGCCCTGCAGTAGCAAAAATAGGAAAAATCAATTCCTTTTTGAACCTGTAGATCATGATAGTTGAAGTCACCATATTGTCCATAACAAAGTCTAATCATCAGAATAATGAATCAAACTACGCATTGGAAATTTTAAGGTCGATATATAAAACCAGAGTTTAATACCAAACTACTACAAACCATAGGTATCTGCAGAAATGTAATTAAAGTATTATGGCAACATATGCCGATAATAAACTTAACTTAATACAGAGTCTCTAAAAACATAACATAACTATCTACAGCGAAGCTTCAGGTCTTCAGTTCGCGTAGTAGTCATCTTCAGTATAACCTCCATCATAGTAGGCTTCATCCTCATAGCCCCTAGCCATGTACTCATCTCCTGTATTCTTATAGCCTTGGCCAGCTAGACGTAAATTATCAAGCGGCATAAAATGCCATCAGCTACGAAAGCTGAGTGAATGCAAATACTAACATAGTATCTATAGATATGCAGTATACATAAACACATTGTTAAATGATCAACTCATCGATCGCATGCATGTATGCACCAAGCCACTATAAACCATCACTCATATTATCCCAATCATAATATGGACTCTTGGGTCCATATTTCGTACGTAGCTCTACCTCCCATAATTTCTCAACGCATATCTCAAACCATACCTTACTAACTTGGCACGTAGCCCCATACATCACAATCTATCAAACCTGACACGAAGTCCCAACTTTCTAGCCAAAGACGCCTTGATACATTCCGGCCAACACACCCTGATACATTTCGGCCAATACACCCGACCAATACGCCCTGATACATTACGACCAACACGCCCGACCAATATACCTTGATACATTACAGCCAACACGTCCGGCCATCCTGCCCCGCATAACAAACTCAATACGTAGTCCAACCCTATCATACGTAAGCCGGACACATAGTCCCTGTCCTATCCCATCACGTTAGGATCCCACACCCAACATCATACGATCTTCTTGATTGCATTCATTCGCACAAATATAAATAGTATCGGCCTCAACACACGATAGGCCTACTACTATGCAAGTCAGCTTCATAATTCAGTTAACGACATTATATCAACATTATACACATGGTCCCACTGTTTAATGCATTAAGACCTTTATTCAATGTGTGCATTATTCCAATACAGCATCCCAATATCAATGCATGATAATAAACAACTTAACAGTCCATCAGATATAAACAGACTAAACATTTTCCAATTTGACATGTTCAATCGATTGAGGTAAAGATAAGTTCGATCGATTGAAGTCGAGTCCGATCGATTGAAATAAGTCAATCGATTGAGATCTGTCTATGTTCAATCGATCGAAACCAAGTCCGATCGATTGAGAAATATTTCCTTCTTAGACTGAAATGGACTTCCCTCGCATGTTCGGGGTCCGTTCTTTCTTGTCGAAACACACACACACACACATATATATATATATATATCTATATAACTACACTACTAAGTGATTATAGGCACCCAACGTTAAAGTTTGGTGACGCCAGTGATGTTCAGGGTGGCCACGGGTCCTCTCAGGGTGTCTCCTCTCTTTCTACTCTTCTTCTCCTTCTACTCTTCTTCTCCTTCTTCTCTTATTCTTTTTCTCCCAGTCCAAGGTGTGGGTGAGTGTTTATGTGTGTGTATATATATATAGATATGTATATAAATGTATATGTGTGTGTATATGTAAGTATATAACTCTCTCTCTATCTCTCTAAATTTCAGCCAACCCAAGAGTGTGTGTGAGTGATACATATATATAGGGAAGGATAGTGAATGAGAGCTGTGGTAAATAAACTTAGCGTTCAAATTCAGTCTCTTTCGATCGATTGAAAGTGTGTTCGATAATTGGTCCATGTAATGGATTCAGGTCGGCAACATTTCAATCGATTGAAAAGATACAAGTTCAATCTATTGGAAAGGGCAGTCCATGAAAGGTAAAGACAAGCATGCTGGATCTTATTTATATTACAGAAATACAAAATTACAACGAAAATAGTTGGTATTACATTGATGCTCCGGGGCGTGACACACCTGAACACATGTCGGGTTGGGCAACTATCACCCGCCATCCACTAACTTGTTCGGGTGGGTTCGAGTCAATTTCAGGTTAAATATGACAGATACAAATTGTCACATCCATTCTGGGAAAATCATGATTTTTAACATGCATATTCGAAATTCGTGAATTATCAATGTTATTTGATAATTGAGAATGAAGTTGACATGGTTAACGGTGGTAGAGTAAGTTGAGGACACGGTAATAAGATATCATGTGGCATCAACGCGATTTAAATGACATTTATGTGATTAAATATTATTTGAGATATCTGGTATTTTCATGAATAGTAAATGTACCTGTGTAGAATAAATTCTAGTAGTTTTGATATCACTGTAGAGCATTTTGAACACTGTGGTGAGAACGTGAGTGACACGTTATATAAAAGGTAGGTAGTGTAGAGATTTCACGAAATTTAGTTTTCAGATGTATATTTTGGACCCAAATGGAACCTAGACGAAAACTTTTATAAATTTTGGTTTTTACTCGTGAAGTTATAAAATGGACGTGTGCGACGTTTCAAGACTTAATTAGAAGTTTTCGAGAACTCTTGGAGAGTTAAGTGTAATTTCTGAGAGTTGTGCTTATAAATAGGAGTGGATGAGATTTCATTATTATCCAAACTTCAAAATATCTAGAGAGAAAGGAGAGAGAAAGGAGATTTGATCCTACGACCTTGTCGGCGACAAACGGCGACCGTTCGTCCGTCAGTTTTTCACCAGATTTCATATTTGGACTCCTCGAGGTAAAAGCTTCATTTTGATATCTCTTAGGCCTCGTTTGGTAAAGTTTTTTCGAAAAGTTCATTTTAAGAATATGGGAAAAACATGTCTATACTTGTAGGAATCGTTTAAGATCGGACTTCTGACGTTTATTTTGTCTCTTAGTACTTCTCCTGAAGTTTGAGAGATATAGCTCGAGGTATGAATTTTGAACCTTTGTAATATAGACAATTTTGGATGTTTTAGATATTTTGTATGAATTGTGATTCAGACAAAATTTCTATGTTAAAGTAGGCCCGTTAATTTTAGCGAGTACGTATCAAAAAGCATGGTGATATGGTTATGTGAGTATGCTAAATGTCTATGTGGGTCAAAGGGGAGTGTGATATAATTTCACGCTGGTGCACGTCTCTCGATGTTTGAGAGTTTATAGTAGTGATGACTACTTGCTTGGTGTGGGAAGTGGCCAACCAGAGCAGTTGGATGCAATGGTTGAGTGATTCTTGGCTAACCATTGGCATCGCGGTTTAATATTTAAGACTTGCCGATGTACTGGGTGAATGCGTATCTCTCTCCCCGGAGACTAAATTATATGAATTAGATGTTTAAAACATGAATTGCCTCATATACATTTGGTTAGAATTGTACACTCAGCATATAGCTGAGCAGTGGAGACTTCCTCCATTGCAGGTGAAAAGAAAAAGGGCAAGAAGAAGCGAGAAGAGTGAGGGCGAAGAATGCTAGGGTTATCACATTGTTTATACTTTTGGGTTCTTTCTAAACTTGTAATAAGAACTTTGGATTCGTAACATGTTTAGTTGAAATCTTGGAAGATATGTTAGTATTGTAATATGTGTAAACTCTTGTTTTATGTTTGGAATCGTGAATCATAGTTGTGTTCATGTTGGGAATTGGTTGGAAGAACCTTAGTTTAGGATTGCTGCAGATTGGGCTTTTCTGCCATAAATCAGTTGACTGATCCCTGGTTCAATCGACTGGACCCTAGTGTTTTAGCAAGAATCCCTTCAGCTTCAAAAGGCTTCAGTCGACTGAGGATGATTTTAGTTGACTGGTTTCTGCACGAAAAGAGGACATTCTGCATGCATAGTGTCCAGTCGACTGGACAAGGCGCCAGTCGATTGAAAAATTGATGCCCCAGTCGACTGAGTCCCTGACACAGTCGACTGGATAGGCTGGGAAAACTTTTCTTACATTCTGTTTTGAACCTCCAGTCGACTGGACCCTCTATCAGTCGACTGAATCTCTGTATTTTAAAATGAATTCTTTTGGACGCTTTCCAATTGGCCAAACTTTTTTTGTAACTCTGATTTTAAAGGATTTTACTTATGTTTTTCGCTACTATTTATTTTAAAGGACCTGGATAAGCCTTGATGGCGTGCCATGTGTCCTATTTCCGAGCGTAGCAGGATGGATCGTGACACAAATAAGAAGAAAAAAAATCATAAGAAAAAATAAAAGCTTCTCTATATTTTAAACAGATCTACAAAATAAGAACAAAATAATCATAAAATCAGTTCTAGGGCTAGAGATTTGAAGAACAAATCATGAAATCGGTTCATCAAAAGAGAAGAAATGCATAGATCCAAAAAAAGTGTATAGATCTAAAGGATAACTACTTCTTCTTGAACGCCAAAAATATTATTGATGATATAAAATTACACATAAATTTTTGGTGCACCCAAGGTCCCAAACAAAGACAAAACATATATCCCTCATCAACATCACCCTACCTGAACCCTTTTGATCTAAGTATGAATCAACAACCATGAATAATAAATTCCATATAGCTTTAGTTGCTTTGAAATTCAGATCCCCAAATTAACTCGGATAATGAATTTCAGAAATTAGGATGAAAAATGTAGATTTGAGGAGGTAGAAGTGCGCAGTGGTAGCGGTGGCTGGCGACAGGGAGGTGGCGGTTGGTGCGCATATTGGGATTATGCCCTCAAACCCCATTATTTATGCATGTGACATTTGACTTTATACATTGATATCAGTTTACATTTCATTATGTATGTTTCATGAGATGAATGATTTATGTAATCCTTAAATATCATAGTAGGTGATTCATGTGTGTGTGAAATACATGCGTAGGAGATACGAATTACTATTCTTTGACATTTAGAATTGTCACAGTGGATGATGAGACTGGGGTATACACTGTAGCATGTTTAACTATCATTAGATGGAGTGATGAATCTCAATCACTAGAGTACGAGACTCTTAGTTAAATATGCTAGTGCTTATAGTGCATTGACGGACCATGAGATTTTCCTATTGACATCTAAAACTGTCAACAGTCGATAGGAACTCACAACTTGTATAAGGTATGTGCTCTTAATCTTGAGACAATTATAGACACAGACTATGGATGTGACTGCTTTGATTTGCCAATTAGTGAGGTCTTCAAGATTAACACCTGGGTATCTTGGGTAAGTCATGTTCATAGGGTTGTGAAAATAAATTGTTAAGATAGAATCTACTCTTTGATAAAGAGTAAGCATTCCCATAAAGATGTTAGCAAGTTGATTACTGAGAACTGCAGTTTTGTTGATAAGTAGTTATTAACATGTTTGGTAATCATGATAGGTGAATGAGACTCAAGGATGCAAGATGTAATCATATTCAGGTTGACAGTAATAGTTTATCCGACTACCTGATATGGATTACAACTGCTGAAAGTAGAGAGACATTAGTACAATCATACAAGTCTAGTTACCGCTTCAAATGTGTTCTTTTGCGTTGAAGTACATTTATCATTTGTAACACCCGCTCCCGCGATTACTCGATAATTACCATTTAGCATGCATTAGCATAATTAATTGGTATTTATTAACACATGTTTAAGTGAGTTTTAACTCACTAGTTAATTGTGGGTGTCCAATTTGGGAACCCAATGTTGGTCAATGTGGCAGTCCCAAATTGGGACATGAGTTGATGAAGTTCCATTGTGATGGGACAAAATTGTGGAATCACCCTTATGTGCTTAAATGTTTATTAAGGCATATGTGAAATATTTACATGTTGTTTAGAATTTATTGTTTATTGTTAGAGACCATTTATGAGGTTAATTGATATACCTTGGTGAGGACGAAATGAACACGTTATATAATTAGTAGGCTAGTTAGCAACTTCATAAAATTATGTGGGACCACTTACGGGACCCACGCGAGACATAGACAAACACTCATTTAATTTTGGGATAGCTTTAATAAGTTTTATAACCACCAGGGGTATAATTGCAAAACTTATGAAACTAGGGGAGGCAAACTTAGAAACCAAAAGTTGGGATTACATGTCATGAGACAAGTGTCCCATGACTCACCATGTATGGTTATCATCTTCAACAAAACAAAGACTTGGGTTTACAGAGAATTGACGGAAAATTCTCGACGACAGAAATTCGACAACACTCTCGACGACGATTGACGGCGCGTCCGACACCTAATTTCAATTCCGAGAGCGGATTTGGACTCGTAGAGGTAAGTTCTACATTTTGGTACTGATTTTATTGACTATAATCGTCGTATTTCTCACGACCCAATTCGGAGCGGTAATCCGTAGTTTGCCGAACTCATGTAGGATTTGAAACCGGAGTAGATTTGAGCTTTAATTTCACAACTAGGAACGAATTGCTAAGAGGTGAGTGGTTTCAATCTTGCCTATGGATGAGATTCATGGTTATGTTCATATGATATTGATTTCATGTCTATGTAGCTTAATCACTCAGGTTTAGCTATGATTTTGTGAAAAGCATGGTGATATGTTTATGTGAGCATGTTTAGTTGTCTATGTGGGTCAAAGGGAAGTTTGTATGAATCCACCATGAGATTGTTCCGTGGTGACAATCACTTGTTGCCGACAATGGCATTAGACCGCACGTGTGTGGCGTGGGTCATTGGCTTGTGCCGTGGACTATCGGGGGAGTCGCGGACTTGCGGGTAGTGGTGGATGAAATACTTGCTTATCCGGAGATCATTATATTTGTTGAGTTGAATATAAGCATTGATATGTCATCCGTGTGCTTGATTGATATTTTTCACTAAGCATATAGCTTATATATTGTAGTGGTTATTGAATAACCATTGTAGGTGAGCACGGTGGCGAGAATTCGGAGAGATAAATGTGGAATTTGTGGTAGCAAGGAAGCTTGTAATTGTAGTAGCTTCATGTATATAGTTGTTTTGAGTAAAACTTATGGGTTGGTGTAAAACTTGTAGTTTGTAGTAGCTAACTTGGGGTTGTACTAAACCTTAGTAGATTATGTTAGTTTTGCCTTAATTGCTCCAAGACGTATGTAAATCTTGTAATCGGAGCTTAAAATGTTGTTGGTATCTTCCATGCATTGTTAATATAGTTTGGAGCATGTTTGAGTGGAGATTTGGTTTAAGAAACTTGTTTTGATTGATCATGAGAGCTTTGGGAGTATTTGGGAGAGATTTGGGAGAGTATTTGGGGGAGATTGCATGGCACATCTTGTTTATGGCTTAAAATCATGTTGGGAATTTTCAAATTCTGATTTCTTATGGGTTAGGAATGTTAATTATGAGTTTGGATCAAAACTCATGTTTTGGTTTGGTTTTGTGTTGAATTTGAGAACATTCAAGTGTTGTAGCGATTGTGGAACTTGTTTAATGTGTAAAAACATGTTAACATAACTTGGAAATGGTTTGGAATGATTTAGGCTTAGTTTGGCCCCTATGTGATGCTTCTCCTTTTTAAAGCACAATTTAATGTTAATTCATTTGGTAACTAGTTTATGAGGTTTGCAAAAATTGAACTTAGGGCTTTTTTGGAGGGAGCTTTTAAAAGCTCTGAAATGGAGCTTTTAAAAGCCCAAGGTTGCTTTTTGGTTTCATGATGTCTTTTTGAAGAGTAGTGTGCCACTTGTATAATATTATCAAAGAACTTAGTAATAAATTTCATAAGCTCCTTTTAAAAAGCCACATGGGGGCCAAACTAAGCCTTAGAATGGTTTTGAAATGTTTTTGGGAAGTTTCAAGAAGTTTGGACATGATTTGGGAATGTTTTGGATCTACAGAACAAGAGAAATTGCTGTCAAATTGAGTGCTGCAGAATCCGGATCGATCCGGGTCTTGAGCGGATCGATCCGGCACTTCTGGAGGGCCAAAAATGAGGTTCTGTCAAAACTGGATCGATCCGGTTTTGGGGTGGATCGATCCGCAGGTCATTTTGCTGCACTGTCAACTTTTACGGAAAAGGACATAACTCTCTCTAGAAAACTCGAATTTGCGCACCGTTTTTTGCGTTGGAACCGGGACTCAAAAACCTATCTTTTGGTATAAAATTTTCTATACCTTATTAATTACCATTTTGTGCTTGGGCTTAATTTGTCTAACATAATGGTGTAAACGTACTTGTTTTTCCCTCCTTTTCATTTGTAAATTGTTGTTTGAAGGCCTTGGTGGCGTGCCACGTGTCTTGAGTTCACATGTGCGGATTCGGGGCGTGACATTTAGTGGTATCAGAGCAATAGGCTTAGAAACTTTGAGACGAGAGACGACGACTTGAGAGTAACGCATAGATATTGAGCACGTTGTTGCATCATATGTATGCATATGATTATTAATGTTATGTTATGATTGTTGAATCATTTATATCATATGATATATGGCATAGAGTGCATAGTATTCATGCATATCTGACTGGCAGGCAAGAATTTGGTGAAAAATGGACCAAAACCGAGACCTCGACGCAAGAATGGATCGTTTGGTGGACTTGGTAACTAATTTCGTTGGTGCCATTGGTGATCGAGTACCACCAGTAAATGAAAGGTATGCCAATCCAAATCCTGAACCCAGGGTGGACCGTATTACGATTGAGCAATTCTATAAGAGAAAACCGACTATGTTTGATGGGGGTCCGGATCCGATGACAGTTATTCATTGGGTATCGGATATGGAACGAATATTTCGTGCTATAGAATGTACCGAGGAACAAAAGTTATATTTTCTACAGACACTCTGAAAGAAAGTGCTCAGAATTGGTGGGTGGGTTTACTTGATCAAGGTAGGCCGACCACTTGGGATAAGTTTGTGGAAGAGTTTCATAAACGATATTTTCCTCGAGCAGCTAAAGCACAAAAGCGTCGGGAATTCATGAATCTCCAACAGGGGGATATGATGGTGAACGAATACATCTCCAAGTATAGTGAATTGCTTCGATTTGCAAAGGATACAGTGATAACCGAGGAAGACAAAGCTCGAAAGTTTGAAGAAGGATTGAGGGATAACATCCAATGTAGGGTGGATACTCATGAATTTGGAACTGTGGCTCAAGTCCAGAATGCAGCTCTCATAGCCGAACGAGATATTAACAAATACAAGCAGGGCCAACAAGGAAAGCGTCAAGGTGAAGAGAAAGGGAAGGGGCAAGGCTTCTTCAAGAAACCATTTTCACGAGGACCTGGGTCAGGTTCGGGTAGTCAAGGTGGAAGTTCATTTACTGAGGGAGTTCGACCGCTGTGTCCTGCATATAATCATCGACACGGGGGAGTTTGTTATTTGCTAAGCACGTGTTACATTTGTAAGCAAGTGGGGAACATATCCAAGAATTGTCCGCAATCCAGAACACGACCGCCTAGCTCTGTGAGCTCAATTCCGGATATGAGGGGTAAATGCTTTGATTGTGGGCAGCCAGGACACTTTTCTAAGGATTGTCCAAAGAAGCGACAACAAGGGGCAAGTTCTATGGCGTCCAGCGGAGCAAGATCGGGACCGCCCACTGATAAAGGAAAAGGCGTGTTTCAACTCGCACCGGGGAACATGTCAGCTACAGACTCCGTGGTGTCAGGTATACTTCATATCTATTCACATCCAGCACGAATTTTGATAGATTCAGGGTCAACACACTCATTTGTCTCACATGAATTTGTCAAACATTTACATAGCATGTCAGAACCCTTAGGGTATGATCTATCCATATCATTACCTCTAAGTACACCGTTAGTGACCTCTTCCGTGTTCAAAGCATGTGAAATCAGAGTAGGTGATAAGATATTGACTGTTGATTTGATTCCATTAACCGTAAACTACTTTGACGTAATCTTGGGCATGGACTGGTTATCTACAAATCAGGCTACAATTAATTGTGAACAGAAAAGGGTTAATTTCCAATTACCAGGGCAAAAAGAGTTTACCTTCCAAGGGGTTGGTGTAGCAGCGCCACCATATATGATATCAGTAATTCAGGCTGGGAAGTTGTTGAAAAAGGGTTGTCAAGGATTCCTATGTAGTGTAATTGATACACGTGTCACGGGAACTCGAGTAGAAGATATTTCGATAGTACGGGAGTTTTCGGATGTATTTCCTGAGGATCTACCAAACATGTCAATTGAGCGGGAGATTGAGTTTACTATAGAGGTAGCACCTGGATCACAACCAATATCAAAGACACCGTGCAGAATGGTACCCGTAGAACTGAAAGAGCTAAAGAACCAGTTACAAGAGTTGCTTGACAAGGGATTTATTCGACCTAGTGTTTCTCCGTGGGGAACACCGGTTTTATTTGTCAAGAAGAAAGATGGAACCATGCGAATGTGTATTGGTTATCGGGAGATGAATAAGTTGACTATTAAAAACAAATATCCATTGCCGAGGATTGATGATTTGTTCGATCAGCTTCAAGGAGCTCAAGTGTTCTCAAAGATCGACTTGAGATCGGGCTACCATCAACTAAAAGTTAAAGAGTAGGATGTGGAGAAGACAGCATTCAGGACTCGATATGGACATTATGAGTTTATGGTTATGCCATTCGGAGTTACCAATGCGTCCGCAGCTTTTATGGATTTGATGAACCGGGTATTCAAGGAATACTTAGATGAATTTGTAATTGTCTTTATTGATGATATTTTGGTCTACTCTAAAAGTGTTGAAGATCACGAAAACCATTTACGATTGGTGTTGCAACGACTTCGCGAGAAGAAATTATTTGGTAAATTGAAGAAATGTGAGTTTTGGCTTACGGAGATAGCATTTTTGGGACATGTGATTTCTAAAGAAGGTATTTCAGTGGACCCACAGAAAATTGAAGCCGTAGCCAATTGGAATCTACCGAAAAATGTGTCAGAGGTTCGAAGTTTCTTAGGTTTGGCCGGGTATTACCGAAGGTTTGTAGAAAACTTCTCAAGAATTACGATGCCTATGACTCAGCTAATGAGAAAAGATGTTTCTTTTGTTTGGAGTTCTGAATGTGAGGAAAGTTTCAAGGAATTGAAGACTAGACTTATAACAACACCGATACTAACTATTCCGTCGGGGACTGAGGGGTTTGTTATCTTCAGCAATGCTTCGCATCAGGGTCTAGGATGTGTCCTAATGCAGAATGGCAAAGTAATTGCATATGCTTCACGACAACTGAGACCACATGAAACCAACTACCCGACACACGACTTGGAATTGGCAGCGGTGATCTTTGCCTTGAAGATTTGGAGGCATTATCTATACGGGGAACGGTGTGAAATTTTCACGGATCACAAAAGCCTAAAGTATATATTCACTCAGAGAGACTTGAATATGAGACAGAGACGGTGGTTGGAGTTGATGAAAGATTACGATTTGTCGATTCAATATCACCCGGGAAAGGCCAATGTGGTGGCCGATGCATTGAGCCGAAAGTCAACCAGAAACTTAGCTTATGTTGTAACTTCTCAAGAGAAGCTAATTCGTGAAATGGAGCAATTGAAACTTGAAGTAATTCCAAAAACTGAGGGAGCTTTGATGGCGGCTATTATAGCGCAACCGACACTCGTGGATGAGATTAGAATGAAACAGCTTCAAGACCCAAACTTGAGGAAAATTTGTGACGAAATACCTGAGGGTAAGCAACCGGATTTCACTTACGTGGATGGTGTATTGAAATATAGAAATCGAGTTTGTGTACCCGATGTTAATGGAATCAAAGAAACGATTCTAGACGAGGCGCACAATACCAAATATTCCATTCATCCGGGAAGTACTAAAATGTATCGTGATCTACGAGAGAACTATTGGTGGTTTGGAATGAAGACAGAAATAACCGAATACGTGGCAAAGTGTTTAGTGTGTCAACGGGTAAAAGCGAAACATCAAAGATCAGCGGGATTATTACAACCATTACCAGTACCGGAATGGAAATGGGAGAACATCACGATGGATTTTGTAGCAGGTTTACCAAAATCCAGAAGATCAAATGATAGTATTTGGGTAATTGTTGACCGATTAACCAAGTCTGCGCATTTCCTAGCGATTAAAACGAATGATCCGATGAAATTGGCACAGTTATATGTTCAGGAAATTGTAAGGCTTCATGGAGTTCCAGTGTCTATTATCTCTGATAGAGATAGTAGATTTACATCAAGATTTTGGAGGGGTTTACAAGAGGCTATGGGCACTGTAATACCCTGTATTTTTGTGATATATAATATAACTAGACCTTGTATGTTTCTCTTAATACTTGTATGAGCTTGGCCTTACCCTTGGTATATTTTGGGTACCAATTGATTGGTAAGTATGTCAATCGATTGCTTACACCAATCGATTGACTTTTATACCAATCGATTGCTCTTGTCAATCGATTGACACTTATGTCAATCGATTAGAGGCAGCTGGGCAGATTCTTTTGCTCTGGCTGGGGAGAGGCCACGTGAACACTCTCTCCTTATATATATGAGCCATTTTCCTGCGTTTTTCTTTTTAAAAAAATCAGAGAGAGTGAGAGGGAGTGTTTGTGTGTGTTTATGTATATATAAACACTTATATATATATATACACACACATATGTACATATATTCATACACTCACACACAGATGGATTGAAGAGGAAGAAGAAGAAGACCAGAAAGAAGAAGAAAAGAAGGAGAAAGAGAAGAGAGAAGACAGAGAACTAGAGAGAGAGGGAGGAAGACCACCATTAAAGCTCCAAGCTTCAACACACATTCCCAAACACGCCCTTAACGCCTAAAAGTGAGTTCTAAACTCACTTGGTAGCCTTACATTGATGTTAGGACTTGTTTTAATAAAGAAGAGATGCAGAAATCATGTATTCCCGTTTATATGTTGCTGGGCAGTCTTCTCTGTGAAGAAGACGAAGTGTCAATCGATTGACACCTTATCAATCGATTGACATCTTTCATGTTCCAATCGATTGACACTTTATCAATCGATTAACATGGATTGTGATCCAATCGATTGAATCTTTGATCAATCGATTGACACTACTTTTATACCAATCGATTGAACCTTCTTCTAATCGATTGATGCCACTTTTATACCAATCGATTGACCTCTATGCCAATCGATTGGAAGTTTCAGAATACTGTTTTCTTATAATAACTATTTAGTTGTTTATTTACTGTTCAGTATTTCCCAACATGCTTTATTATTGTAATACAGACCTGATAATGAGTTAATGCAGCGTAGGATCGTGGTAATAACGAGATTAACGGATAATGTTGTAATGTTAGATAAGAGAATAGTCGTGAATCCTTTGGAGTTAACGTTCATTTCATTCAGAGTAGTCGGGCCACATTGGGATTGTCATGTATCGGTAATAGAGTTGAACTTACGTAGGTTTGCTAAGATTCGGGAACCTTGCGTGGGCGGGCTTTGGTCGATCATATGTTCTTAAAAGCGGTAGACAGACGAAGGTGTCTATGACTTGCAGTGAACCGAACCATTTTCCCTAAGATAGCCAGATGATCTAATCATATGTTCTTAAAAGCGGTAGACAGACGAAGGTGTCTATGACATGCGGTGGACCGTGATCACTGGTAGACGTCGCTAAGTCGTGGCATAGAATGATGTACTGTTGCTTAAAGCGTTATATCCCTGACATGCGGTGGACTGTGCATATGTTCTTAAAAGCGGGGGATGGACTAACGTGGTATCCATGGTATGCGGTGAACTGTGCATATGTTCTTAAAAGCGGTGGACAGAGCAATGGTGTGTTATAGAGTTGAACTACTGTCGAGTCTGTTCCCCTATCAAGACGTGTTATCGGTCTTAAAATGAGTAAGACGTTAGTAATCGGATAATCGGTTTGATGTAAAGAAGTTACCCTCACAGAACTCTAACTTGTTTGCGGCTTATAACTTGTAATAACTTCAATAGTTGATACCCTGTTAGTATCTAACTCACTCAGCTTTCATTAAGCTGACGGCGTTTATGCCGCTGGACATTTCTACGTTCCAGCGCACCCTGGTTATGACTATATAGGTGAAGGGCCGGCAGGAGAAGACTACCATGCTAGTGACGACGTCCCCGTGGAGAATTTCCCCGACGGAGGCCAGACCGAAGAAGACTACTACGCCGAGGACTACCTTTATGCCAACTGAAGACTAGACTAGAATTGTAGCTAATTATCTTTACCGTTTTAGAATCTTTTGTAGTCAGGCATGTGTTGCCTTGGCATTTGTACTTCCGCTGCCTTATATTTGATTCGAGACTCTGATATGTAATAGTTAGTAACTTCTGTTGACTTTATGTTACGTTGTGATCAGAACCTAGACTTCATTCTTGTTACACTATTACTTCTTGTTGCTTAGTACTGCGTGGTGTGGACAATCATGTGACTTCACCCGTCGCTGCCTTTGGACCCAAAAAGGAAATTTATTTTTCTCTATTTTTGACGTTCCGGGGCGTGACAGGATTTTTGGTATCAGAGCCTAGGTTGTATACCTTTCCGCTCACAGATTGTCCCACACCATCTGGTCCTAGAACCTTGAGATTCTATAGATGAGTATTAAGATTAGTTCTGACTTAAGGTAGTCCCTTTTCAGGTAGCATGGCACCGCCGCTGTTCGTTCCAGACGAGTTTGGAGGACATTATGTGTACGAGAGTAGTATTGCGCCAGCAGATCCAGAGTACTATGCCTGGAAGGTTAGACAGAGAGCTATTGCAGAGACAGAGCGAGACATGCAGATCGAGCAGCAGAGATTTGGGACCCATGACCCAGAAGTGATGCGTCAAGAGATGATCTATTGTAAGGAAACATTCAAACGCATCGAGGAGGATTCTCTACTGATGTTAAGAGACCGTTCTTCGTACCAGGTTCTACTTGCAGAGGTTAGAGCAGCACCTCCACCCCCACCAGAAGAGGACATGGCTGATGCACCCCCAGCAGATGAGGATCCGGAAGATGATGATGAGAGCGATGACGATGATGAGCCAGAGGATGACGACGAGGAGATGGAGGATGAGGAGGATGAGGACACCGATGACGAGGAGCCGGAGTATGATCCGGAGGAGGAGGACCCCGTGGACCCAGCCAGTATGGACGTGCCAGTTGGCGTAGATATTGTGGTTGCAGAGGGTTATCCGATAGAGGAATAGGAGGTAGCCGCAGACGATGATGCAGTAGTACCAGTCTTACCAGGAGGAGTTATAGCACAGCTGGCAGCTGAGTGGGCCGCAGAGATGGCTGCGCATCCCCATGGATTTGAGATTGGAGCACCGGAGTTGGCACAGGCTATGGTACAGGCTGAGGCACTTGCAGCCGCATTTGATGCAGCCCAGGCTGACATGGCCGCTGATGCAGGAGATTTGGGAGCTGTTGTGGAGCATGATGGAACCGAGTTGATCGAGGATGTTGTGATAGAGGATGAGGACATGATGGATGACGATGATATGGATGAGGATGATGTTTTGTCTGAGGTTGCCCCAGAGGACGAGGCTTCCATCTATGGATCCGATGTGGACAACTTTTGAGTCCAGTACCTTCAAGGCTTAGACTTTTACGCTTGACTTTAGGACATGTTGTCCACTTACTTTTGACGCTTATATAGACAGCTATTGACCGTAGCCTTTTTGTATAGGTAGCCACCAGTAGTGGTTTTGTGTATATCTTTCCTTTTGTGTAGATCTTGTATAGGATCATGTACTACGCGGTACACAGATGATCTGTTGTGTACTCCGCTGTACATCTTTTGGGTATATATATATGGCGGATCGTTTCTCTTGATTATTTCTGTTATCATCTCATTATTATGTTATGGTTGTAATTTTGATTCATGTTATGCTTTCTGTTATTTTAGTACGATCATTTCCCCGAGGAGATTGTCAGCTAATCGTTAGATCCTTCATAGGTACACCTCACACGGATCACTATGGTGGGACCCACAAGGAACCAAGCACGACTGGGAGCACCCATTCCCGAGGGTATGGACCCAACTGGAGTCTTCAAAGCTTTCATGCAACGGATGGAACACATCGGCGACACCTACAATCATGTCACCAACAACAATGGCAACAACCACTTTGTCCCTCCAAGGCAGACAGGCGATAAGCTATTGGAGCGATTTCGTGGCCTGCGACCCGAGAAGTTCGACGGCATGGTAGAGTCTTGGAAAGTAGAGCAATGGATACGAGAGTTGGAGCTAATCTTTGAAGCCCTGGAGTGAAGTGAGCTTGACAAGAGACGTCTAGCCGCATTTCAACTAACTTACTCCGTCGCGGACTGGTGGGAGGCCGAGAGAGCCACGATTGGGATTGACGCTGCAAGGAGAATGCCTTGGGAAGCATTCAAGACTCGATTTCTCGAGAAGTATTTCCCCGAGGACGAAAGAGATTAACAAGAGAGGAATTTCCTGAGTCTAACCCAAGGAAACTGGACAGTCAGGGAGTATACTACACAATTCGAGCGACTTTCCCGTTTTGCTCCGCACATGATAGACACCTCCGCCAAGAAGGTCAAGCGATTTCACCAAGGACTCAACCCCCACCTCCGGCACATGATGATAGGCCATCTGGGCCAGTCGTTCGAAGGGATTGTCCGTCTTGCTTCAAGTTTGGAAAAGGATGCTTACCCTGTGCAAGGACCACAAGTGAATCGACCTCCACCCAGGACCTTCCAACCAAGGAACTTTCCCGCGCAATCATCAAGGAACAATCAAGGATGGAAACCCCAGACCAACAACTATCAGGGAACCAAGCGCACATGGGATGGGACAAGGAAGCCCCAAGCTAATTTTCCTCGACAACAGAATCAACAGCGAGGACCACCTCAGGCACAGCCCGTCGCCCAGCGACAGAACACTGATGGATGTTTCAACTGTGGAGTGCCCGGACATATTGCAAGGTATTGCACAGCCCCCAAGACCAACCGCCGTAATGACCTCGTCTGTCGCAACTGTAACAAGCCTGGTCACATAAGCAAGGATTGTCGAGCACCAGTTGGAGGCTACTATGGAGCGCCTGCTCAAGGACAACAAGGACAGCAAGGACAAGTTAGGGTGAATGCCATCATCCCTGACAATGCAGGGTATAATGCTGAGGAACAGCAAAACTTGGAAGGTACACTCATTTTATTTCACTGTCAAGTTAGAGCTTTGTTTGACACCGGTGCCGCCCGTTCTTTCATAGCTATTAAGATGGTGCATGATTTGGGTTTGTTACCCCTAGCACTTGAGCCGACCCTTAATTCCGTTTCGCCCCTGGGAGTATCCGTTAAGTTAGGTAAGGTGTGCAAGGATTGTCCCTTGACACTAGAGGATAGGAATCTCCTAGCAGACTTGATAGTCTTGTCAATGTCTGAGTTCGACGTGATCCTAGGAATGGATTGGCTTACTAAGTATGGCGCTAACCTGGATTGTGTTAGTCGGACCATTGTCTTTTCAACGCCTAGTTGCCCGCAGATCAGATTTCAGTGCCAACCGATGAGCGACATGTTTATCACGAGCTGCTTAGCCACGATTAAGACTTCAAGCACGGAGCTTACTATCAACCAGATCCCCATTATTCAAGACTTTGAAGATGTGTTCCGAAGTATCTCAGGACTTCCACCGAAGAGAGAGATAGACTTCTGCATTGAGTTAGCACCCGGAACGTTGTCGATTTCCAAGACCTCGTATCGGATGGCGCCAATAGAAATGGTAGAACTGAAGAAGCAAGTTCAGGAACTTGAAGATTTAAGTTTTGTTCGCCCGAGTACATCACCTTGGGGAGCACCAGTTTTATTTGTGAAAAAGAAAGACGGAGAGCTACGACTCTGTATCGACTACAGGGAGCTGAATAAGGTCACGATCAAGAATAGGTATCCACTTCCCCGGATAGATGACCTGTTCGATCAACTACAAGGATCAAGGATATTCTCAAAAATCGATTTGCGTTCAGGATACCATCAATTGCTAGTTCGGCCGAAAGATATACCGAAAACTGCCTTCAGGACGAGATATGGACACTACAAATTTCTAGTGATGTCTTTTGGATTGACTAATGCCCCGGCAGTATTCATGGACCTAATGAATAGAGTATTCAGACCCTATCTGGATCAATTCATTATAGTATTCATCGACGACATTCTAATTTATTCAAGGACGGAAGAAGAACATAAGAAGCATCTACAAATTGCTCTACAGACTCTCAGAGACAATAGTCTGTATGCGAAATTCAGCAAATGTGAATTCTGGCTTCAGGAAGTTAAATTCCTGGGACATGTGATATCACAGGATGGGATTTCCGTAGACTCATCTAAGATCGATGCAGTCTTGAGCTGGAACAGACCAACCAACGCGACCGAAGTTAGGAGTTTTCTTGGATTGGCTGGGTATTACCGAAAATTTGTGGAAGGATTCTCTAGAATCGCAGGACCGTTGACAAGCCTGACTAGGAAGGAGACAAAGTACGAATGGACTGATAAACATGAGGATGCATTCCGGGAATTGAAAGAGAGACTAACCTCAGCACCCGTGCTTGCGATACCTAAGAGTGGTGAACAATTCATAATCTCTAGTGATGCATCACACCAAGGACTTGGTTATGTACTAATGCAAGAGGGAAATGTCATCGCATACGGATCAAGACAATTGAAGCCACATGAGAAGAACTATCCGACGCATGACTTAGAACTAGCCGCAATCGTGTTCGCCTTGAAGATTTGGAGACACTATTTGTATGGAGAAAAGTTCGACTTGTTCTCAGATCATAAGAGTTTAAGGTACCTGTTCTCTCAAAAGGAGTTGAACATGCGACAACGGAGATGGATGGAACTACTCAAGGACTACGACTTCTCTTTGCAATACCACCCGGGTAAAGCAAATGTTGTAGCCGACGCTCTGAGCCGGAGGCCACGCCTTTTGGTTTCTTCGATTTTGATTAGGGAATGGCGAGCATTGGAGACGTTAGTCGAATTCGACCTTCAACCAGTGGAATCAGGAGAAGGACAACACTTTGGATGTCTTGTCGTGCAACCAACCCTCATCAGCCGTATCTTGGAAGCTCAACAGTCGAACGAGGATTTAAAGTTATGGTTTGCCAAGATGTCCGCAAAGGAACCCGAGATATGGAGTATTAGTACGGACGGAGCACTAAGATGCAAAGGTAGACTCTGTGTGCCAAATGACGATGGTCTCAGGAAGAACATTTTGGACGAAGCACACAAGTCAAGGATGACTATCCACCCAGGAGGAAATAAGATGTATAAGGACTTGAAGAGAAACTTCTGGTGGCAAGGAATGAAGCGAGAAGTGGCCGAGTATGTATCGCAATGTCTTATTTGCAAACTAGTGAAGGCAGAGCATCAGAAACCACCTGGACTCCTACAACCGCTACCGATTCCCCAATGGAAATGGGAGCACATCACCATGGATTTTGTGGTTGGATTGCCGAAGTCTCAACAAAACCACAATGCTATTTGGGTAATAGTGGATCGACTCACCAAGTCAGCACATTTTATCGCCTACAGCATGACGCACCCTGTTGAAAGATTGAGCCGGATGTATCTAGAGCAAGTTGTGCGACTGCACGGTGTACCTGTCTCAATAGTTTCAGACCGAGATTCACGCTTTACCGCAGAATTCTGGAAGAGCCTTCAGACAGCAATGGGAACTTCACTGAATTTGAGTTCAGCCTTTCATCCACAGACAGACGGTCAAACAGAACGAGTCAATCAAGTGATGGAGGATATGTTGCGAGCCTGTGTCATTGAATTCGAGAGTTCATGGGAGATGCATCTACCTTTGATCGAGTTTGCCTACAACAACAGCTACCATACGAGCATAGGGATGGCACCGTTTGAAGCTTTGTATGGAAGACCTTGCCGATCGCCGCTGTGTTGGGCCGAAGTCGGAGATACTCAACTACTTGGGCCCAAGATGATTCGAGAAACCAGCGAGAAGATCCAGATTGTACGAGAGAAGATGAAGACAGCGCAATCCAGACACAAAAGCTATGCCGACAAGCGACGGATTCTAGAGTTTGCAGTTGGAGATCATGTACTACTTAAAGTCTCGCCAGTTCGAGGTGTCGTCAGATTCGGACAGAAGAAAGGCAAGCTATCGCCGCGATTCATCGGACCGTTTGAGATCCTAGAACGTGTTAGAAAGGTTGCTTATCGACTTGCGTTGCCGCCAAAGATGTCAGGGGTACACAACGTTTTCCACATTAGCATGTTAAGGACGTGTGCCCACAACCCAGCGCACGAGATCAGTTTTGAAGATATCGAGGTGAACGAGAACGTGACCTACAACGAAGGACCAGTGCGTATTCTAGACCGAGGAGTAAAGAAGCTCAGAAACAAGGATATTCCGCTAGTGAAGGTTCAGTGGAAGCACCACGACGAAAGAGAAGCTTCATGGGAGTTGGAGTAGGAGATGCAAGAGAAGTTTCCATTTTTGTTTTAACCCAGTTTATTTCGGATTTCGGGGATGAAATCTTTTATGAGTGGTGGATGATGTAATACCCTGTATTTTTGTGATATATTATATAACTAGACCTTGTATGTTTCTTTTAATACTTGTATGAGCTTGGCCTTACCCTTGGTATATTTTGGGTACCAATCGATTGGTAAGTATGTCAATCGATTGCTTATACCAATGTCACACCCGTTCCAAAAATTTATAGTTTTATCATGCATAATTGTAAATTGAGAGGTTATCAATGTTAATTGATAATGGTGGATTGAGGTTGACTGTGAGTCAACGGTAAGGTGTCAATGAGAACACAGGAACATGGCAGTTCATATTGCATAATCATGAGTAAATGACATTTATGTGATTTAAATGTTATTTGACTTTATCCGGTATTTGTTGAATAGTAATTATACCTGTGTAGTATAATTCTGGTAATTTGGATATGATAGTATCATTTTGAGAACTGTGGTGAGAACGTGAGAGATGCGTTAATTGAAAAGGTAGGTTGTGTAGAGATTCCACAGAATATAGTTTTCGGACGTTATTTTGGACTCAAACGAAACCTAGTCGAAAACTTTTGAAATTTATAGTTTTCACTCGTAAAGTTATAAAATGGACGTGTGCGAAGTTTCGAGAGCTGATTAGAAGTTTTGAGAACTTGTGGGGAGGTAAACTTAATTCCCCGAAATTTGCCTATGTATATAGATGAGGATGAGATTGAAATCTCATCCACAACTCCTAAATACTAGAGAGAGGAGAGAGAAAGGAGATTTGGAGCCAACGGGCTTTGCGACGCCGATCGACGACCGTTCGTCCGTCAGATTTTCTCCAGATTTCAGATTTGAACTCGTGGAGGTAAGATCTACGTTTTGATACCACTTAGGTCATGTTTGGCCAATGTTTGTAAAAGTATTAATTCTAGACTTTTGGGAAAAACAGGTATAAACTTGTAGGAATTTTCCCAAATTCGAAATCCGACGTTTATTTAGCCTCCTAGTCGATCCTTCAAAGTTTGGGAGAAATCGCACGAGGTATGAAGTTCTAACTTGTGAAATATAGGGAAATACATGTTTTATATTTCGACGATGAAATTGTGATCCGGGCGAAATCCATGTGTTAATTGTAGGCCCGTTAATTTTGCACGTGCTAATTTTTGAAAAGCATGTCTAAATTTACACGAGCACGTTAAGTTGTCTATGTGGGTCAAAGGGGGGTCTTATACAAATTCATGCCGGAGTAAGCTTCTCGATGTTTGAGAATTTAGTAGCGACGACTACTGTGCATGGTTGATAGACTTGGACTTGTCATGGCACTTGTGGATACAATGGTTGATAGACTTGGACTTGCCATTGGTATCGCGGTTTAAGGCTTGGACTTGCCGCTACCGAATGAATGCGTATTTTTCTCCCTAGAGACTATTGTATGATTTATGAGATTAAAACATGGTCCATCAAATATTGTACATGTTAGACTTGTACGCTCAGCATATAGCTGAGCAGTGGAGATGTACTCCATTGCAGGTAAGAAGAAAGACAAGAAGAAGTGTGTGGAGTGAGGCCGATGAACGCCGGGGGATCACCTTGTATATGTTTTTGTTTTAAATCCTAAACTTGTGTAAGGATTGGTAATATGTTGTAATAGAACCATAGATTAGTTCTATAGTATTGTAATCTTGTAATTGAACGTCTGTAATTATGTTTTAATACGTTAAAAATCAGTTGTGGTTGTGATTGTTGTTTATATTGAGGAGCATGAGTTGTAAATTTTCAACACAGGGCTGCCAGCAGAGGAGCAGTCGACTGGACCCCCTGATCAGTCGACTGGATCTCGTGTATTTGAGACACTGTAAGTGAATATCAGAGAAGCAGTCGACTGAACCCTTTGAGCAGTCGACTGAATACTGTAGATTTTGGCTACTGCTTCTATTAATTGAAAAGCAGTCGACTGGGTCCCCAGATCAGTCGACTGGACCCCTTTGCAATATGCTGTATTTATGGTTCTGCTTGACACCGTCGACTGAGCAGTCGACTGGACCCTATTACAGTCGACTGTACAGTCGACTGAACCTCTGCATTTTCAAATAGATTCTTGTGAACACTTTCAATTGAACAAAATTCTTTCCAACTCCAATTTTCAATGGATTCGTCCACTCTGAGGGAAATGTTTCCTGAGTTTTAAACTACCAGGGTTGTTTTAAAGAAATTCTTTCCGCTGCATATATTTATATTAATGTTTGGATGAGCCTTGGTGGCGTGCCACGTGTCCTAATTTCACGCGTAGTGGGATGGGTCGTGACAACCAATCGATTGACTTTTATACCAATCGATTGCTCTTGTCAATCGATTGACACTTATGTCAATCGATTGGAGGCAGCTGGGCAGATTCTTTTGCTCTGGCTGGGGAGAGGCCACGTGAACACTTTCTCCTTATATATATGAGCCATTTTCCTGCGTTTTTCTTTTTAGAAAAATCAGAGAGAGTGAGAGGGAGTGTTTGTGTGTGTTTATGTATATATAAACACTCATATATATATATATATACACACATATGTACATATATTCATACACTCACACACAGATGGATTGAAGAGGAAGAAGAAGAAGACCAGAAAGAAGAAGAAAAGAAGGAGAAAGAGAAGAGAGAAGACAGAGAACTAGAGAGAGAGGAAGGAAGACCACCATTGAAGCTCCAAGCTTCAACACACATTCCCAAACACGCCCTTAACGCCTAAAAGTGAGTTCTAAACTCACTTGGTAGACTTACATTGATGTTAGGACTTGTTTTAATAAAGAAGAGATGCAGAAATCATGTATTCCCGTTTATATGTTGCTGGGCAGTCTTCTCTGTGAAGAAGACGAAGTGTCAATCGATTGACACCTTATCAATCGATTGACATCTTTCATGTTCCAATCGATTGACACTTTATCAATCGATTGACATGGATTGTGATCCAATCGATTGAATCTTTGATCAATCTATTGACACTACTTTTATACCAATCGATTGAACTTTCTTCCAATCGATTGATGCCACTTTTATACCAATCGATTGACCTCTATGCCAATCGATTGGAAGTTTCAGAATACTATTTTCTTATAATAACTATTTAGTTGTTTATTTACTGTTCAGTATTTCCTAGCATGCTTTATTATTGTAATACAGACCTGATAATGAGTTAATGCGGCGTAGGATCGTGGTAATAACGAGATTAACGGCTAATGTTGTAATGTTAGATAAGAGAATAGTCGTGAATCCTTTGGAGTTAACGTTCATTTCATTCAGAGTAGTCGGGCCACATTGGGATTGTCATGTATCGGTAATAGAGTTGAACTTACGTAGGTTTGCTAAGATTCGGGAACCTTGCGTGGGCGGGCTTTGGTCGATCATATGTTCTTAAAAGCGGTAGACAGACGAAGGTGTCTATGACTTGCGGTGAACCGGACCATTTGCCCTAAGATAGCCAGATGATCTAATCATATGTTCTTAAAAGCGGTAGACAGACGAAGGTGTCTATGACATGCGGTGGACCGTGATCACTGGTAGACGTCGCTAAGTCGTGGCATAGAATGATGTACTATTGCTTAAAGCGTTATATCCCTGACATGCGGTGGACTGTGCATATGTTCTTAAAAGCGGGGGATGGACTAACGTGGTATCCATGACATGCGGTGAACTGTGCATATGTTCTTAAAAGCGGTGGACAGAGCAATGGTGTGTTATAGAGTTGAACTACTGTCGAGTATGTTCCCCTATCAAGACGTGTTATCGGTCTTAAAATGAGTAAGACGTTAGTAATCGGATAATCGGTTTGATGTAAAGAAGTTACCCTCACAGAACTCTAACTTGTTTGCGGCTTATAACTTGTAATAACTTCAATAGTTGATACCCTGTTAGTATCTAACTCACTCAGCTTTCATTAAGCTGACGGCGTTTATGCCGCTGGACATTTCTACGTTCCAGTGCACCCTGGTTATGACTATACAGGTGAAGGGCCGGCAGGAGAAGACTACCATGCTAGTGACGACGTCCCCGTGGAGAATTTCCCCGACGGAGGCCAGACCGAAGAAGACTACTACGCCGATGACTACCTTTATGCCAACTGAAGACTAGACTAGAATTGTAGCTAATTATCTTTACCGTTTTATAATCTTTTGTAGTCAGGCATGTGTTGCCTTGGCATTTGTACTTCCGCTGCCTTATATTTGATTCGAGACTCTGATATGTAATAGTTAGTAACTTCTGTTGACTTTATGTTACGTTGTGATCAGAACCTAGACTTCATTCTTGTAACACTATTACTTCTTGTTGCTTAGTACTGCGTGGTGTGGACAATCATGTGACTTCACCCGTCGCTGCCTTTGGACCCAAAAAGGAAATTTATTTTTCTCTATTTTTGCCGTTCCGGGGCGTGACAGGCACAAAGTTGAGTTTTAGCACAGCTTTCCATCCGCAGACTGACGGAAAATCAGAACGGGTAATTCAGATAGTGGAAGATATGCTTAGATTATGTGTTCTTGATTTCAAAGGTGATTGGGAACAACACTTGTCAGTGGCTGAATTTACTTATAATAACAGTTTTCAATCCAGTATTGGGATGGCACCTTTTGAAGCTTTATATGGGCGTATATGTCGTTCGCCGATCTGTTGGACTGAGGTAGGAGAACGGAAATTATTAGGACCTGAGATAGTTCAGCAGACCACTGAGAAAGTTAAGGTGATACAGCAACGATTGCAAACAGCTCAAAGTCGTTACAAGAGCTACGCGGATTTGAAAAGGAGACTAATAGAGTTTGAAGTTGGTAATTATGTGTTCCTAAAGGTTTCACCGACCAAAGGGATTGTGAGGTTTGGAAAACGTGGAAAACTGAATCCGAGATACATGGGACCGTTTGAAATCATTGGTAGAGTTGGACCAGTAGCATACCAGTTAGAACTACCACAGGAAATGGAGAACGTTCATAATGTGTTTCACGTATCAATGTTGCGACGTTGTGTGTCAGATTCACTTCATATAATCACGCCAGAACCGTTGGAAATCAGAGAAGACCTGACTTACATAGAACATCCAGTGAGGATTCTTGATGCAAAAGTTCAAGTTCTGAGGACCAAGACTCTTCCATTGGTTATGGTTTTGTGGCGCAATCACTCCGTGGAAGAGGCTACGTGGGAACGGGAAGATGAGATGCGCGAGAAATACCCATTCTTATTCGAATCTTGAGGTACTTTAAGTTTGGGGACAAACTTCTTTTAAGGAGGGGAGAGATGTAACACCCGCTCCCGCGATTACTCGATAATTACCATTTAGCATGCATTAGCATAATTAATTGGTGTTTATTAACACATGTTTAAGTGAGTTTTAACTCACTAGTTAATTGTGGGTGTCCAATTT
Organism: Hydrangea macrophylla; assembly: GCA_033977485.1. Classification (NCBI taxonomy): domain Eukaryota; kingdom Viridiplantae; phylum Streptophyta; class Magnoliopsida; order Cornales; family Hydrangeaceae; genus Hydrangea; species Hydrangea macrophylla. The sequence goes on from CM066986.1 coordinate 94,722,245, forward strand.
GGGAACCCAATGTTGGCCAATGTGGCAGTCCTAAATTGGGACATGAGTTGATGAAGTTCCATTGTGATGGGACAAAATTGTGGAATCGCCCTTATGTGCTTAAATGTTTATTAAGGCATATGTGAAATATTTACATGTTGTTTAGAATTTATTGTTTATTGTTAGAGACCATTTATGAGGTTATTTGATATACCTTGGTGAGGACGAAATGAACACGTTATATAATTAGTAGGCTAGTTAGCAACTTCATAAAATTATGTGGGACCACTTACGGGACCCACGCGAGACATAGACAAACACTCATTTAATTTTGGGATAGCTTTAATAAGTTTTATAACCACCAGGGGTATAATTGCAAAACTTATAAAACTAGGGGAGGCAAACTTAGAAACCAAAAGTTGGGATTACATGTCATGAGACAAGTGTCCCATGACTCACCATGTATGGTTATCATCTTCAACAAAACAAAGACTTGGGTTTACAGAGAATTGACGAAAAATTCTCGACGACGGAAATTCGACGACACTCTCGACAACGATTGACGGCGCGTCCGACACCCAATTTCAATTCCGAGAGCGGATTTGGACTCGTAGAGGTGAGTTCTACGTTTTGGTACTGATTTTATTGAGTATAATCGTCGTATTTCTCACGACCCAATTCGGAGCGGTAATCCGTAGTTTGCCGAATTCATGTAGGATTTGAAACCAGAGTAGATTTGAGCTTTAATTTCACAACTAGGAACGAATTGCTAAGAGGTGAGTGGTTTCAATCTTACCTATGGATGAGATTCATGGTTATGTTCATATGATATTGATTTCATGTCTATGTAGCTTAATCACTCATGTTTAGCTATGATTTTGTGAAAAGCATGGTGATATGTTTATGTGAGCATGTTTAGTTGTCTATGTGGGTCAAAGGGAAGTTTGTATGAATCCACCATGAGATTGTTCCGTGGTGACGACCACTTGTTGCCGACAACGGCATTAGACCGCACGTGTGTGGCGTGGGTCATTGGCTTGTACCGTGGACTATCGGGGGAGTCGCGGACTTGCGGGTAGTGGTGGATGAAATACTTGCTTATCCGGAGATCATTATATTTGTTGAGTTGAATATAAGCATTGATATGTCATCCGTGTGCTTGATTGATATTTCTCACTAAGCATATAGCTTATATATTGTAGTGGTTATTGAATAACCATTGTAGGTGAGCACGGCGGCGAGAATCCGGGGAGATAAACGTGGAATTTGTGGTAGCAAGGAAGCTTGTAATTGTAGTAGCTTCATGTATATAGTTGTTTTGAGTAAAACTTATGGGTTGGTGTAAAACTTGTAGTTTGTAGTAGCTAACTTGGGGTTGTACTAAACCTTAGTAGATTATGTTAGTGTTGCCTTAATTGCTCCAAGACATATATAAATCTTGTAATCGGAGCTTAAAATGTTGTTGGTATCTTCCATGCATTGTTAATATAGTTTGGAGCATGTTTGAGTGGAGATTTGGTTTAAGAAACTTGTTTTGATTGATCATGAGAGCTTTGGGAGTATTTGGGAGAGATTTGGGAGAGTATTTGGGGGAGATTGCATGGCACATCTTGTTTATAGCTTAAAATCATGTTGGGACTTTTCAAACTCTTATTTCTTATGAGTTAAGAATGTTAATTATGAGGTTGGATCAAAACTCATGTTTTGATTTGGTTTTGTGTTGAATTTGAGAACATTCAAGTGTTGTAGTGATTGTGGAACTTGTTTAATGTGTAAAAACATGTTAACATAACTTGGAAATGGTTTGGAATGATTTAGAATGGTTTTGAAATGTTTTTGGGAAGTTTCAAGAAGTTTGGACATGATTTGGGAATGTTTTGGATCTGCAGAACAAGAGAAATTGCTGTCAAATTGAGTGCTGTAGAATCCGAATCAATCCGGGTCTTGAGCGGATCGATCCGGCACTTTTGGAGGGCCAAAAATGAGGTTCTGTCAAAACTGGATCGATCCGGTTTTGGGGCGGATCGATCCGCAGGTCATTTTGCTGCACTGTCGACTTTTACGGAAACGGACATAACTCTCTCTAGAAAACTCGAATTCGCGCACCGTTTTTTGCGTTGGAACCAGGACTCAAAAACCTATCTTTTGGTATAAAATTTGCTATACATTATTAAATACCATTTTTCCCTTGGGCTTAATTTGTCTAACATAATGGTGTAAACGTACTTGTTTTTCCCTCCTTTTCATTTGAAAATTGTTTTGAAGGCCTTGGTGGCGTGCCACGTGTCTTGAGTTCACATGTGTGGATTCGGGGCATGACATCATTTTATAGTTGAGTTAACGTTAACCGATCAATTAGTTAATTTGCTAGTCAAAGAGTTTGATCATAGGAATTAATAAGTGGTCTAAGCCAACAATAAAGAACCTAGGAGGTCCCACTCTTAGCTCTAAAGGATGCAAGAGAGAGAGAGAGAGAGGGAGAGAGAGAGGCCAATCGTTTGACTGAATTACCAATCGATTGGTGAGGCAATAGATTGCCACTTTAGGGAATCGATTGGTAAGGCTTTGGGCAATCGATTGGACCTTAGGTTGGTTGGAAATACTTATAAATATGAGACCCATGGGAAGAACATTTTTACTCGTCGTTTTTTAAGCCCTAGCTCTCCAGAAACATTCTATAAGCTTCCAAAGTTCCAACATCTCATTTTCACCCAAGGAAGACTCCCATTAGTCTAAGTCTTCACAAGTGCATTCACCAGAGACATATGAGTGAAGACAACCTATTGGAGGCTGTTGAAATTTTTATGTAGGATATATTTACTAAGGATAATCGTGTAAGAGGTATTATTCTCTACTGCATGCTACTAGATTCATAAGTAGTAGCTCCACTAATAAAAGTTTTTGAAACTTGTTCTTCCGCTGCGTAAATACGTTTTTCGTAAACTTAATCCTTTAGCGCAATGGTGGCGGTGGTGCGTAGTAGACTCAGGAGTAAGGGAGGAGCTAGAGAGATTCTAACCCTAAATTTGTTATAAAGAGGCATTTATATACATACAATTTCTTTCCATTAATATATATAAATATATACACGTACAATTTCTAACTCGAAGGCCTTATATCAGGTCGGTCAGTTTCATCGGGTCCTTGCGATTATGAACCGACACCCAAATCGAACCCGACAGATTTGCCACACTCAGACCCGTGACTCCATTTATCTTCTAAGGGTGGGGTCGGGTGACGGGTCTGGTCTGAACACCATTAAATCAGTTTAAAAGGTGGGGCAAACCATCCAGCCAAACAGCCTAAGTAAAACATTTGGGAGTTTTAGTTTGCAGTATGGTGTTCAAGAAAATCAAAGAACCGAAAATCGACCGAAACATAATCGAGTACACATCGATTGGTCGATTTTACAAAATAGTGCACAAGCTAAAACCGACCGAAACGCTAAAACCGATCTACCGAAACCAAATGATTGATTTAAAATCACTAAAAAAATCGTAAAAAAAAAAACCCTAGGTTACAGCCAGCCAGCCCTGTTGTGATGAATGACCAATCTACCCTTGTCTTTTATCTGGCATCAACAGTTTAACACTTTGGGTCGGAGACTCGGAGATTGCAAGGGGAGAGCTTTGCTAATGCTTACACATATAAAATAGTCAGTCCGAGCGATAGAGAGAGAGAGAGAGATGGTGGGTGGGCTGAGGTTGTTGCAGGTTTCAAAGCCTGCAGCGCTCAAATCAAATTGCCAACATCATCATCATAACTTGCCGGCGGCTAATTTGGCCTGTGACTCCATCAGGTTAAATTTCCGTCCAGTTGATCGGCGGTTCGCTTCTTTGTCTGTCCAATCCATCAAAAATAATGATTCATCTGAGCCGTCAATTCCTTCCCAATTAACTGCCACCGTCGGATATTCGCCTTCCTCGTGCCTTCAGCTATCATCATACTGGAACCTCACTCAACGTCACATTCTAATGCTCAATGTCATCGCTTGCGCTGTACTCTCTCTCTCTCTCTCTATCTCTCTCTCTCATTCATTTTGAACTTCTTCTATTGCTCTTATTTCGTTTTTTAAAAAAAATGGTTTTAGGCAGAAGAATATAATACATCCTATTTTTAGTTTTAGGATGAACTTTTTCAGGAATTAGATTGTGCTTTTTCTTGTTCAGTGTTGGTTCATTTTGCAATTTATTTATTTATTTTTGCAGGCTGCAGTATCTGCTACTTGGGTCTTTTTCTCTGCTATACCAACTCTTTTGGTTTGTAATTTTTGAACTCTTCTACTTCATTTTGCATTGCCTTTCTTCAGTTGTTGTTTTCTTCAACTTGTATTGGGCAAAGGAATCAGTATGTTTAAAGTGTAGTACTACCAATACGAATATATATATATATATATATATATAGTCCGCTTCTTGTGCGTACATCCGCAACTTATTAAGTTGCGGAATTCTGTTTTAGCCGTTGGATCTAGTTTTCATTAAGAGTATTGTAGTAATTTTACAAGATCCGGTGCCTGAAAACAGAAGTCGGTAACTTGAATAAGTTACGGATATCGAGAAACGCTATATATATAATAAAAAAAAGAAAAAAAAAAGAGTAATGATAGACACACAACGAATTGCACAAACATGTAGCACATGGTTGGACCTTACGCCGAAAAACCGGCACACACCTTTTTTGAGTGTACAGGCTTTTCAGCACAAGGTCCAACCATGTACTGCACGTTTGGGCAATTCGTTGTGCACCTATCATTATTGAAGAAAAAAAAAGCACAAATAATTTCCTCTTATATATAATAAAAAAATAATAAAAAAAAAAGAAAAAAAAAGCACAAATAATTTCCTTTTGAGGTGTGTTGAAGGCTTTCAAGAGAGCAGCAGAGTCATTGGAGAAGCTTTTGGATGTCACAAGGGAAGAGCTTCCTGACACAATGGCCGCTGTTAGATTATCTGGGATGGAGATTAGCGACTTAACAATGGAGCTCAGTGATCTCGGGTTAGCTTTGAAATTGAACCCTTTCAATGCTAGTTGAGTGGTTGAGTCAATTGGGTTTGAATTTCACATCATATGAACTCATTTGGTTTTCTGTTCAGCCAGGAGATAACCCAAGGTGTCAGAAGCTCTACTCGAGCTGTTCGTTTAGCTGAAGAAAGGTTGCGAGGTTTGACAAACATGGCTCCGTCAGGTTAGTAGAATTTATCGCTTGTTGCTCTTCATCACCGGTTCTCTTAATCTATGTTAAGTGGACTCGGATACGGGTGTCATGTGCGGGTATGTGGGTAAACTTTTAACTTCCAAAATTCATAAAGGCAAGGACATTGGGACATGGCAATAAGTTTATATTTTTCTTGTATTTCTGACTTTTAATTATGTTTTTATGGAAAATAATTACTTCAACATGAGCATTTTATCCATTTTGAAAGAACTTTGTAGCAAAAAGAATATAATTAGAGACTTTAATATAAGTATTATACAAGTAGGTAACACGATTCTTGGTTTGCATCCAACTAGAAGTGTCGGACACATATTCCATGCCCTAGCCCGACTGTCGAGTATCCAACATTGGTACTTCAACTAATAAAGAAGAATACCTGTAACATAGCTTAAAATTAGATTGGAACAATGAATTTTACTTTATCTTCACTTGATTAGCTTCAATGCAGGAAATGGTTCCAGTGAAAACCGAGACAGCAGGACCATTGGTGGCTAGATCTGCAAGGGGCATAAGGGAGGGGATTGTGAAGGGTCGTGCACTCCTGCAAATGTTTTTCACACTCACCCGATTTTCAAGGATGGCTGTCAACTTCTTCAGTTCTCGAGCTAAGCGTTAGATCCAAAAGCACAAGCTTCATGGTGAGAGATACATTTGATGTGTCTTCTGTACAGCTATATTTTATTTGACGCACAAGGCTATTGCTGAGAGTTTTAGATTTCACAGTTTGTTCGGCTATGAGATAAAATGGACCTAGGTAATGGGTCAAGGGAACTGGAGAATTCAATTGCTTTCTTTTATTTTTCTTTGTCTGCTGATAGTTTTACTTGTAGTTGTTTTTTCTTTACAAGGCCTTGGTGTTGATTTTTTTTCAAGCGTCAGATACACCCTCAGTGGTTAGTGCGTTTTTCATTTTGCTCCCTGTAGTTGCAAACGTGTCACCAGTATCCCCTGTGGTTTGGACTAGTTTGCAACCATTAGTAAATCTGTGAAATTTAACATGATAGAAATCTGCATAGTTGTTTTATTCTTGAATTAATTAGAGATACAGCCCATGTGAGTTGCGAAATTTTCAAATACACCCCCTTGTGCAGGTTTCTGGCCATTAAATGTAACAGATTTTTAATGTTATCCATTAATCCAAACCACAAGGGGGTTTTAGTGACACATTGAAACTACAGGGGACAAGTTGAAAAGCGCGCTAACCACATGGGGGTATATCTGTAATTTAATCCTTTTTCCTAAATTGATAGAGCTTATCATTTACAATTACAGCACATATGCCATTAGTCTCTGTTTCCAGCAAACTGAATTTCTACAACCTTGTGCTGAGTGAACTTTTCCCCGGCTTAGCCGAGTGGAGGCTTAAACTTTTATGCAAATATTAGAGAGTGGCTTGGGTTTGGGATAGTTTAGGTCTGATCTAACAAGAGAGTTCAGTATTAGAATGGTGAGGTATTCAAAAAACAGGTTGGATTTCTCACTTTTTTGGCATCTAGTGTTATATATGTTAACAACTATGTTACTCAGACTCGGGTATGGGTGTCGGTGCGGGTGTGTATGTAGGTGTCGGACCTCCTCTAAATTCAAATCTTAGGATCCGGGGACATGTGTCTAAACATTGCATACGGGTATGAGGATACCTTTTGAACATATAAACATGCTATGTTTCTTAATATCAATAGTTTAGAAACCTCTTTGTCCACAATTTTTTGAGCTTTTTCTTACCTTTTCAACATCACCTGCAGAGGATCCAAGTGTCCGAATTGGGTACGGGGGTCGGACCCGGGGATCGGGTACTTGGGGGCATAGTTGTCAAATCGGGATTCGTATCGTGAATCGAAATAATACATGTGAATCGAATCGGAATTCGCGAATCATGAATCGTAAGATTCGGTAACAAATTAAAAAAACCATATAAACATATTCTTTTCTTTTCTAGGCTTGTATAAACATATCCTTTTTGTTCTAGGCTTGTATAAACATATCCTAAGTGGTTTAAAAGAGGGTTGGTAATCAATTTTTTAAAAAAAATTGAAAAACAAAAAAACAAAAAAATTGGAACAATTAAGTTTTGTGCCTAGCAGTCAAGTGAATCGTAAGAATCGCGAATCGAATCGTAAGATTCACTTGCGAATCGTAAGATTCACCTTAGATTCTTTTACATGTTTGATTCGTGCATCGATACGTATCGTTTTCATGATGAATCGTATCGAATCGTAAGATTCGTATCGCGAATCGTACGATTTTGACAACACAGCTTGGGGGTAATAGGAGAGTCCAGGTAACATAGGTTAACAATGCCATTGGAATGTTGGCTTAGATTGAGGTCTGAGTTTGCTAGATTGTTCTTGAAATTAATATAACTTCTTCAAAAACGACAAAGTATCCACAATTAGCAATACTTCCTATCCATGTATAAATGTTTATTGTGGAGGGTATCTGTTTGATAAAAGTGTCAAAATTCAATACTGCGTATAGCATATGTCTCAGCACAACCTTGGATAATTGATAAAAATTGCAGTATGAAGTTCTTCCTGGTTAACTTGATACATTAATGGGAAACCACAAGGGAATTGAATTGAGAGTTCAATACTTCATGTTGCACCCTTTAGCTATAAGTCAATTTGCACTTTGGTCCCTAAATTTTCAATTGTAGCAATTTGGTCCTTTTAACTTTTAGCCAAGTTGCAATGTGAGCCTTCCGGTAGCTTTTGTTTAAAAATAGGAAGTGTTTGAGAAGTGGAGTTTTCGAAGTGGTCAATGTTTAAGGCAAGCATTGTTGAATTGGTGGAGATATTGGGTGAATAAGAGGAGGAGGGAGAAGAGAGAAGAGAGGGAGAAGAGAGAAGAGAGGGAGAAGGGATATAAATAAGAAGACGCCGGTGACGGAGGGTGGTAGTCAGTGAAAAATGGTGGTGGTTCAAGCTTTTTGTTTTGGGCAAAGACGGGTTAAAGTTGGAAGATTGGAAAATCCCGTGTATTTGGCGGCCATTGGAGAGAGTTGATGGTGATACTACACTCCAAAGACCTCCAATTTTTGAATCAGTGAGAAATTACCTTCAAATAAGGTCACTTAACATTTCACAATCTTCTATGTTCAAACAATTGACAGCAAGGCTGCAACCTATTCATTAACGGGTGTAAGTTGTATTTCCTTCTCCCAGGTCCGATATAAGAATAGCGGTTCTGTATTGTATTCTTCAGCATTTGATCGCTTTAAATTTTCCCAAATAGGGGAGAGATGCTTGGCAGAGTTTCCGCTTCTCGTTACATTTTCTTCCTCTTTGCAAACATGTTAAATTTTCTTGAAGTTTTTCGTTGGGCATTGGGTTTATTTGAAAGTAGTTGAGTATTTAGGCGGTTTTATGCTAGTGGATATTTTGGTTTGGTTAATCAAATACTTACAGGTTTTATTTTGTGAGAGCAACTAAAAAGGAGCTCAGGTTTGATTCTGAACTAGGCTGGTCAAAATAATTGAACTGTTGATTTGATACTAGAAACTCTTGTGTGTGTCTCACCTTGTTCATGGATTTTGTCTGTGAAGTAGCACCCAGTCTATGTTATTGCTTTGTCCAGTTATGTCACTAGTCGGATATTTGCCCATTCAGTAGGTCATAGATGGGATATGCATTAGGGAGCATTCATTGAAGTAACTCATATCTTGCACTTGAAGAGATGTATTGTGTTATCTGTTTCTAGCTGTTCTGTTTGTGAAGTTGTTGAAAAAGAGAAGAATTTGAGAACATCAATGGCTTAATGTTCTTTTACCTAGCAGTTTGTGCCAGAAAGTTGATTTGTTGACAATATAATTGGGCTATTGGGCGTAGACAAGTAGCTACATTCCCTGGGATGTGAAAAAATGTGGCCTCCCTGCCTATCTTTGTGTAGGCAATTAAACCTTTATCAATAACAAAAGGATGACGCCCACAGTGTATAACGTGATGCAGAAAGGAAGATTACAAGTATTGCATCTTCAAGGAGGAAAAGTGGAAGGATGAAAATATCTGTCATACAAGCTATGTAGCGTGTTTGTGCATATTTTGCAGTACATTATCAAGGGACTGTCTGAACTTTTTTATTTTTATTTTTTATGAGGGCTTTCATAGAATGTGGAAGATTGTTATTAAAACGAAAACGATTATCTTACGACTTGTCCCAGTCCTAATTCGCTTTGATGCCTAACCGGTGATCTATTTGATCTGAAGATTCGTGAGAAAAAAAGAAAGGAAATTGTACATGAAATCATGTTCTTTTTTTTAACACCCTTGTGCTATGTTTGGTATGAAGGAAGACTAGGAAGGAAGGAAGGAAGGAAGGAAGGGGGGAGAACGGGAAGAGAGAAGAGTGGAGAGAAGAGAGAGAAAAAAAAATGTTGTTTAGATGAGTGGAAGTGGGAAACGATTTTCTTTCTGCGAGATACTGTCAGTCAACCAATTAATGTGACTTGTGAAGTTATTTACATATACAGGGAGTCCTTTTAGAAATAAGAGTGTTAGCTGCTAAGATTATGGTGGAAGTTTCAGGGCATTGCCATGTGAAACTTGAGCTCCACTCCATGGCTCAAAATAATTTCCTGTTGAAAGAGTGTACCTTTCTTTTAACGCTGCCATGAATTTATCCGTGGTATCGCTGAAAAGTCGGAGAAAAGATGAAGTTGGATTCTTAAAATGAATCTAGAGTTGGATTAGCAATTGTTGTGGTCCCAACGTTTTGTTTCTTTGAAATTTTCTTAGCGACTTCTAGAGAATCGTACGGGTAAAGGGGAAAATCTAGGACAATTCTACTTGTTGCACAATCAAACTCAAAACTAGGAAAACAAAAGTTTTAGAATGAAGTTGTTCTATTGCACCTAACTTTGCTCATGACCGAGTGTGCTTTACTTACTATGAAATTAAGGTAATTGGATGCATGTGATAACCATTTTGCGGTGGCAGACTCCTCCTTGTGATGGTCGTTGGGAAGAAGACACTCATTTTTTTTCTTTAGAGTGGAGTTGTATTATATGTTTATGAAAGTTTGAGGTTCAATAATGAACTGGGTTGTTTGTTGACCAAGGTTTTGTAGGTTTATTAATCAGGAGTTCAAAACACTTGGTACATTCAATCCGACCCTGCCTTGATGTGAGGTTCATGCACTTGGATTTTATCTGTAACTCTTGTTGTCAGTTTGTGCTTCGCATTTCTTTCTCGCAGTGAGTTACAGTTAAAAATCAGCAGTTTCATATACATTCACCAATTTGGTCAATGAAATTATTTTGAGAACTATGTTACATTGGAACCTTAGCTGGATTTTAGCTCTTAAAGCTTTTTATTTATGCCAGTGAATAAAACTTGGAGAGATTGTCCTGGCGAGGTGGGTTTTTTTTTTTAATTGATCAATGACTTGAACGTAAATAGGTTAAGAAGAGCCCAGCTGTGGATTCCCTGTTGCTAAAAACGTCTCTGAAACTTATTGTTTCTCTAAACAAAGAACCTATAATGTTTGCTATTTCGGTACTAGAAACTCGAGAGATTTATGTTGATGAGATAGTGAGATGAGACCATAGCCTCACTCATCGTATACGGTTTCAAGGTTTTATTTACTACCTTTACCCATGTTAGTTTTGGTCTTCTCTTACCCCTGGTATTATCTCAATGTGAATACAGTATGAAATCTATCAGGTAGTCCTAACTGGTGAAGTTATAATCTTCTTTGTGCAAGTCCAAACTTTCTTAATCTGAGTTCATAACCAAGTGCCTAACTAATAGTGAGTAGTCTTCTTTAAATGCTCAAAGCCAGTGACGTTTGCGCTCATAACAGAGAGTAAGTCTGTTCTCACTATGTGCATCGGCAACTTTGTTGTCAACCCCTGCCTTATGTTTTAGCACGAAAGTAAAATCTTGGAGGAATTCTTAATGTAACCAAAGATCAATTACACAAATATCAAGTTTTGAGCTAGTTCTTTTCTGAGCCACAAAACTAGCTCTTTTATTACCTAGACTTCCTCTTAACTCTTAAGTTCCATATTGGTAGGAGGAGCCTTGTGGAAGCTGGCAAACAAGCTCAATCGGGAGCAAATTTGCTCACGGAGACTTGCTCACGGAAGTGACAAGTGTCCAATTTATTTTTTCCAAAAAACAGAGAGAGACTTGAGGGGATACACACGTGTATAAACACTCTCACACATGCACAATTTGAAATAAAAGTGTCTCAATAATACAAATGTCAGGATATTAAATGTAAGCATCTCACGGTAAGTCCCACTATAGACCAAAATTCCAAATTAAGGGTAAAACCTTCAGTACAGTTCTTTGGATGTGGTTGGTGCTGTTCCCCTCGCATGAACAACACCAAACACACCCAAGAAACTATACTGAAGTTGTGTTCTTTTCTTTTTAGGGAACTGATCACTTATTTGAAGTTGGTTTATAGTGGGACCTACCGTGAGATGTTTACATTTAATATCCTGACATTTGTATTATAGAGACACTTTTTTCAAATTGTGCATGTATGAGAGTGTTTATACACGTGTGTGGGGGTGTGTGAGCACGACACCCTAACATTTCCCCTCAACTTTCTCTCACTTTTGAAAAAGAAAAAAATGGACACTTGTCACTTCCGTGAACAAGTGTCCGTGTGCAAAATTTGCTCCCAGCTCAATCAGCCTCATTTTGTCTTTGGTTTTGGGATTATGCTTAAAGCACCCATATTTGATACGGGAAATGTTTGGTACACACACTTTTTGATACACTATGCTTTAAACACATGTACCTTGTGCTGTTTGAACTTTTCACATTTTTCTATGCATCACTTACACAACACATAGTACATGCATTTAAAGCTGTGTGTCAAAAAGTGTGTATGTACCACTACTCATTTGATATTTCTATAACAGAAGAATATTATATCTACCATGACAGAATTTTTTTTCATTGATAGTACAAGCAGTGGAACTATTTACTTTGGCTCTGTCGGATAAATTTGAAAATTAAATACAAAATTTTTGGCTGCTTATTCGGTTTAAGTAGTGAGTAACACCTTTTCAATTCAGCAGTTTATCATTGGCGTGCAAGCTTCTTTTGTCTTAAATGGATTTGAGCACCTTACATTACTTTTTGTGGGGTAGAAGCACTGTTTTAAAAACCGGATCGGACCGGCCGGTTGAACCGGTTGAACCGGGAACCGGTTCAAGAAACGGTCCGGTTTGAACCGGAAAACCGGAAAAATGCAAAAACCCGGTCAATTTTGTAAAAACCGGAAAAACCGGTGGTTGAACCGGAAAAATCGGCAATTGAACCGGAAAACCGGAAATTTTTTATTTTTTAATTTTATTTTTTTATATTTTTTATATTTTGTATTATTATTAATATTTATTACATAATTATGACATCACGGTTCAATTCCGGTTGACCCAACGGTTGAACCAGTGACCCGTGACCCGGTCATTTTTCCGGTTCAATGACCGGTCCGGTTTTCAAAACAATGGGTAGAAGTTACCTCTAGTCCAAACTGGTTTCTTCTTCTTTTGCCTTAGAAGTTACCTTAAAAGGATTTGAGCAACTTTTTCAAAAAACTGTTTTTTTTCTTTTAAAAAAAAACGTGAAAATAATGTACAAATTATGAGAGGCACAGTTTACACAATTTTGTAACAACTATACCCAAGTGGGGTTCCTTTCGACTAGTAGTTAAGAGAATTTTAAAGTATGTCAAAAGGGTATTTTATACCATGTATTTTATACCATGTTTTTTTTTTTTTTTTTTTGATTTACCTACCTGGATGACTCACGCCACACACGCACGCACACACCCACACACACACACAATCCAAGTAGTAAGAACCCAAGAGATCGGCCTGACGGGAGCACAAGGGGCGTTATACCATGGTGTTTTAAGTCCAATTTTCTATCTTTGTTTTATACGGATTCAGACTGGTCAAAGCAGCTCTCTAGTTAGATATAAAATCTCAAAAAAAAAAAAAAATTTACTACAGTACAGGACAGGCTTAATGTGTTTTATTATGGGACCCAACCCAACCTACTTTCTTGGGCTGACATGGCCCAGCACTGAGGCTTGTATACAAAGTCCTAATTTTGGCGCGAGCACAGCAGTTTAATATTATATTATATCAAAACATGGGCCTACCCTACCATTTTCTGTGATAATATTAGTGCATTGTCAACATACAGAGGTGGATAAACGAGTTTTCATTACATTTATAGAGCAAACTGTAAATAAAATCATTCATGAGGTTCTGAAATGTTGCCCGTCTGGTATCCCGCTCGAGCGGATACGCGAATTTAAGAATATTTGATTTTTTGAAAGAAATAAGTTTTTTTAATTGGTTTTGGATTTCTAATTCGATTATGGCAGCAAATTCTAAGCATATTGGAATAGGGATATGCATATTTCTATATGAGGACTCTTTGGAGTTATTGGAAGTAACTTTAAGTCATTGAATTTAGGGCTTATTATTCTTTGGAGAACTTTACATCTTTTGCAATAGAGAGTTGTATTGTTCATTAGGAGCTCCATTTCTTTTGTGCGAGAAAGAGATAGAATAGCTCAAATTTGTAGAACGTCTTGGTTCATTAGGATCTCTTATTTGTTTAGCTTTTTGTGAGGTTTTGTTTTTGGAGAGATTGTTTTGATTTTGGTGAGGGAGTGATTTTTCACGTTGGCACTGTTGGGAATTCAAAAACGCGAAACCGAATTCCCCCAATAAACACACAGTCACACATAAATAGTAATAAACAAGCATACCAAAGAAAACACAGATTTCTAATCAATATGGTCTCAACACCTCTGATTCGTCAAACCGCGTCGAATATATGTGCAGCTTCCCAAAGTTAATTATAGCCATTAACTCCACCAGAGAAGAGCCTCGATCCCTCTAGCTCCCCAACATGATATCCCTTCTCCATCGTCTGAACCGTGAAATAAACCATTCACTAACTTGCAAGAATTTTTCCATCGAGAACTTGGGAGTACAACTCTACCAACCAGACGACACAAACCATCCACACTTCTCTCAACTGCCATGTGCGATTTCACCAATAATATTAGATTTCTCTGCAACTTTGGGATCAATATCATACCACCCAAATAGCGAACCTACTCCACAAATATTTGACCAACGTTCCTACGTGCAGTATCCTAACAATTACCTCTGTCGGGTGATTGTGCATGTGTCTGCCACCTCTTTCTTGGAACCCATTGAATTATTTTTTCCAGAAACACATACTTATCGTACCCGGAATCTAACAACCCAAGAGAAATACTCGTATGAGTGGAATGTGAGAACCTCTCCATCACATGCAACCTGCTACAATCACAGTAATATCAAAATTATTTTTCGGCCTTAGATCCCAACCTGCTACAATATATATATATATATATATATGATCTATCACCAATAAAAATAAATTCCAATCTGTGCGGAATTTCATAAATCCGCACCCACCAATGAACGCAGCGCCTGAAAACCTTAGGAACCATCTCTGGCTCGAATTCCAAGCAACATAGCTTGTTTCCTAAGCTCCTTGAAATTCTAACCAATCAAAGTGATTTGATTTAATGTCGTTGCCACACCGGATAACTTCCCTATCCTAACTTTGCACCCAAAATCAGATTGTTCCCATCCTGATCCTCAAGTCGCAAGCTACCGCGCCGAACATCTCATTGGATTTTTCATTGACTTTTTTTTCCCTTCAATCTTTTGTTTTTCTTTTTACCGAAATGCTACTATATGTTTTGCCCACCATGATCGCACCACCATGACTCTGATACCACTTGTTGGAAATTTAAAAACGCGGAACCAAATTCCCCCAATAAACACACCGTCACACATAAACAGTAATAAACAAGTACACCAAAGAAAACACAAATTTCTATATGGTTCGGCAAAACCATGCCTACGTCCACACCCGAGAGACCATTCTTCATTTTTGGGACTAAGATCCGGTACAAGAAAACACTTGAGTTAAATCTCATAACCCAACCCCAAACACTTTGTACACCCACTCTCAATAAACAAAAAACTCACATTCTTGTAACCTAGACCATGCACCCCTATGAGGGGAGACCCCCAACTTGGTATACTAAGGGCTTCCTAAATTCCTATGCACCTTCCCACATGTGATATATATCCCAGCAGGCACTGTAATCATATGTTCGTTTGATAGTGGAATGTTCATTGGCTCCGGGGAGTGGATGTAGGCATAGTTGGCCGAACCACTCGTGAAAATCTTGTGTATTTGTGTGTGTTTGTTTTGCCTTCTATTTTCTCGTTTGGATTATTGTCTTTTCTTGTGGTTTGAAATAGCGCTTCTGTACAACAAAGTGGTATTAGAGCTTCGGGTTGAGACCTAGGCATATGAAAAGAGAAGAAGGATTTGGTAAGAAGACGGGTGACAAGTCAACGGCTTCTGGTTCGGGCACAACGAAGATATCGTTCCCGGGAAGAATATTTGAAGTTGAGAAGTTCAACAGAATAAATAGTTTTGGGATGTGGTAGTGTGAGATGATGGATGTCCTTGTGCAACAAGGATTGGATTTTGTGTTGGAAGACAAACCTTCAAATTTGGATGAGACAAAATGGTTGAAGATGAACAAGTTAGCATGCGGATCCATTCGGCTTTGTCTCGCTAAGGATGTGAAGTATTTTGTCATGAGAGACGTCGTAGCAAAAACTCTTTGGAAGAAATTGGAAGACAAGTATATGATCAAGAGCATGGAGAATCAACTCTATTTGAAGAAGAAGCTCTTCCGGTTTCAATTTGTTAAAGGTACGTCTATGTTGGGTCACTTGCGTTCAATAAATTGCCGATTTATTGAATTTGGATGAAGTTCTTAAGGATGAGGATAAGGCTCTCATTCTTTTGAATTCCATACCCGATACGTATGAACACTTGACAACCACGTTGATTTATGGAAAGGATTCAGTCAAGTTTGAGGATGTATCGAATGTGCTCATAAGTTTAGGCAGAGAGATAAAGATGCCCACAACGATACATCCGAAGCTTTAGTTACAAGAGGAAGACCAACGGATAGGAAGACACGATTTGGAAACAAATCTCATGAGAGAGGAGTTTCAATTGGTGGGTCAAGATTGGCCAAAGATGAGTGTGCTAACTGTCGTGAGCTTGGTCATTGGAAGAAGGACTGTCCTAGATTGGTGGGCGATTTGAAGAAGGATGCTAATGTGGTTTAAGTTGAAGATGATGATTCGGAATTTGTGTTGGCTACCACTATTGAAGAGGGTCACTTGGATAGATGGGTTCTTGAATCTGCTTGCTCTCATCATATGTGTCACAATATGAAAAGTTTTACCAAATTGAATTTGCTGCAGGGTGGAGCAACCCATCTGGCAATGGTGTTGTTTGTGAGAAGATGGGAGCGGGTACTGATCATTTGAAGTTGCATGATGGAACCATCAAGAAGTTGACTGATGTGTGGTACGTTCCGGATTTGAAGATAAATTTGGTTTCGTTGGGTGCTTTGGAGTCGAAGGGTTTCAAAGTCACATTGGTTGATGGAGGTTTGAAGGTCTCAAAAGGTGCTCTCATTTTGCTTAGAGGGGTAAGGGCAAATAATTTAGATTTTTTGCGGGGTCATTCGATTGGAGGTGGAGCCGCCACCATTAACTTTTTGTTGAGTCCAAGCTTCGACACATGAAGTATGGACAAGTTGATTTGGGTACTCGGCAAGGTCCGTTGGAAAAAGGTTTGTTGGAAGGTGTCAAGATCCGCAAGGTTTGTTTTAGAGAGCAAGTTGTATTTGGGGAGGATACTAATTTGGATGACAGGTTTGATTTGGATGGGCTCGTTGAAGTGCATTCATTTGTTGGGAGTCCTATTGGAGGAGTTGATTTGGAAGTATCCCCATTTGTGGAGAAGGTGGAGTACGATAATTCCCTTGTCCAAGTTGATTTGGAAGAGGTGTCTCCTCAATCTCGTTTGTTTGAGAGTACTCGTTTGGAAATTGGCATTTGGAGCAAAGCTAGTTTAGTGTGCACAATTAGGAATTTGCTAGTTTTGGTTAATTTTTTGGATTTGGAGTTGGTGCAACTCAATTTGGATCGTGAAAATGATTTGTTTGGTGATCTTGTTCTCTTGGAGAATTTTTTGACTTCGGTCATTGGTTGGTTCAAGTTCAAACTAGGTTTGGACTTGACCAATTTGCATTGAAGATCAGAATTTGGAGACCGGAGCAAGGAATGTTTGTTTTTTGGACTTGGTATGAGACGTCATACTAAGGTGGATGATGATTACATGTTTGCATTTGTTTGGTTTGCATTGGGATTTGGCTTTAGATTTGGATGATTGTTTGGAGCTCTAGCGCAGATTGGATCGTATCTCACAAAGGTGGAGTTTGTTTGTTTTGGAGTCGTGTGACTCAATTGTTTTGGAATTTGGAAATCTCGCCAAGGTGGAGATTGTTGGAATTATGGCTCAATTTGGTTAAATAGAAGAAGGAATCAGAATTTAACAGTTCCGCCCGAGCAAGCTAGAGTGCGAGCTATGGTGCGAGGTTAATTGTTGTAAGGTTCTAAAATGTCACCCGCCAGGTATGAGCGAACCGCCCGGTCGGACACGCAAATTTAAGAAGATTTGGTTTTTTGGAAGGAAATAAGTTTTTCTAATTGGTTTTAGATTCCTAATTCGATTATGGCAGCAAATCCTAAGCATATTGGAATAGGGAATATGTATATTCCCATACAAGGACTTTTTGGAGTTATTGGAAGTAACTTTAAGTCATTGAATTTAGGGCTTATTGTTCATTGGAGAATTTTACATCTTTTGCATTAGAGAGTTGTATTGTTCATTAGGAGCTCCATATCTTTTGAGAGAGAGAGAGAGAGAGAGAGAGAGAAATAGGATAGCTCAAATTTGTAGAACCTCTTGGTTCATTAGGATTTCGTATTTGTTTAGCCTTTTGTGAGGTTTTGTTTTTGGAGAAATCACTTGTTTTGGTTTTGGTAAGGGAGTGATTTCTCACGTTGGCACTATAATCATCCGTTCGTTTAATAGTGGATTGTTCCTTGGCTCTGGGGAATGGACGTAGGCATAGTTGACCGAACCACTCGTGAAAATCTTGTGTCTTTGTATGTGTTTGGTTTGCCTTCTATTTTCTCGTTTGGATTATTGTCTTTGCTTTGTGATTTGAAATAGCGCTTCCGCACAACATGCTAGTAATTTTTTTAGCTCAAATATATGATTAATGCTATGCTTTCCACGTTTCTGTCACAAAAGTGCATCACAAATGATGTGGCAGTAATACAGTGAGATTAGTTGAATTTTGATTGAAAGTCATTTAACTTGTCCCACTGTCACATCCTATGAGAAGCACTTTTGAGATAGAAATTTAAAAAATATAGCATTACTCCAAATATATTCAGCTAATAAGCTAGTCAAGTGTTTTTGGAAAGAGGATATGTGTTTTTTTTTTTGAAATACAAGGACAAATTCCCCCGCTTGTTCTCTGCGATTTTGGGATCGATAACTATTTTTTTATCGGAGTAGAACAAGGGGCAAATCCGAGCACGTGCACCGATCCCACAACACACGTACCAAGTAAATCTGGAAAGACAAGTTACCAGTAAAATCTGAACCCATACCAAACTGAACATTTTTTAAAGTCCATCTTGAAATCTATTCCTCCAACTATCTTACACGCCCCTAAATTTTTTTTCAAATTCCTAACCTCCTTAGGAGGCTAAAAATTCTAGCAACAATCACTCTTATTTACATGCCCTCAACTAAGAGAGTATAACACTTTTTTTGTTGCGTCTCACTTCCACTTAGACCAGGTGATCGTGATTGGAAAGAGGATATGTCACTGACTCACCATGTGTATGTGAGTGTGAGTGTGAGTGTGTGTGAGAGAAAGAGAAAAAAAAACAGGTGGGGTATCAAACCAAGGAAAGGCGCAATTAAAGATGTAGATAAAATCATAAAACTGGAGAGAGGGTAGATACCAGAAATTTTTTTTTTTGCTAGAAAGAGGGACAAAGGACTTAAATACAAGTAAATGAAGACAAAATTGTTCTCGACCTCACAGCTAGCACAGTAGTTAATTTTAATTCTGATAAAGTGGTGTAGTCGTGTCATTCTTTGGCTAAACCGGACGATGGTCCAATTACTTTTTGCTCTTTCTTCAATGCCTACATTTTATTTTTGGTTAAAGTAATACCCACTTTCTCTCATTTTGTTTGATTAATTTTATGTATATTCAAATTTTTTTTTTAAGTATATACTGTATCATTTAATGATACATTATCAGGTATTAAATTTTTTTTTAATTCTTCATAAAATATGCCCTTTCAGAGAAAACTCACAGTAATTTTTTTACAAAAAAATATTTTTATAGTAAGGTGATTTTTCAAATATTAAATAATTTTGAAAGGTACAATAATTTTACATCACCATTACAATTTGAGATGCATGTTACATCCTCAGCCTTTTAAGGTATATCATAGAAGTCCCACAAAGGAGGCAAAAAACACCACACTTTTTGCTTTTCAATTTATTGTACACAAATATTCCATGACCATACCTGTCAATTCGAATTGAAGAAGCGAAGGGGGAAATGAAAATTTTGTTTGGGAAAGTATAAAAATTTTAATTTGGCTTTAATTATAATTTTTTCTTTTCTTTTCGTTTCGTAACACCATAAACAGTTTGGAGCTTTAAACTTTCGAATTTACTCTATGTAAGTGACTCTATTTATTGACTATCTTCTTACTAGAAAGATGAATTTCAATTGAATTGTTTTCATTCTCCAAAATCAAGCAAAAACATGAAAAGGCATTTTTATACTCCAAAATTTAGCAAAAACAGCAAGAATCATTAAAAGAATAGAAATAAATTAAAATGAAGATCAAAAGACAATAGGTTCAATTTCCATTAACAAAATAACTTAAGTAGGCCCCACTTGTACAGGAACCACGATAATTTCTAACACTTTTTGAACTACTTGCTGCATTTCAATTGCTATCTACTTTTTTTCCCCCCCCTTTTTTGTTCTTCTACTTCCTTGAAAAAGAAAACTATAATTGCTTCCAAAGGTTAGGTTAAAAGATGAAATTTTATTTACAAGGTAAAAGATCAAGATGAAATCTATATAATATCCAAATTGCTAATATATATTATTTATGAATATACATGGACATGACAACAAAAATGTGAGAGTGGTTGTTCAATTTTGACATCTAAATTAGAATGCTACCCTTTTTTTCTTTTTCTTTTTACTTAAACTTTTATTTCATTTTAACTTCTAATTTACAGTTCTACCCCTCTTTTGACCTTCAAATTAGATTATGCCCTTTCAAGATAATAATCCACACTTTGCATTAATTTGTAACACTATAGGTATACCTTTTCAGCAATACTCATCTAGTATTTTATGAATTAACACACCTTTATACTAATAACGAGGGAAAAAAAAAACAAGAGTTACAATTATTACATAAAATTTTAAAAATTAATGATACAAACTCGGAGTTCGATTACAAATATTGTCCGAGCGAGACTACACAAAATCACTTCAAGATTATTCAGGTCCTTTTACCGAATTTTACTCTTAGCAACTCCTTATATTCAAAGCAAGAGGTTTTATAACTACAACACAAATTACAAATGTTTAGAGGAATTGCAAACATAGAGTAAAGCTAAACTTGTGCTGAAGAATAACCAGTTACCAACCCGCGCTTTAAGAATAGGAAAGGTATAGTAATGCTATGAAAGACAGTAGGTCCTACAAATAATATGATGTGGTACCACTCAGTGTTTTGAAAACCGGACCGTTCGTCGAATCGGAAAATTGACCGGGTCACGGGTTAGAGGTTCAACCGTCGGGTGAACCGTAATCAACCCGTGATGTCATAATTATGTAATATTTAATTATTTATATTTATACATAAGTTTTATTAAGTAAATATAAACAAAAAAAAATACAAAAATACACAAAAACTCAAATTTTATTTTCACACTATCCTATCATAAGTATATATTATTGAGAGATTCAAAAAAATGTAGGGGAAATAAAAAAAAATTAAAAAAAAATAAAAAAAAAACTTTTGTAGGCAAAAAACGGTTTTGAGCGGTTTTGGTCAAAAAACGGGTTTTGAACGGTTCTGAACGGTTCTCACCGGTTCTGGGCGGTTTTGGTGCCAATAACGGTTACCGAGGCAACCCGGACTAGAAAACTGACCGGTCGACGGTCCAACCGGCTGGTCCGGTCCGATTTTCAAAACCATGGTACCACTACCATTTCATTTATTTATATTCAAAAACTTTGAAATCAGAAACACTGGGGAACAATGATTTGTACAAACATGTAGCACAAGGTTGGACCTTGTACTGAAAAGCATGCACGCATAAAAAGAGATGTGCAAGCTTTACAGCACAAAGTCCAAACTTGTGTTGCTTTTTTGTACAAATCGTTGTGCATCTAGCATTGCTCTTTTGAAATATGTACAAAAGTTAAAATCCATATATAGCATTGTTGTTGAATAAATATGCTCCCGCTATCCCAAATTGTTAAGCACTCTTTTTATTTTGGGTTATCCCATAATGTTAGTCCATGTTCAAAAGTCAACACAATAAATTTTGAATCTTTATTATTTTGTCCTTTCTTTTTTTCACACCTCTAACTAATCTAAATGTATTTATGAGGGGGCAAACTTGGAAAGTTAGAGTATAAAATATTGACAAAAATATAATCATTGTGTTCCTTTAAAAAGTTAAATTCCCATAAGTGTCAAGCAATTTGGGACGATGGGAGTATAAAATTTCTCTTCCAATTTGAACTCCTATCTTGTCAAAAAAAAAAAAAGATAAAACAAGGGGCCTTTGGGTCATTAGATTCATTACACATGAAAAAACATTTAGTCAAAAAATTATTAACAAATTTATCTGGTAAGTACGTAGGTAGAAGATTAGCTTTGAACATGAAGAACTCAAATTAGAAAAATGATTATTCAGATAGGTGACAAACCTGAACCTGAGATTTTTTATGTTGTAAAGATAACTGCTCTACATTTCTACCTAATGATCGAAAAGGTTGGTTTCAGCACCACATGTACACACACAGCCCAAAAAAAAAGGAGGGGGGAGGGGGCAAAGAAAAAACAGAGAAGTGAAAAACTAAGGAGCTTATTTCACCATAAGCACGAAGAGGAACCCAATATATATATATGAAATCTCTGAAAATTCCAAGTGTTGCAGAGTCAGGTACATATATATATATATATATATATATATATATAGATATGGGAGCTGCTATGCTAATCTATAGGTTAGCAGCGTATCCCGACTTTTAGCGACAAAAATTTCACCGTTAAAAGTGTTCTTTCATCAATAAAAGAGAACCGTACTATAGGTTAGCATTCCCCTATGTATATTGATGATCTAGGATGGGAAGGAGTTTGTTTGGCCACCTCTTCCGGAGCTTACGGGCGGTCTTGGTGGCCTTCTAGTGGAAGCTGTTATTGACCTTGTGGATCCCTCAATTCCAAGCTCCTCCTGTAAATAACACCAACACATACATTCATAATACCCCAAAAAAAATATATACTTGTGTACGTATATGTAGAGAGAGAGAGAGAGAGAGAGAGAGAGAGAGAGAGAGAGATTTACAATGGTTATGGTTTCTGTTTCTGATGGAGAAGTAGGATGATTTGTTGTTTGGTGGGTGTTGGGAGATTTCAAGTGAAGGCACCTTAGAAGAGCAGTGATGAGTTGCTGAAAAAAATAACAAGGACTATAAGAATAGTATTTCATTATTCTCTTTCTCAGACCCTCTGATGAACTGTTCATCTCTCCTCCTCCTCCTCCTTCTTATGGTGAAAACCTAATTTTGAAATCGAAAGGACAGGTAGAAAGGTTCTCTAGACCTTTCTGTGATTATTTAGTTTAGTCCCCTTGAACCTCTTTCAATGTATCGGAGGGCTAAATTACTGTGTGTCACAGAGCAGTGGTGGAGCTAGAAATAAAGGACTTAGAATTACATGGGATTCGTGACAGTATCCTCTAGGTGAAAATTTTTGGGTCTATTTAAATTTTGTCATTGTATGTAAAATTATCAATATTTTCGATATTAAGTGCTAATTTACAAAATTTGTAACGATGGTAAAAAAATTAGGGCTGGGTTTAAATGATACATGAAAATGAAAATAGCAATGATGAAAAAATAATTTGGGTTTGGATTTAAAAAGTAAGTGAGAAGAAAGATTATTGGTCTTTATATCTATGTTGAGAGTTCAATTACAATTAGGTCAATATAACATATAATATATTTTATTTTAATTTTTGGGTGGATCGATTACAATTAGGCCAATATATATACTTACTAAACATAAAATTCTTATTTTTGGCCTTGCCAATATAATTTGAAACAAAATGGTTAGGCACACAACACATTCTACAACATATTTCACAATAGGACTTTAAATATGTTGTACTCTGTTCGGTTTGAATTTTTCACACTTTTTTATGCACTACTTACACAGCAACAGATACAAACATTTAAAGCCATATTGTAGAATGTGTTGTGTGTTTAACATTATTAAATTTGAAATTTTCAAAAATTATACATACTAAAAGAGAATTTCAAAAAATCTTGGGAGCGCCACAGGCTCCACTGCCACCCTCTCCCTCTACCCCTGCGGCACAAGACCACCACATAATAGATGTGGTGATTTGGAATAAGTGAGGTCATGTCAACAATAAAAGGAGCACAATACTATAGTTTTCATGTTTAGGAGATTCTAAAAGAGCAAATTATACTTTAGTCCATTAAAATATACACATGTTTTTAATTGAGTTTATAAATTATTATTTTTTTTAATTGGATCCTTAAACTTAAAAAATTCATTCAATCAGACCCAAATTCTGACAATATTAACTTAAATTATTAGAAATTGTCATGTACGTTGTGCGTAATACTTACATGTCACATGTTAGGTTCAGACAAACACCGGAGATTGTGAATGGGTTAAAAATTATACGATTTTGGGTATGATTGAATGTGATTTTGGATCTAGTCGACAAAAAAACAAAAAAATAATAATAAAAATAAAAAAAATTCCGCCACCTTCAAAGGCAGAAAGTGACAGAAAGGGTAAAATGTCACAAAACGTGAGTTGAGGGATCAAAATATAAAAAAAAAATAATAAAAATATTTAGGGACTAAAGTGCCAATAGGGTATAGATGGAGGGTGCAAGAATAAATTTTACCCTAAACTTTTCAATAAACCACTTTTCACAACGAACCCTAAAATATAATTTGTTTTATTTGTAGGGAAGTCTAAAAGGAGATGTGGTAATTCAATTTCTGTTGGACACTTGGACCGCGTTGCATGTTTTTAAGTGTGTTGCATTATAAAGGAAAAAGACTAAAATAAAGTTTATTTTGATTCTATTTTGACACACTTATATTTATATACATGAACATAATAAAAAATAATAAAAATGAGTTAGAGACTGAAAGTCTTGTCCCATTAAGAATTGTTGGTATCGGAAATGTCGGTGTGCTAGACTAAATAAACGGAATGACAAAATAGACAAGGATGGCATGTAAATAGTGTATGGACATGAACGGAATGTCGGTCATGTTTTTCATGTTTTTTTTAATTGTTGTGAATAGAATGGATGTCATCCAGTGGCGGACCCAGGATTTTGTATTAGGGGGGCCAAATTTTATGCGGGGGTTCGGGGGCAGCGCTCCAAAAAAAATTTTTTTGGGTCATTTATACATATTTTTATTTTTAAGTGAGACAGAGAGTCGAACGAGTAGTTGTAACAAATTCGATTGAGGCGTTGTTTCTCCTGAGCTGAATAAGGGGATATTACTATTCCCCTTCACTAATAATAAGGACTTTTAATGTCACACCAGTGGATATTGTTATTAATCCTGCAATGTTATTCTTCCCAAATTTTTTTAACCCCAAATGTGATTCCTAACACATTACCATTTCAACATACTGAAAGTCAAGTGAACACTATGTGTTAAAAAAACCTCCACATGTAAAGTCACAACTTTGGGGGGGCCACTATATAAAATATTTCAAATCTTCAAAATTCTATATAGACCCCAAACTTTTCAATTTTTTTGCGGGGGCCCCGGTCCCTTAATGGGTCCGCCCCTGATGTCATCTAATAGCGATAAGTTTGACAAATAAGTTTACCCATTTTGTTCTTATCAACCGAAATTACATTTCAATTAACCAAACTCGGTTTCCGTTCCAGATTCCTCAAATCGAAGTGAACCAAACATGACCAATTTATTTATTATTGGTAAAAAAATGTTTGGTAAAAAATAAATAAATAAATAACTGAACTGACCGAATTCTACCAATCATTCCAGATTTGATTTGATTAAGAATCACATATTTAGATAGACTAGTGAATTATGCCACAATCTATTGGATAAGATACTACGGAGTATCATTTTAATGACTTGTAAATATCGTAATATATGGGTTAATTAGTGGGATGTAATTTCATCCTCTCTCCCTATACATAAGGTTGCAAGTCTTATAAACACCACCACGTGAAATTATTGTCTAAGAAAATACAAGATGTAGGTCTTGAGGTGTTGACGGAAGCCCTTCGGACCAAACCACTTAAATTTCTCTATGTTCCTTTTTCTTTTTCCTATTTAGTATTGTTTCTCTATACAAAAATTCCCCACTGACAATACTTCACACTTAAACTTGCGTTGTGTGATTCAAAGCTTTCATGATGTACCAAATCCTATCAACTTTGGGAATTCCTTGAGTTCTGTTTGGTTTATGAATTTAGCAAAGAAAAAGAGGGAAAAAAAAAAAAGACAGAAGTACACTTTCCTTTCCCTTCTCTATATCTGCAAACGAAACAAGAGAAATTTTTGGGCACCCCTAAGGTACCACGTGGTATGTCAATTGGTACTCCATACCCAATAGTAGCGCGCCACACGAACAATGATATCTACCACAAAAAAATTTAAATGGCCTAACAATCCTGTACGGCGCTAACTCATTGGGTGTGGGGCACCACATATGCGCTATCTTGAGGGTACACAAAAACATCTCACGAAACGGAACCGTAAGAACAAAATCCTGTTCGGAATGTCTGTATAATACTATCAATCCATAAATTGCCTACCAAGTTATTTCCGGTCTACAGCTCTTAACAAATTAGATGGGAAAAGTTCCTCAACAAGGGTAGAGCAACTTGAAATACATGCAAAGAAATTACAGTTTTCTTCAGTACCAAAGCTAATTTTACAACTGACATTGATTATGGATGTGCTGAACAATAGAAGAATTTGCTATACAATGTACACACAATGTGTGGCTTTGCATGTTTCTACTTAGCTACCTCGTCTGTGCACATGATTTGGTTTCCATCATACTTGCTTTTCTACGTGCCTGAAATGGTTCTCCTGCACAACAATTTTGATTCAGCTTAATACATGTGCCAAGTGTTTTTCAAGTACATTAACCGTTCGAGAGCCGGCACAGAGTCTCATCCTGTTTAATCACGGTGAACCAAGTGGGGCAAGTCTCATGGCAGGTTTAGTGAGGTCGCATGTCGAATCCACGTGCTTCCACCTACCGCCAAACAATTAAGCCTCGCTAAACTAAGGCTTGGTTTGGTTCATGGATTTAACTAGCAGAAGGAAAGGAAAACACACAGACACTTTTTCTTCGTCATGATAATAGGAAAACATTGGGGAAAATAGAGGGGCAAAAAAAAAATTAAGCTGAAAGTAAAACTAGAAATTTTAAACTTAGCGACTTACTTGCCTTTTCATTTTTCTCGAGTTTCTATTGAATTTTGAGAATTTTTAATATATGATGTTATCCATGAACCAAACAGACCTAAGGCTTGTTGTGGCCAGGGAATTTACGATCATTAACTATAAACTTTTACATGAACTATCTTCGTCAGGAAAAAAAGAAAGAAAAGAAAAGTGTCCTTCTGAGGCTAAAACTCGAGTTTTCGCATTGACCAAAAATTGGCACCTAGCACCACATTCTTTCTTGTCATTTAGCATTGTCAAGGGCCATATCCTAACGCATGTGATGGTACTTAAAACATGGTTGGAAAGCAAAAGCAGAGAGAAAGATACATACATTAACGATCTTTTCTCTTTCTTCTGTCAGAAGAACTCTCGAACAAAGAATCCAAGCCCAAACACTTGAGAAAAGCTTGTCTAGCTAGCCCAAGATAGTGGCAGGGATGGTGGGAGTCACAAACAAGTGCAAAATGGGCAGCATCCTTTATTGCAGCCTCTTGAATGTCTTCTCCAACCTGCTACCATCATCATTCACAAAACTTTCTTGAATATAATTACAAACTTATTAAATTATGATTATCCGGACAGTGACTAGCAAATGAGGAGTATATATAGTATAAAAAAAAAAATCCATTTTATGGTAGGGTAAGGCTATAGTGAGCAGCTTCTCATATGAGAAAGCAGCTTATAGCCCTTGGATGAGAAAGATTCTATGGTGCAAATCTGTACGGTTATGTATTCAGGATTGAGGAATTTGCTTTCTTCGAGTTCCTTTTTAATTTGAGTGGCACTAATTTTTTAGTATCTCTTGGAATTCCCTTTTTGTTTTTGGAGATAGTTAACAAACATCTATCTAAAAGCTTAAGCTATTAGAGAAGGTGAAACTTAAGTATTTGCATTCTCAATAGAGATATTAAGGGTGTGTTTGATAAACCAATTAAGTGTTGAAAATGAAAAGTTTCAGCACTGATTTCTTTTCAGTGTGTTTGATAACGTTTCACTTAATTGAAAAAACAGTGAAAAAAAACATTGAAAACTTTAAGTGAAAATTTTCTACTGAAAAGAATTACTGAATGCTGTCTATTTAAGTACTTGAAACATTGTTTTCAGTATTGCAAATTCAATCACTTAAAATTTTCATTACTTAAAATTCAGCACTTAATTTTCAGTACTTAATTTTCAGTTTTATCAAACGGGCCCTAACTTAATTTCCCAGTGGACAAATATGAAAGCGAAAATCATCAATCTGAAAGATGAAACGTTAACTAATTGGTCAGCATTGCAAAACTACAGAAACCATACTAAAGATTTCTTAAATGGAAAGAGACTGATTTAATGACTCCCCAAGTATATTATATATAGTACAAACGCTAGGAGTTCAATTCTATGAAATATTCAATTTGTAAGCACTGCCCAAGCACTTATTTTCAACTATGTACCAGGAATAAAATATCAAACAAATAACAAGACAACTCTATTTTCATTTTATTTATTTCTTTTTGAGCTTTCATTTGGAAATATGGCAAGTTGTTTCTTTTTAGCTAAAGCAACTACTGATATAAAAGATAGCACGAATATTGAAGCTGATTTGGTAAAACTACACGTTTCACAAATAGGACAACTATCAAACTAGCCATCCTTTTGGGGACAATGTGTTGGGCAGTTAAATAACCACATATTAGCGAACAGAGTGTAGCAGACACGAAAATCTTAGATAAATGAGTGAGAAAAAAAAAAAAAGAAGCCAAAATATGATTATAAATGAATCTATTCCTGAGATGGCAAAACGGCATATAAAATAAGAGAATCAACTTACATAGTTTTGACATGTGTAAAGTAGACCAATAACTGCACCAATTAGGAAAGTGAATATTATCCATATTGAGATACATGTTAAAGAGATGGGGAAGGACCAAAAATAACTTGAAAGAGAGTAAAGAATGAAATGACATCACATGAGGTAGATTGAGGTTACGGTAGTAGGCAAAATAAAATTAAGGTAAGGATTCATGTAATGGAACCAAATAATTCAGCACAATATTTTTATTGAGTTGGGAAAGGGAACACCAAATTTGCTTTCCATGTAGCATTCGATTTTTTCTTCTATTTATTTGTCGCCAACCAAAGGAAAGAAATTTTTCATGTGAGTATAACTACTCCCAACTTAAAAACAAATTAAACAACAAAAATAAATACAATACGTGTTGCTATGCCACCAACTAGCTATGATAGACAACCTTTGGTTCCACTTAGTCTCTTAGCATGAATAAATGAACCACTCTTATTTTGATGTCATACTAGAAATATAACTTAAGAGAGAATATTCTTCAAACTTATGCAACATAATTCACATAACTTTCGTTCTCTTTCTATGTCCGGCCTCCACTTTCTAACTTCCTTTCTCACATGCATCCAATCTTCTGGCTTCTCTTGTCTCCCAATTTCCTACTTCCTGTTTCGCATGTATCCTAGAAGTGCTCTTTTGTTAGGAAGTATGTAATACCTTTTTGGTTAGATTAGTTTTTATAATTTTATTTAGTTACATTTCAAATTAGCAGATAAAGTGTAGCTTCAAGCCCACCATCTCTTCAGAAACAAAAGGTCATTACTCTTACCCAACTTCAATGAGGGTGGTAGAAAGGGTAGAATAACTAGTAATTATCCAACTTGTGGCACTGGTCGCACATACCTTGAACATCTGTCTCAAACTCGACCACCTAATTTTCTTAAATACAGACACTTTTTACCCAACCTGCTATCACTGTCTTATAGTCAAAGACTTGAAGAAAATGGCATACTGAACAACAAAAACAAAACAAACTTCATATTCAGGAGCATTGATTTACCAATCGAACCAATCCCACCTGAAAATATTTATTTGTGAGAGATAAAGAAAAAAAAAAAAAAAGAAGCAAATATTGAACCTACATTTTGGATTTGAATGTTAGTTTTCAAGTTTTCTGCGAATCAAGTATAACTAACCAAGCTACATCCAAACTTATCTCTAGCATAATAAGCAGACTATAATTCTGGTGCCCATGCGAAACAATTCTCTTTGGAAAATTGTACTCCTTGGTGGGGTCTAAACTAAGGATATAATAAGCCCAATGACAGCTATGGAGATATGATTCTCCAACCAAAAGGTTCTCTGGGGAGAAATTATTTTATCTCTCAATTAAAATAAGAAATTGCTGACAACAACACAACAAATACTGGCATGACCTGATTAGTTAGATTAATGAACAAGACAGCACATATAGGATGGAATTGGATTGTACACCAAAAACCAATGAGTCCTTACAAAAGAATAGTAATTGAAAATCCTATGATCAGAAATAGCAACAGCATACTTGTTTCTATTCTATTGGCTAAATTACATTTCATTACACTAATGCATCATTTTGGTCCCACGGTGCAAAAAGTTTCCCTTTGGGCCCCGTATTTAAAGCTTTTTTGGTACAAAATTGTAGTTTAGCCTATTCTATTCTATGATGACTTTTAACTTAAAAAAAAAAAAGTTAAATGCCCTTTGATTCATTCTTAGAATTAAAGAAGGAAAAGAAGAAAAACAAATATTTTCCTTGTCGAGAAAATTATAGAACGAAAAGAAATACAACTAGATTTAAACCTTCAATCCCAATTTTTTTTTTTTTGAAATCTTAATTTTCTATTGTCATTAAATATAAATAAATAAAAATACCAGTACTAAATTTTAAGAGAAAACAATTTGTAGTCCAAATTTTTACTTTTCCATATGCTTTTTCCACATTTCCTTCATCGGAATCGTAAAATCGTAAAGCAAAGGTAGCACAAGTAAATCCACAAACCAAACAGAGCTTCCAAACAACATAAAATTCTAGCTCTAAAATTCTACCAGGAAACAAAACAGATTGAGAAAAAAAAAGGGGGGGAAAGATAGAATGAAAAATTGAAACCTTTGTATTGTGCAAAGAGGTTGTTGTAACGGTGGTGGTGTTGTGCAGTGACTGGTGGTCTGTTGTATGCTGCAATTCGGTAGTGGAGGTGATTTGACTCCTCGTAGAAGACGAAGACGACGACGCCGTTTCGTAGTTGTTAGGAAGTCCGAAAGCGAAGATGCTGAAGCTGTAGAGTAGGATTATGAGGAGGAACATCACAATCAATTGGATCCATATTAACCATGGCACTCTGTAGCTTTCAATTGTCAGATCTTCTCCAAAATCAAACATCATCACACAACACTAACACACACACACACACACACATATATATATATATATAGAGAGAGAGAGAGAGAGAGAGAGAAGGGGGGCGCTGGCGAATTAAGACTGAGAAAGAGGAATATGGTAAACTTACTTGCACGGTTAGAGACGGAGAGAGAATTAAATATATGGAGGAAGAGTTGAAAGTAGAAGTTATATAGAGAGGACATTAATTATCTACTAACCTACCAAAGGCTTCCCCCCCACCCACCACCCCCCCCCCCCCCCCCCCCCCCCCCCCCACCACACACACACACACACACACACACACACACATATATATATATATATATATAAAAGGAGTTTAAAGGGCAAATTACACTGATCTCTTTTGAGTTATATGAAAATTACAAGTACTTCCACTCTAGTTTGAAAAATAACATTCATTATCTCTCTACCTACTTTTTTTAGTGTAAGATTACTAATTTACCCCTTCTCTCATTATGTATATATATATGCACATGTGTTGTGTATTTGTGCAAGTGTGTGCGCGCGCGCGTATTAGATAAAATTATATATATACTGTATATATTAGTAAATTTTAACGATTTAGAATTACAGTATTTAGCCCTAACTTTGTAAAAATTTGCAAACACGAAAAAAAAAAAAATTTATAAAAATTTCAAATGTAAGTTTTATAATCTTTAGCTTAATTTACAATAGTTTACGGATTTAGTTTTTATTTTTAATTTACGCCATTTAACTTTTTCGTCCAAGTAGTAGGTGAAAGATATTAGAATATTTATTTAGAATAGTACTATGCTTCCCAAAATTTCATCTCAAATGATGTTGAAGTGGGACCACAGTTGAACCGCTTTAACATCACAACCAATCAAAATCAAGTGAGTCCACTGCCACATGTATTGGGAAACATTTTTGAAAAAGAAATTTGGGAAGCGTAACATTATTCTTTTATTTATAAATATCAATAATAATTTAAAAACATAAAAAATCATCAATAAAATTATCTATTACCACTTTAAAATGAAAAGAATAATAACAATAATTAAGAAAAAAAAAAACATCAACAATTTTTTTTTTTTAAATGAATAGTTACATTGCATTTTAGTCTGCTTTATTTTCTAAAAAAAATGTTGCATTGATGTCTTACACACACACACACTAAGGTAATGCCTGTGCAAAGCCTGTACTAGTTAAGTTTTATTAGAGCAGCTCATTCATGATGTTGCAAGTAAGTTCATAATTTTACAAACAAAAAAAAAAGACAAAAAATACAATATAACTATTCATATTTTAATTTAATTTTTTTGCCATTGTTGTTATTATTCTTTTCATTTTAAAGTGGTAGTAGATAATTTTGTTGATGATTTTTATATTTTTTAAATTTACTGTTGATATTTAAAAAAAAAATTAGTAAAAACTTGATTTGGTATATACTAAAATTTTGTTGATAATTTAAAAAAAAAAAATTCATAATTGTTAATATATATATATTTTTTTATTTTTAAAAGGTAGTGGATAATTTTTTGAATGATTTGTCTAAGGGTATAACAGTCATTTTCAAAATAGAAGGAGGTGAGTGTAATTTTTGAAAATACAAGAGAGGTCTCTGTAATTATCAGATACCTCAGGGGAAGTCATTGTAATTTGCCCTATACGGTTGATCTGTAACATCCATGATCCGTAAACATCCATGCTTATGGCAACCTATTGACAATCGCCGAATCAGTTTTTTTTTGGGGGGGGGGGGAAAAAGCTCCGTTGTGAAAAAGCAAGATAACATGAGATATTATTCACTAAATCCGTCACATCACTTATTATATTGATATGGTGTAAAACTCTCATAACATGGGATTTTGTGTACTATTCAAGATGTTTAGTGTTCGAGTCATGGGAGCGTAGCTATTGGAGTATTCACC
This sequence comes from Hydrangea macrophylla, assembly GCA_033977485.1. NCBI lineage: Eukaryota > Viridiplantae > Streptophyta > Magnoliopsida > Cornales > Hydrangeaceae > Hydrangea > Hydrangea macrophylla. Next base: position 94,755,319 of record CM066986.1, read on the forward strand.
CGGCACTCCAGGTCTCGGGGGATTAGTCGAGGTGCGCGCAAGCTGACCCGGACAACCCCGATTACCCAAAAAAAAAAAAAACAAGAAATGGCATGACCATAAATTATGACTCCGTATTTTCAGGAGCACATCTTTCTCCACTTGTCATAACTTTTTAATTTTAATGATCACATTGTCCCAAGTAATTGAGACGTCACACTATATTTACATAATGACATAATATAACCCACTCACAAAATAATTTCTTGTTGAAGTTGATCCCTAACATGCGAGTTTGTTGCCTAGAAACTCTAACGTGGAACTTATTTATTGGTTGCCCTAAATATTTGGGATTACGGATCAACCGCTTGAAATTTTTTTCCTTCTAAAAAGAAATAGCAAAGATATCAAAATGTCATTTCACACAACAAACCGAAAGCAATAGTAAACTGCTGGTCAAAATAACTGCAGCAACTTTTGTACAAATATAACGTAGAACATTTGCCACGTGTAAGCAATCAAATGAAGATGCTTTTTCATGTTAGATGTACTAAAGTTTTGAAAGGTTGACTACAACATATATATATATATTCCCTCCGTCCCATTTTATGTGTCTATTTTTCTTTTTTGGGATGTCCCAAAATTGTTGTCTACTTTCCTAAATTAGTGTATAAATTTTACTTAGTTTCCCAACTACCTTTCCTTGTAATCAACATCAAAACAAAATAAAAAAAGAAAGTGCAATGATTATGGGCAATTGTAGAAAGTAGGTATAGATTCTTTTTGTTCCCTTAAATAGTTGGATTCCCCAAAATGGACACATAAAATGGGACGGAGGTAGTATAATTTTTCTATGGATAACTCTTGGGATATATAAAAATCTCACATAAAGAAGATACATAAATCATAATGTGTTTATCTCTTTTTTAATGGGGTCCATTGATATTGTGGAGTCTACAGTATCTGTGGGGTCAACAGAGGAGAGAGATAAACACATAAAATCTATGTATCTTATTTATGTGAAATTCTTATGTGCCCCAAGAGTTATCTTTTTCAATAGGTTGATTAATAAATCTAAAGTGATAAATATATCATAGAGTTTCGACAAAAATTTGTGTTGTTGATTTTAGCCTTTTTATTGTATATTAGATGGAGCACAACCCTTTTTTCCATCATAAATTAAGGTAAAATTTATCTATCCTTCACTGAAATCGTAATCTTTTCGTTAAATTTATGCATACATAACAAATTTAACTCTTTGCAGACGTGTGTGCTCTGATGGCTAGTCCCATATAAAAGAGGAACTTACTTCTGAATTTCAATTCCGTTGTTGATTTTGACTCTCTTTTGGCCTGTGAAATTACATTCTTGGGCTCTTCATCATACCAAATTTATGTGTGCACTTTGGTCTAGGGAAAAATATTTAATACCTCTGTTATTTTTGTTGACATGGTATTACTAACCAGTTATATCTCATTTTTATGCATATAGTCCCCTATTTTCAAGGGAATCAGTCCTCCACATCAGCACACTTTTAAATCTGTAAGAGTGGATAGATGATGGCATGGTATCCCTGTGGCATTCAATATTTACTCTACGACGTTTTATTGTCATTCCTTCGTCGTTTGACGTCGAATTTGTAAACCGAGACCGTATTTGAACTCGTGGAGGAAAGAGCATCGCATGCACATCCTTTGTTTTCATCTTCGGTAACGTTTTTTCCGACGACTGTTCTTGGTTGATAACTCTTGTTATGTCAAAACTATGTAGGATTATCACCAGTTAGGAATTGAGTTGAAAATTGGAATTCACCAAATATGAATAACTTTAATAGATAATCCAGAATCTGCAATAAACTCAAAAGAGAGACACATGTTTTAACAAAAAAAAAAGGATCCCATGTGGGTCCCATTAATTTTCAGACCTGAACTCAGTGACACGGTGGCACCTTTACATTAGCCGATGACAAATTTGGAGTGTAAATGATCGATTTGGTAGGTTTTTTTCTTATTGACACCATCGAACGGATCAAATTGGTTTACCATATGAGGAACCGTTCCTGGCCTATAATCGAAGTAGTTGGTTCTTCACTTGCCAATTTGATTGCTAATCGGTCTCAGTTTGTTGCTCAGTTTTGGGAGAAACTAAGAGAAAAAGATGAGACGCCTAACCTTTATTCCTTGTGGCTGATATTGTAATACCCTGTATTTTCGTTGTACTTTTATACCCTTTTGATACAAATAAGATTCAGTGTGCTTGTCCCTACCTTTCTTGTAATTTTGGTTTCGATTGATCGAACTAACCTCAATCGACCGAGAATTTCATTCTTCGATCGATCGAGCCCATTTCAAGCGATCGAAGCTCTGCCAACCTGAATTGATGACGTGTCCCTTTTTCTCAAGCGAACTTCTCAATCGATCAAACCATGACCGACCTGTTCTCAATCGATCGAACTCACTTCAATCGATCGAACCCTGGAATTCAGTTTACGTGTTTTGCCTCCTGCACTTCCCTCCTTGCCTATATATATGTGTTACACACACACACACACACACACACACACATACACACACATTCTCTTTGCTGATTTCAAAGAGTTTTAGAGAGGGAGAGATATCTATATAGTTATATGCACACACACCTGTCTATATATACACAAACACTCACCCACTCTCAAGAGAAGAAAGGAGAAGAAGAAGAGGAAAAGTAGCAGAAAGAGGAGATAGAGAGGAAGAGAGAGAGCATAGAAGGAAAGAGAGAGAGAGAGAGAGAGGAGATTACCCCGAGGAACCCGCGGCCACCCCAAGCTCGCCGACGTCACTGAACTTCACGGTGAGTGTCTATACTCATTCAGTAGCGTAGATAGGTATATATTTATGTGTTTCGACAAAATTGGATGGACCTTGAACGTCCGAGGAAGGTCCAGTTCAACTCTAGAATAATACTGTGTTCAATCGATCGAACATCGTTCGAGTGATCGAACACAGCCCGTTCTCAACCGATTGAAGAAGCTTCGATCGATCGAACCTACCTTTACCCCAATCGATCGAAATGACTTCGATCAATCGAACATATCAGAATGTTAAATGTTTAGTGGTTTTATACATGTTGAACTGTTAACCTATTTATTATCATTTATTGATGTTGGCCGTAGTATATCGAGCGTATTGGTTGAGCGTGTTGGCCGTAATATATCGAACGTATTGGCTGGGCGTGTTGGCCATAATATATCGAGTGTATTGGTTGGGCGTGTTGGCTGTAATATATCGAGCGTATTGGCTGGACGTGTTGGCCGTAATATATCGAGCGTATTGGCTGGGCGTGTTGGTCGTAATATATCGAGCGTAATGAATTGGGCGTATTGGCCGGAATGAATCGGGTGTATTGGCCAGAGTATGAATGGCGCATTAGCCAGAAAGTATATCAGGGTGTGTTGTCCGGTACGTCAGGACTGTGTGTCGGGATTTGATAGATCGAGTAGTACGGGACTACGTGTCTGATTGATATGTTAGAGCACGGGACTTCGTGTCCAGTGTGGTAGTCGTAAGTATGGGACTACGTGTCTGATTAATATGTACTCAAGAGTCTATGTTATGTATTGGGAGATTGGGACAACGTCCGTTGAGATATAGTAAGTTAGTGCATACATGCATGCGAATGATAAGATGATCTTCTCGAGAAGCCGCGGATCGATCCCCTCATAAGGGCGGATCGATCCATTTCGGGATTCCTATCGCAGAATGTTACTAAGAAATCGCAGATCGATCCCTTCAAAATTGCGGATCGATCCGCCTTTTTCAAAACTGGTAGTAACTTCTTTAAAAACATGCGGATCGATCCCCTCATAATGGGCGGATCGATCTGCTCCTTCTGCAGTCCACTTTTTGCCCTTTCAATGACATGGATGTCAAAAAGGGGTTAGCTCCTCTTTACCCAAGGTTGCAAAGCCTACAAGAAAGAGATCTTGCTTAGTAAAAAGAGAGTAACAACGAGGGTAATCAAAGGTACAATTTATCTATTAAATCTCCCGGATTAGGTACTAATTCGTGCTCAATAGGGGTAAAATTATGAAGTTAAGAATACAATATTGAACACGAATCAGACAACATGCGTTTAAACAATGCAAACCCAAGCAATGCAAAATTTGCAAATTTTTTATGGAGGTGTCAATTCTTCAAACATTCCTTATTATGTGGTTTGATTGTAATTAAAATTATTATATAGTGTTTTTCTTTATTCATTATTTATATTTTATTCAGTTATCCAGATAGGGAGTAAAACGCAAGAAGTTGTAAAACTTCCTTCTACAATACATAGGTATCAACACCTTGACGAGTTATTATGCACAATTTATCCACAGCTGGGTATGGAAGGGAAGTCAACTCCTATTTATCTCACTGGTCGGACTATTTTATCTGCATGAAATGAGGATGTCAATGCTATTAAGATGTCTGATGATGATGGAGGTGATCGTGCTATTACTAACGATATCCTAATGAATATCTTAACTCATTGGACCTTCCAGGTTTGCCCCCGTTCAACTTACAAGTAAAAGTAGGTTGCCTTATCATGTTGTTAAGAAATATTGTACCAACAGATGGACTTTGCAACGACACTGTCAAGCCCCGAAACCATCAAGGTGGTCCCAGGTCACGTGACACGCCATCAAGGCTTACCAACAATGATTAAAGTTCCCAAAATGACCTTAATAAAAGTTTTGCTCCAAGATAACCAACTTCTAAATAGTTTTTCAAAGATTATATTAAACCCGTGCCCAAACACGCCTTAAAAAGTTTCGTTTTCAAAAGTAACAGTTTTGTAGGTCAAAGGGTCCCCAAAGGTATCCCCATACCTAATTCGAAGTTGTTCTGAACATTGGAAGGAGGAGTTTAAAATTTGTTGCAGGGGGTATTTCTACCGGTCGAACTGCCCCGTTCGACTGGTCGAATGGGGTCTAGGCCAGTCGAATGGGGTCTGGGCAAAACCCAACCTCCAAAAGACCGTATTCACAATTGCTGGTATTTTTTTGCGAACACCGTTAAATACCGGCGCTTCCCTAATAAACGTCGTTAATTTCCGGTGCTTCACGACAAACGTCGCTCATAAAATAATACTTATTTTACCAAAAGAACCAAACCAAACAAAACCATTTCAAACCAACTCCTTTCAAACCAAACCATTTCAAACCAAAACTATTTCAAAAGCTTTGATAACCATTCTAAGAACTTGTAAAAACATACAAACCACCTTATACAATAAACCATAGACCCCCGGATTACAAGTATCAAAAGTACAAGTTCATATGCCTCGGTAAACTAGGTCCTAAGGTGAACTAAGTGCAGTACTCGCATATATAACAAGTCTTATTACAAGTCGCACGGTTAAACAACCAGCATAAGTTTAAACATATATTACAAACATGATTCAAATTCTATAAACATAAGGAGCTTCCGGTCCCTCCTTGCCTCATTACCCACGATTCTCTCCTCCAGTCCTTGCCCCTGAATGGTTATTTATATAACCACAGATATATGGATTTGTTTAAACTAACGCATAGTGAATAATATAAATCAAGCATACGGATGACAATTATATTCTAATCCATCATAACACGTAATTATTGGGTCTCTAGGGAATAAGTGCACATTCACCGATCCAAAGTCCTAAGACTCAACCACGACCCATGCCCCTTCGACATGTCACGTTGATGCCTTTCTCGGCAAGTGACCGTCGTCACTAATCCTCCCCCTTCGAGAGGATGTCTCATGGTAAATAAGCACAAATCCCCCTTTAACCGACATAGGCACATAAACATGCTCATTTAACACATAACACCATACTTTTCATTCCAACATACTTTGGACCTACTTTACACATGAGTTTTGCCCAATATGATCTACACATGGTATCTATCTAAAGTTCCTAACATATCAAATGCATTAAACCATAGAACCATCCAAAATTCAAGATTAATATCACTCACCTCCAACGATTTGCTTAAGAACGTGAAATAGAAGTTCACTTTTACACTGGGTTCGATTCCTACACAATTTCGGCCAATTTCTGTTATGGGTCCCACATGGGCCCGCCAAGAATCTATCGATTAAACTCAAAGTAAAATATAGATATACGTAGGCCCTACCTCCACGAGTCCAAAACCGGTCTCGTATCGAAGATTGGAGGTCGTTTGATACTCGGATCGTCGAGAAATTTGTCAAAGCTCAAGAACTCTCAAGCTCTCTCTCTCTCTCTCTATATATATATATATATGTGATATATGGAAGATGCGAATAATGAGTCATCTCTTTCTCTCTCCTCTATATAATATCTAAACCATATTATGGGTATTTCTAGTGAAACCCCCACTAGTTTTGGTTGATTTTAATTATACTCCTACTAGTTATTAAACTAATTAGTTAACTATCCAAAAGTATTTGAGTATTCATCTAAGTCTTGTGTGGGTTCCACACGTGGTCCCACATACAAATTTTATAAAGTTACTAATTAGCCTACTAATTATGCAACGTGTTAAATTTCGTCCTCACCGGGTATCCAATGACCCCACTGAGTCGGTATCAACAATATAATAATCAATTATATTCACACATGTCTAAATAAACATTTAAGCACATTATTATGAGTTATTACTCATTTTTCCAACCGTAGGGAATTCTCATATGCCTAACTTCTAGACTGCTTTCAAAGCCAAATACTAGATTCTCAAAAGACACCCCAAACAACTAGTGAGTCATCACTCACTACACATGTGTTAATTAACACAATAGTGAGCATACCATGCATGCTAAAGTAATATTAATTAAATGTCGCGGGAGTGGGTATGACAGACACACAATTGATGGTTGTTAGAACCACTTCGCATGTAATTGAAGTACAAATTTTAACTGGTAATAAAGTTGGCAACTTAGCCTTTATTCCCAGAATATCCTTGGCTCCATCAACGCCTAAATTGCCTTTTAGTATGACAATGCATCAATTTCCAGTCCAGTTAGCATTCGCAATGTCAATTAATAAATCTCAAGGTCAATCAGTGAACTTTGTTGGGATTAATTTGCACACTCCTGTATTTAGTCATGGGCAATTATATGTTGCTTTATCCAGATGTACGTCTTTTGATCGTATAAGTGTTCTTCTTCCTAATGATGCCTCTGATTCTACAGCAAACATCGTTTATCCTGAGGTCCTAATATAGTGACTTATAGGTCCACTCCTTGGCATTTTGACAAATCTACCCCAATATTGGTCTATACCAAGAGAGTTTTACCCCCTGCACCTCCGGCGACCACCACCATCACCTCGCCTGACCTCCGACGACCTGAGCTCCGGCGACCTCGACTGAGCTCCAATGACCACCATCACTGCCTTCTCTGCCTCCACCAACCACCACTACCTCACCTTACTTCTGACGACCACCATGACCTCAATTGATTGGCCTCATTCACAACCAAAGCACCAGATCAACATACAATTATCAGAAAACAACTTTCTGAAAGTTAATTCTTATACCACCGAAAAAAGTTGTGAAATTTAAAAAAAAAAAAAAAGTTGTGAAATTTATCAACAAAATGTTGTAAAATTTTACAGAGTTCGTGAAATTGCACAAAACCACCATCGCCACATGAAACCTCTGTTGATTATCACAATGACCTCACTTGACAATCTTTTCATAACCAAACCACCACATCAATATGAAATGATCACAAAAAAAAATTTCTGAAATTTAATTCTCATACTAGCACTGAAAAAGTTGGGAAATTTTTTCTAAAAAAAACTTGTGAAATTTCACAATCTTTGTGAAATTTCACAAAAAAGTGTTCTACCAAATATTGCAAAAACTTTTACAAATTTGAGCATTCATATCGATCTGCAACTTGTTTTTTTTTTTTTTTTTGCATAAAATCTATATGTTTACAGTCTACTCAATGAGATCTATCAAACAAGTATTATTGTTGATATCAAACTCAAGAAAAAAAAATGTTGAAAAAGTTACCAACTTTTTTTTGATAAATTTCACAAAAAAAAAGTGTTAAAGAAGAAGAAGATAGATATGTGCCAGATCTATGGTGGATTGGTGCACTAGTGGCCTGATCTGCTCTTGAAAATGCTCGCTTTAGTGGTGGTGAGCGATGGTGCTGCTGGCTCAGAGATGGTGGTGGTTGGCTCACGAGATGGTGGTGTTTGGTTCCGAGATGGTGGTGATGGCTCGGAGATGGTGGTGGTTGGCTCGCGAGATGGCAGTATTTGGCTCGCAATGGCAGTGGTGTGCGACGGCGATGGTGCACAATAGTGGTGGTATGGTGCACAATAGTGGTGGTGAGCGATGGCGCTGCCGGGGATGAGGACAACATTGCCGTTGACCGGCGATGGAGATGAGACACCGACGATAATGGTGGTGCCAATGGCGGTGGTCCCCGGTGTAACAACCTGAAAATTCATAAACATTTAATTGCATTGTCATATTTAAAATTCAATTTGTATTTGTTGCTTTTATTTTAATTTCAGTTCCCATGTGATAAACATTAATTCTTGTTTTAAAATTTTATTGAAATTCTTGTTGGGGTCAAACTGCGATTCTATGAACGATAGCAATACCTGTATTGAACTTCAAAATCTGTATTTCAAAACGGTGGAAATGCTTTCTTTTAATTCAAACTATATTTTTATAAAACCAGAAAACCATTTCTTACGTTAAAATGAATTTTCTGTATTTTTGTGGTGATCGCCGCGCCCCGAAAATACCAGTTTCTGTTCAAAACTGTCCGCGCTGTGCTAAACTTCCACAGATTTTGGGAGTGATGTAAAGCTAGATGTGACATACACTTTACTTGCCATTTATGGAAACTAATCATTGGGTTGGGCTTGTTTGGAAATGCTTTGTGTATGTATGTATTCCTAAGGCCATAAGTTTTTTTTCCAAACAACTCAAGCTTGCCCCCTACTAACCTATAGCACCCTTTCAAACCTCCTGCAGCTAATATGTATACATACGTATGTATAATTCTATATGTGTGATCTGTATTTTAGTTAGTTCACTTAAAAATTAGAAATAATTTAGTTTGTTGAGTGAGTATCACAACTCACAACTTGGAGCCCAAGATTGTGAGTTCTATATAACTCATACACTCACATACTCTCTCAATCACACACATTCTGCACATCAATTTCAGAGAGTTGAGAGAGAGAGCTTGAGAGTTCTTATTACTGAAAATATTATAGAAAGAGAAGCACATCACCATAGCTTTCAAGATTGCAATTGGATTCTTGTTTAACTTTCTTTCTCAACAATTCCTCCTTCTCTAATCACCAGTGAGTATTACCAACTCACTACGAATGTATCCCATGCTTATATTACTAATTGTATTGTTAAAATTTTAGTTCACCATTGTTAATTTCTGAATTTAAGCTTGAAGCTTAGTAACTTGGATTTTCCAAACTTTACCAAAACTTGTTTTCAGAGATGATTATGAAAGATTATGATACAGAGAAGCTCTTGTCAAAGTATCAAGGCCTAATTTGTTCATATAAGAAAGCATATAAGGAAATTAGTTTTGTGATCTTTTAGTTTTTCATAAAATTCTTGAGTTCTAGATTGATTCATGTAAAATTAGTTATGGATTCTTAATCCTCATTGAAAAACAAAGAGATTCATATATAATAAGGCCTAGTAACTTACAGAATTGGAAATGGGTCAAAAGACCCCCTGAAATCTGAAACAGAGCAGTTTTGACGAAGAAGATGAAGTCTCTACTTCATCTCGCGCGCGCGATTGCGCGAGCGAGCGTCGCACGAGCGGCCCGCGCGAGCGACCCCTCGCGCGCGCGAGCCGCGTGGTTTCAGGCAGACAGAAAATTTTTTATGTAGAAAATGAAAATAGGCAGGTCGCGCGAGAGACCTTTCGCGCGAGCGACCCGCGCGCGCGCGAGGTGGCTGATTTCAGGCAGAAAGAAAGGTTTTTATAATAGAGTGAAAATGGGCACATCGCGCGAGCGACCTTTCGCGCGAGCGGCCCGCACGCGCGACTTCTGGCAGTTTCTGGTTTTGTGTATTTTCGTATAAAGGACTGTTTGGATTAATTTTAAAGCACTGTTAAGTTTCTGTTTGGGGAATTTTATTAAAACAGAATACTATTGGTTATGTTGGGAAGATTAAACAATGTATTATGACTTATCGATCCCCGTACGTACGTTATTCCTTTAATTCAGCGAATTCCTTTATGTTTAAGTTTCATGACATACATGTGGAGTCAGTGGTACATGCATATGGGTGTCAGTCAGTGTGGAAAAGAGTAATGGTCAGAGTGGAAAGAGTATGAAATTGAGATTGAGATTGAGATTGTGTGGTGGACACTCCCTGGTTATGGTGTATCAAAGTGTGACGTGTTGAGATTGCGGTGAGAGTATCTTTGTAATGCGACGGTGGAAAATTTGGACACTCCCTGACGCCCATGGTAGCATTAAAGTGTGTGATGCCGAACTTGGACATTCCCTGGCACCCATGGTAGTGCTAAAGTGTGGCCTACGGACACTCCCTGATACCCGAGTTTGGATACTGCGTGAGGGTTCCTCCGGTATTTGCATGGCGGTTTAGGTATTCAAAGTGTGAGGCATTGGACACTCCCTGGTACCCCGGACCAAAGTGTGAGGCAAACTGGACATTCCCTGGCACCCCGTTGCTAAAGTGTGGCTACCTTAGTGTTCCAAAGATACTGGAGTGAGATAGTGGGTGATTGTGTTTGTCAAGAGAAAAGAGTCGGTAAGATGAGTTTAGTGCATTGTTTTCATACACGGTCACATATATGTGAATTATAGCTTTCAAATGACATTGTTTTCTAAAATGAACTCTTTGTTCTAATGTAAACCTGTTGAATTAAAAAGGGATTTGGAAAATGGTAAATGAATATGTGTTACATTCGAAGTTATGTTTTTAATACTCACCAGCTTCTTGAAGCTGACGACGTTGATGCGTCCTGGACATTCGTGTTCAGGCTTTTCAGGTTAGGACTATGCTAAGCCTTATGATTATGCTAATTGAGAACGACTGCTTTTGGAAGAGAAAATGTCATCGTCATTGCATATTTAAATTATATGTTTTAAGTTTTAAACTATTTGTTTTATAAGGATGACTGTAATAGACACTAAGATATTGTTTTGTTTCAAGGCAGTCTGTGCCTTTAGATAACCCAGTGCTGTAATGTTTATTAAGTTAGAAAATATTTGTAAGCCTTGATTGCTCTGCTCTGATTATAATGTTTTGTTGTTTGACGTTTGAGACGGAATCGATCCTTCAAACTGTCGCGACTTACGAGTCCATAAAGGAAATTAAACGCTTTCCTTATTTATGCTACGTCGGGGCGTGACACCCGGCGACGCGCGGTGGTGTCTGTTGGTGGTGGTCTGTGATGTTGCTGAGAGAGAGAGAGAGAGAGAGAGAGAGAGAGAGAGAGAGAGAGAGAGAGAGAGAGAGAGATGAAGAGAGAGAAATGAAAATGACAAATACAAATAAGGGTAAATATGTCCCAAAAATATGTGGTCAACTGGTCAAATGACCTATTCCAAATTAACTTATTGAATAATGTCCTTATTATCAAAAAGGTTTCCTTTGAGTCTTTAAACCAAATAATTATCCTAATTGGGTATTTAATACCAAATTTCTATTTAATCTTAACTATATGCACATATAAAGCTAATAATTGATTAATTGATCATTTGAGAGGTATATGTATGAAATCATATCAATAATATATAGAATAAATTGGAAATACATGATGATTTAGTCATCAATCTACAATCAAACAGTTCATAGAATACAAAAACCATTTCATAGAAAATAAAAGTTACATATAAGTACACAAGGAGCTAATAAGACATCTCTAAAATACATATGATTGTTCATCTAATAAATTTACATCCAATCGGCTGTAGAATGTCGAGCGGGTGCACAAACTGGTCCAGGCTCCGAGTATTCACAAAGATGAACATTATATGTCTTATAGATATGGTGACAATATTCAGTCCAACTCATGTAAGCACGAAACCATGCCTAATAATGAATCCTAATACTCTCATAATCTCATCGACTACACTCAAATTGTTAAGCAACAAATAAAGTTGTCAAAGTGTTGCTTTAAACGTGACATACTGCTATCCTTCATTATTTTGTGACACTAATTACATTGAGCATGGTTCCGATTATCTCCAACTTGCTCCTCGTGCTTCCAACCAATATCCCCTTTTTGCTTTTTTTTTTTTTTTTCAATTAGTTGTAAAGTGGCATCTTTACTTTTTTTTTTAAGACATTCCTACAACCAGAATTGAATTATATTAATTTTTTGAAGACATTAAATTTAGTAAGATATTAAATTTGTTGAATTTATCAATGATCGATCATTATAAATTTAAGAATGAATAAGTAATTTTATAAGGGCTAGTTAGTGATAAGAATAATTTATGATTCTTGTATAGGCATAGGTCCAACAAAAAAACCACTTTGGTGAAAAGCTCTGCACTTATATATGTACATTGCACTTATACTTTAAAATTTCACAAAACTACGAATTTGATAAAAGTAGTTTTGTGAAATTCACAAATTTACAAAACTACGAATTTGACAAAAGTAGTTTTGTGAAATTCACTAATTTACAAAAGTGCATTCAGGCATAAACTTTTCACAAAATTGTAAATTTTTAAGGTCTTTTAGACTCTTAAGTCCAGAATTAGGGTATTAACGCTAGTTATCTCTTTTTGGAATGAGAAAAATAAAATTAAACTGAAAGGGTAAAGTTTGGGACACACCCAAAACCCACACACCCAAGTCCACACCCTAAGGTGGACCAATGGAAAGAGAGAAAGAGACTGTAGGGTCCACTGTCAGTGCGAGGTTCACCAAAGTAATGTGAGTAGGGTGTGTCCATAACATTGCTCAAACTGAAATGAACTACTAAGCATGATTTTGAAAACCAGACCGGACCGACAGGTTCGACCGTCGACCGATCGGTTTTCCAATTCGGTTTGACTCGGTAGTCATTAGGGGTACAAAAAATCGCCTAGAGCCGGTGGAAACCGTTCGGAAATCGTTTAAAACCATTTTTTGACCAAAACCGTTCAAAACTGTTTTTATGCTTACAAAAGATTTTTTTTCCCTACATTTTTTTGATACTATGAATTTCTTAATAATTTATAGTTATGATAGGAAATTGTGAAAATTTAAATTGACTTTTTGTGTATTTTTGTATTTTTTTTGTTCATATTTACTTATTAAAACTTATGTATAAATATAAATAATTAAATATTATATAATTATGACATCATGGATTGATTACGATTCACCCGACGGTTGAACCTCTAACACGTGATTCAGTCAATTTTTCGGTTCAACGAACGGTCCGGTATTCAAAACATGCTAATAGGACAATACTTGATTTAGTGCTACTACCTAAAATCAACCTACTACCTAAAATCAAGTGTTTCTCTGGAGTGGAATGAGGAAATGTTTCAATTTAGCCTCTGTTTGGTTCTTGAATTTTATGAGGGAAAAGAAAAAAAAAAAGAAGAATGTTATTAACTTGGATGTGTGTACTAAGGCACATGGAATTATATCTATAGTGATGTGGTACCTTTGACCGGTCGAATGGTATGTGGGCATAATTCCTCTCCTGCTGCAATAGCACTATTCATTATGTTCTCATAAGTTAAAATATTTTAATGTAAATAAATAAACCAATTAATAAAACTCTATATATGAGATACATAATTAATTAAGAAAAATAATTCCTCATGTGAGAGGAACAGCGTGCACAGTTTGTAAGTAAATGTGCTGAAGACCTCTCCATTAATTAAAGGATTGTATAGTACTATTAAGGGTATATGTTAAAAGGAGTTAAAAATAGCTTAGAAATAGAAATAAAAGGTTGAAATTCAAACTTATTTAACTTGTCATCTCATCTACTGGAGAGACCAACTTAGCAAGGCAGGAATACTAGCGCTATGATTGAGAGTTTAAAAAATGAGAAAAAAAGAAGAGAAAGTAAGTTACTTTATTCGCTTTCTCTTGATTGTGAGTTTTAATGAGGAGAGAAAGGGAGAGAAAACTAGTCTCACTTTCTTTCAATTTCTTTCTCTCCAAATTAGAAAGAAAATGAGAGAAAAGAAAGTGGGGATTAATTAATATTTCTTAATACCCACTGTACCCTCTAGTTTAGTCTTACCTAATTATAATTCCATCTAAATCCTAGGATTTGTATAATATACATACGTACAGTAAAAGAAATTAAAACATCACAGTTGCACAGAAAAAGAGAGAAAGGGAGAGAAAATTTTTTTTATGGGATAAATATCTAGTAGATTTGAATGCTATTTGGTTTTTAAGAGAAAGGGAAAAAAAAATAGAGGATTTTTAATCAAGTTATTAATGAATAGCATAGTAACTTTATTTTATTTTATTTTATTTTATTCTCAATTTACGAACAAGAAAAAAAATATATATATAATTTCTCTTTTCTCTCTCAACTGATAGAAAGAAAATACCATCTTTCTCTTCTCATATTTTCTCTCCTCGCTTTTTTCTTTTCTATACTCTCCAAAACTCCATCATAGCTTATAGGCAAGAAGGCCAAGAAGAAGAAGAGGAAGAAGAGTGACTGAGTGCAAGGGAAACCTAGTCCAGATCGGACGAAGAGTGTTGGAGAAGAGACTCGTTAACCAGGTAAGTGATTTGTAACCAAAAACCCTCAAAATCAATTTCATAATTTTTTTTTCAGAGAATCAATGTCTCTCTCTCTCTCTCTCTCTGGTTTTCCCCAATTTTTCATTTATGCATTTTTTGATTGATTCGAAAATTGATTGAAATTTGAAACACCCACTTACTTTTCAGTTGTTTTCACATGGGATGGGGTCTCTCTCTCTCTCTCTGAACGTGATTACTCTCGTTTCCTTGGAAACATTGGGGACGAAACACACACACCCCACCGAAACGAGACTTCATTTCCTGCGAAGCAGCACTGGAATTTCGTTTTATGAATTAGAAATCTAGTTTGTTGATAATGTGAGTTTTGTTGTCTCTATATTATTAATTTTGTTTTAAAAATTAATTCTGCCTAGTCCCCGCCTATGCTCCTAGGCGCTAGGCCCCCCTCCACCGCCTAGCGATTTTTAGAACATTGAGCATCTCTTGGTTTGTCAGTTATTAATCTCTACTGATTGCTGCACTTTATGTTCCATTATTGTTGAACTTGGCCTGCAGTGTAGTTAATTTAATTCCAGTATCCATACTTCCATAGCCATATATATATATATATATTATATATATATGCAGTTAGGCTCTAAAACGCACTGAGATTTTAAGCCTAAAAAAACCACAGGTCGTCCTGCTAACCTGCGGTTTTTTAAGGCTTACAATCCCATTGCGCATACCCAGTGCGCTTTAGAGCTTTGACTGTATATATATCTATCTATATATATTGTTTTGTTGCTAATCATAGTGTGCTCGTGGGGTTGTTTTAAAAAGTAATTCTAAAGTTTTTTCTAGTTACCAAACCTTTCATCATGCCATCATGCTAATCAGAGTGATACTAGCTTAATGTTTTCAAAAAAACAAAATGTTGTGTTCCACTAGTATTTCATAATGGACCCGTGGTCGTATTTTTTTTTTGTCTAGGTTCACACTTTACAGACATGAGAAATATTGGGAGGAAGGGAATCCATTACATGCAGAAACTGAATGCTGCAAATGTTCCAGCTGATTTGATAGAAAAGGGCCAGAGTCGTGTTATAGAGGCGTCCCTTACGCTTATCCGTGAAAGGGCAAAGCTTAAGGTACATCATGTTTTCGTTTAAAATACTGTGGCTTCTGTGCACATTATCTGCAAATTTGGGAGTTGAACATTTTTTGCTAGATTTTTCATTCCCCGTATGTTTTAGAGACATATCATTATGGGTTTCTGATGTGATTATGCTACTAATTAACTCCATGTCTGAACCTTCACTGCTGTTTATAAAAGTATATGCTTAGCAGTGATGTATGGGCTGTTACTTTTGTGGTCATGTTCGTATAGTTTATAATTGGTATAGAACTTTTGTTCCATCTTTAATATAAAAAGGGTCACGCCAGCTCGGAACGCTGACTAATCATTTTCTTTTTCTTTCTTTCCTTCTTTAAGGGAGAACTTGTTCGTGCTTTGGGAGGTGCTAAAGCGTCATCGTCTCTCCTTGGAGTTCCCTTGGGACATAACTCATCGTTTCTCCAGGGGCCAGCATTTGCTCCTCCTCGTATAAGGGAGGCAATCTGGTGTGGCAGCACAAATGCCACAACTGAAGAGGGTAAAAATGCAGTTTTGTGCTTTTAAACAAGCAGTCATATATCTCTGACAAAAATTTCCCCATGTACAAATATAAAGTTTTTAGTTGTAGAATTAAGTCTTTTGTTTCAAAACATTTATTTGTTGGTTGTGAAGATTGTTCATGTTCTCCAATTATATGTACATAATATTCGTATCTATATCCATTTATACACATGCGCAAATAGAAACCACAGTGGGCTATGTCAGTTGACTGGATCTTTTTACTTATCCGGTATTACAAAACAAATGTATAGTTCGCATTGTCTTGTCAAACGTTTCAAATTTATGTGTTATGGACATGCTAGGTTTGAAACTGCAGGGAGTGAAGGATTGTTCTTTATGTTTTACCTGCGGTGCATTCACCATTCGTCTTTCACATGATAATGTTCATATATGTGTATGTGTGTGTGTGTGTGTGTGTGTGTGTGTTTGTGTTGAACTCGCAATGAGGTGCCATTGCTTGGTGCAATGTGTAAGTGTGAACTTTCAAGAATTATTATTGGAGTTAAGGTTTTGTTGAGGTAAAGTGAGTTGGTGGTAGTGTAGTGGGCTCAGGGTATGAAAACAGTAACGGTAGTGAACTCTTTGGCTAACATAAGGATGTCAAGGTAACTATTAAACTCTTAGGTAGACCAATGTTGAGCATTTGGCTGTTTGGTAGAGGGTAGAGAAAAGTAAGAGAGAAGGGGGTGACTTTTTCTCTTGGGCTATGATTAATGTTACATGGACTCGGGTATGAGTGTCGGGTGCGGGTATGTGTCTAAGCGTCGGACTTTTGAATTCCATGAAGCTAAGGATACGGGGACACGACGATAAAATCTATATTTTCTTATGTTTCGAAAAGAAAATTGTGTTTTTATGTAACAATAAGACTTTTGAAAGAATTTTGTAGCAAGAGGAATATAATTCAAGAATTAAATACACTATTATACAAATTACTAACATGCTTCTTGGTGAGTGTCCAACTGAAAGTGTCGGACACATCCCATACCCTTGTCCGATTGTCAAATGTCCGACATGGGTACTTCAACCTATTAAGAAGAGTCCATGTAACAGCCTACGAAACCTTTTATTTCCAAGAGTGGATGGAAAGGAGGGAAAGGTATCCGTAATTAGTATTTGCTCTTTCCTCTGAAAATGATGAAAACTCTTATCATGTTAGGGTAAGAAGGTTATCAAACAATGATATTTTTCATTTTTCCTCCTCCCTTTCTTGCTCAACCCAGAAAGGAGGGAAGATGACTTACTCCGACATCAACCTTTAGATCTCTTCTTCATTCTCTTCTGTTCAATGCGTAAGTGTCTCCTC
This sequence comes from Hydrangea macrophylla, assembly GCA_033977485.1. NCBI lineage: Eukaryota > Viridiplantae > Streptophyta > Magnoliopsida > Cornales > Hydrangeaceae > Hydrangea > Hydrangea macrophylla. The sequence continues at coordinate 94,772,958 of CM066986.1, forward strand.
TGTTGCTGTATTATTTGTTTCATTTTCATGGAAGCTAAATATTGGTTGGTTAATTAGATCGATGTTTTGATTTTATTGGTTATACATCAATGTTTTTGTTTATATTAGGGCGACCTCCTTGGTATTCTCAGTTTTTCGTCTTTTCTTGTTCTAGAATGGCAGCTTGTTATTTTGTGTGCTGATTAATTTAGTACCGTTTTTTTTTTTTTTAAGTTTCTGTCATTATTCTTCTACTTGTTATTCCAGCCAATGATTGTGGATATATGAACTCAAAGCTCCTTATGGCACGTATGAGATAGGACTGATTTTCATTGAAAGGAATTGTTAGGGAGTTACCCCTATCGCATGATCTGCGAGATACGAAAAGAGGCGCTCGACAGAACTAGATTTACTTGGTTCACACAAACACTAGGGCTACGACCACAGGACTGCTGAGATTTTCATTATGCTCATTAATTGCAGATGACGAAGATTACTTACTACATTGATAGCCACCCCTAAATAAACATAGAATTGGGGCTATTGGCTACAAGTGCAAAAATGACCAAAATACCTCTTCAAACTAGGGCTACGTTTATAGGCTCCGCAACACACTACCTACCATGATTTGCTTAATAAATTTGACAAATCACAACCCAAGGGAAACTGTTAGTGCATTGACCAACATTATTGATTATACAAGTGATTTGTGACCTTGAGATACCTTAGCATCATTCTTCTTAGACTTATATGAATCAGTGGGAATCATTAAGGTAGGATCTGATTCATCAGATAACTTGAACACAAGGGATTAAGAAATTTTTTTCCCCTCTTTCAAGGACATGATGTCTTATTTATAGTCTAGAATCAGGTTGAAATATTAAATTGTTTCATTTCTGTGATAACATATCCTAGGCATGCGTGCATGACTTTTCAAATTTTGTAACACAATGCTGGGAAAATGCAGGAAAAGAGTTAAATGATCCCAGGGTCTTAACTGATGTGGGTGACATTCCTGTGCAAGAGATACGAGATTGTGGAGTAGGCGATGACAGACTGATGAACATTATAAGTCAGGCAGTCAAGTTAGTGATGGATGAAGTAAGCCATCTTTTTCTCTTGTACTTATATCAGATATTAGTTACAAAAGTACCCCTGACATTCCAATACAAATGCCTGAATATTCTAACATTTATTCCAAATATCTTCACAGTATGTATTGTGGAATCTCTCTACTTGATTCCGTGCAATCTAGTAATATACCTTCTCTTTCAAGTGAAGGACCTTAATTTGATTTCGATTACCTCTTCAGGATCCATTGCGGCCTTTAGTTTTGGGGGGTGACCACTCAATATCATATCCTGTTGTAAGAGCTGTGTCAGAGAAGCTTGGAGGACCTGTGGATATCCTTCACCTTGATGCCCATCCAGATATCTACCACTCCTTTGAAGGAAACAAGTATTCACATGCATCCTCTTTTGCACGAATTATGGAAGGTGGTTATGCTCGGCGGCTTTTGCAAGTAATGTTTGTTGTTCAAGATATTGACTTCTCATTTCTTTATAAGCTAATCACTTTTTGGAATAAGAGATTTTTGGAAAAAGCTAGAAATTGGGGCTTTTTGAGAAAGCTGCTGTTTAGCTCTTAAAATGAATCAGATTTTTATGCAGCTGTGAAAAAGCTAATCCAAACAGTCGCAAGTTTTTAAACAATCACTCATAAGTGATTGTTGGCCCCTAAAAAGCTTTCCCAAACGGGCTGTAACTAAATGCTACCGCGCAGAAAGAAAAAGCATTGTTGTATTCATTTGAATTCGTTAAGTTCCTTGAAACTTCCCTGTTCCTATCTAAAATTGAAGCCTGGGCCTGCCAATAAACTTTGAAAACCCGAATTTACACTTTCTTCCAATTGTGATTTCTGTTAACTGTTTCCCTTTCTGTTTCTATTGTTATTAGGGTTTTTTTTTTTGGGTCCCTACAGTTCAGACAAAATGAGGACTGATACGATGCCATTCTTTGCACTCAGTGACAAGGATTCTCTCTCATAGTTAACAAATTTCTGTTCTTACAGGTTGGCATTAGATCAATAACAAAAGAAGGTCGTGAACAAGGGAAAAGATTTGGCGTGGAGCAATATGAAATGTGCACATTTTCAAGAGATCGCCAGTTCTTGGAGAATCTGGTTTGTCTCTCTTTCTCTCTCTCTCTCTCTCTCTCTGTGTGTGTGTGTGTGTGTGTGTGTGTGTGTGTGTGTGTGTGTGTGTGTGTGTGTGTGTGTGTGTGTGCACATGTTTTGGTGTGTGTGTGTGAAAGGTATACTCGAAAATGTGAAATTTTGGAAAATTCAATGGGAGGGAATGTCTTGTCCTTTAAGGTGAATATTACAGAAATATGGTGGCACTAACAAAAGCCATTGAAACTTTGAGCAACTTCAGGTAGACAGTTAATGCATGATGGGAACCTAAATCAGAGGTTTTGTAAGTGTGTGCGATAAATAAATGTATTATAGAATAGATTGCTAACTGCACATTTTGTCGCACTGGCTCTTCTGAATGCTCTGAATTCCCCATATCAGACACAAAACTCAAGGACATGGGCACGGGATATGTCCTGCATGTCTGGCTGGTCCATGCACTCAGCAAAATGTCTTCTTATTCAAGTATATATAGTATATCTATGACCACTAGTTACGTGGTTACTCCAAATTTAGATGGAGGTGTTTGATCATATTATGATGAAAGAACAATAGTAGTATTTTAAGAGGAATATTAAAAAAAATTCTATATTTGGATGCTTTCCCATCTCCTTGGGTTTGGGGTTTCGAAAAGTCTAATGCTTAGACACACAGCTGCACAGAACACATTTACTCGAATCCATATAACATAATCACATGTGCTTTTGGTGTGTTTATTTGATTAATTTCTGTTTTAGATCCGTATTCATCGTAACAATAGTTACAATGATGAACAGTAGAGTTGCATTAATTATTTTTGTGCAAAATCAGAATAAGATTTTGAATTAAATTCACGGATTTCTTTTCTCTCTCTAAATTGCTTTTATGCTACTGTACTGGTCATACAGAGAATTAGGGGATCAGATTTTAAAGTTAGTGAAAGTTTTGACAGAAACTGGGAGTTTAAAAGTGAGTGTCTAACGAAGCATCTGTCAAAAATGTGGTTCATTGAATATATCACATGGCCCTAATATAATTAAGTCTACAGAATTCAGTTTTGTGCAGATTCCAAAAAAAATTTGTATACTTTGGAGGTAATTTGAAATATATGGTTATCACCATTCAATATGCCTCACTACCCTCCTGAGATCTTGATCTTTGAGATACTTTTAATTGTACAATAGATGGAGGAAAATTACGAAAAGCTTGCAACTTCTATGATCATGACTGCTCATAAGATTGAACCTTTAAGTTCCATGCCTGTATTATCTTGCAAGGAATTCATATTCCAAATGATGTAGTCGTTATCTTCCCCCTCACACACACACACACACACAATTTTCTAGACGTGTGATAAATGTCCTAATTTGCGGGTTTTTTCCCCCTCCTGGCAGAAACTTGGGGAAGGTGTGAAGGGTGTGTACGTTTCTGTGGATTTGGACTGTCTTGATCCTGCATTTGCTCCCGGGGTCTCTCACATTGAGCCAGGAGGTCTCTCTTTCCGAGATGTACTCAACATACTCCACAACCTTCAAGGTAATGTTGTTGCCGCCGATGTGGTTGAGTTCAACCCACAACGTGACACTGTCGATGGGATGACTGGCATGGTTGCTGCTAAGCTGGTAAGAGAGTTGACTGCCAAGATATCAAAATGAGGAGAGGTCTGAAGGAAATTTTTTTTTTTTTCTTTTCTTTTCTTTCGGATAACTAACTGGCACCACTTCTGTAGCAATGCAATTCTCTACCTTGAAGTTGGGCTATCTTGTACACTAGAGTATGAAATACGTTTTTAGTAAAACATTGAACAAGGTTAAATTTCAACACTGGTGTTTAATTTTTCTCAAGGGTTTTTCATGTTCGGTTTATTTATTTATTTTTACCCCTTTGTGTTGAGCACATTAGCGTGAACCACTAGAAAATGTAGATTTATGTTGGTGTATCTTCTCACCTAAAAGAACCTAAGTTACCTATGGATCCGTGCCCAATTCCTCTCAAACGGAAATGCTAGATGCACAACAAAAGTGCACAACGAAATACACAACCAGCTTAAGATTGTTGGACTTCGTGCTGAAAAGTCTGTACACACAAAAAGACAAAAAAGGGAGTGTACAGCTTTTTCAGCACAAGGTCCAATAAATTAAAGCAGGTTGTACATTTCGTTGTGCACTTTTATTGTGCATCTAGCATTACTCATTCTCAAATTGATTTCTCTCGGTATTTCTCTATTTGTTCTGTCCTTTACGGTAATTGCATAGTTATTCAAATTCTGTCCTTTGCGGTAATTGCATAGTTATTCAAATACTATAATATCCCTTTAGTATACTACAATTACTCGTTCGTGTGTACAACTACATAAGGATATATTAATTTGGGTGAGGCTAATTCAGTCATTTATACAATAATTACATTCAAGTCGACTAATAATTACATTCAGGTCAACTTTTGAAATCATATTTAATATAATAATGAGGATTCAATCAACTTTGGCTTAAATATTTCAGGATCAATCAACTTTTCCAAAAATAATTACACTTCACTTCAAAAAATAGTCGGGCTGTTGACATTATATTTTCATATAGGTCAATATTTGTACGAAAAATTACAGAATGATCATCTTTTGTCACAATATTTACATAGGTCATTTTTTGTAAGAAAAATTACAAAATGATCATCTTTTGGCTCAATATTTACACACGGGTCATTTTTTGTAAGAAAAATTACAGAATGCTTATCTTTTGGCACAATATTTACACGCATGTCAATGTTTGTAAGAAAAATTACAAAATGATCATCTTTTGGCACAACGACTTTTTTCCATTACAAAAATGGTTGTAAAAGCCAAAGAAGCTAATATGAGAACGAGTAGCTTCAAAATAAACTTAACAAAAACGTCTGCTTACATCATATTTACATATAGGTCAACTTTTGTAAGAAAAATTGCAGAATCGTTTGACCCAACTGGGTTTTTTCGTTTGCTTCGCTTTACAAAATTGGTTGTAAAAGCAAACTAATATGAGGGGATAGACACGTGCGAAGCACGTGCCTATAACATAGGTCAATTTTGGCCTAAATATTTCAAATTCACTCAACTTTTTAAATAAGTCAACACAAACGGCTGCTGATATCATATTTACATATAGGCCAATTTTACAAGATCATTTTTTGGCACAACGACTTTTTTGCTTTTTCCCTTCACAAAAATGGTTGTAGAAGCCAAATAATGAGGGGATAGGCACGTGCAATTTTTGTAACAAAAATTATAAAATGATAATCTTTTGACACGACGACTTTTTTCCTTTTCCCTTTATCAAAGTCAAAGAAACTAATATGATGGGATATGCACGTGCTTCGCACGTGCTTATCACCTAGTATTGTTAGAAAGGTTTAAGATTTTCAGTTCTCTCTTTGTGATTGCTAGGATGAATGAATAATACAAATTTCGATGGGATCTCCAATTATTTCCAGTTAGAATAGTTAGAGTCCATAAAATATATTTGCAAACTTTTTCGTGTTGGGGTTGTGATTTTACATATTATATTTTCCTGATAGCATGGATCAATTAAATTGTTTTAGTGCGTAAAAATTGAAAAAAAAACAGCAGAAGACCTTGTTAAGTTAACTTAGGTTAGGATATGATTGTGCTTAGTTTTGGGTGGTGTGAGAGATGACTACTTTCTCATTTCAGATAGAATTAACACCAAACCAAAAATGAAGAGAGCATTTTCGCTCACCCAAGCCTCTACTGGGTGACATGTGTTCCGTACTTCTATTCTAATAATTATGTTGATTTTTTTTTTCCGAAAAAAATAAAAATAATAATTCTGTTGATTGTACATGGCAAAATGAAAATGAAATGGGACATGTTACCTTGGTGAGCAAAAATATGTGAGCAAAATTGCTCTCAACAATGAAGAAGCAGTAGTACCACCCCACCCAAAAAATAACTGCAAACAAGATTCAATTGGTAGCTACTTTTGGAAACTACATTTGGAATACAAGTTTGGTAACCATAGCGATGTTACTATTCTCTAACACTACGCATGACAATTTATATTATTGACTTTTGAGATACAAAGTTTGTTCTACGAAGTGAGACCAATTGTTACTTGATAGTTAATGTAGGTAATAGGTAATAACCATTTACGTGGCATGTGTCCATGTCACACCCAACACCACGTGTCCCTGACAAAGACTAAATGTTTCATCCTTACGTGGACGACACCTCAACATCTGTACATAAAGGGTGGAGTAGCACGTGATAGTGACCTTCACAAAAAGACTTTAATACCCTTAGCCCACGTGTGGAGTCATACTCTCAGAGGCACTAAGGGGATTCGCACGTTCCCCACTCCAAGGACACCTAGCCCTTCGCTGCCCCACTGCATAGGTTCACCACTCCAAAGTACACCAATTACTCCGACCAATACAAGTAAAGGGGCTTGTTTGCCTTGCACAATGCATACTCCATTTCCCCTCATCCTTACAAGTCACATAAGTGACTTATATATATATATATATATATATATATATACCTTATGAATAGGCGCACACACACTTGGATCAACCACCCTCAGTTAAGAAGCAGTACACTTGAGGGTGGCCACAGATCTCGAGAGCTCGTGGTTAGGTGGCTAAAGTCAAGGGTGTCTCCCTAACTCAGCCTCCTAGCCAAAATTAAGGTTGGTTCCAAAGAGCAAAGGCCTTAGTACCTCCACTCGCTTAAACTTCTGCACCAATAGTATTCGTCCCCCCCCCCCCCCCCCCCCCCCCCCCCCCCCCCAATCAATGGAATGAGTTCACCAACAAACGACAACACATTTCTCTCACATGTCTCTGCCTTTTCAATATACCACTTTTTGTCCACATCTCACTTAATACCCTCAACTACCTTAAACATAAGCATTTAAGGCCCTCACCAACCTTAAACAAAGGGACCTCTCCAAGAGTGCCAGCACACCACATTGATAGTGTAATACCCTGTATTTTCATTTGTACTTTTACACCCTTTTGATATTAATAAGATTCAGTGTGCTTGTCTTTTATTTCCTGGAATTTCATCTTCGAGCGATCGAACCTCCTTCGATCGATCGATCGACCAATTTCATTCTTCGATCGAACGAGCCCACTTCAATCAATCAAACCTCTGCCGACCTGAATTGATGACGTGTCCCTTTTTCTCAAGCGATTGAACCTTTCTCAATCGATCGAACTCTGACCGACCTGCTCTCAATCAATCGAAAAGACTTCGATTGATCAAACCCTGGAATTTCAGTATACGTGTTTTTGTCACCTGCACCTCCTCCCTCTCTATATATATGTATCACACTCACACACACCCTGGTTTGGCCGAACCTTGAGAGTTTAGAGAGAGAGATATCTATATAATTATATCTACACACACTTATACATACACACACACACCCGTATATATATATATATATATATTGTACACACAAACACTCCCTCACACAACTCTCAAGCTAAGAGAAGAAGAAGAATAAGTAGGAGAAGGAGGAAAGGCAGAGGACAGAGAGGAGAAAGAGAGAGAGAAGATCACCCCGAGGAACCCGCGGTCACCCGAGCTCGCCAGCGTCGTCGACGTTAACAGTGAGAGTCCATACTCACTTAGTAGCATAGATATGTATATATATGTTTCGGCAAGTTAGAACGGACCTTGGACATGCGTATGAGGTTCAGTTAAATTCGGGAATAATACTGCATTCAATCGATCGAACAACATTCGAGCGATCGAACACAACCCATTCTCAATCGATCGAAGTAACTTCGATCGATCGAATATTTACTTTCCTCAATCGATCGAAACGACTTTGATCGATCGAGCCTAGCTTTCCTTCAATCGATTTGAAATGAGTTCAAGGGATCGAACATATCAAAATGTTAAATGTTTAGTAGCTTTATATCTGATGAGCTGATAACCTATTTATTTATCAAGTGTTGATGTTGGAGAATTATATTGGAATAATACACACGTGATTAATGGACTTAATGCATTGAACAGAGGAACCGATGTTATAATGATAATAATCAGGATGAGAAGCCGCCGTGCATAGTAATGGGTCTATCGACCGCAGAGGTCAATTTATTTATGTTGGTGCGTATGAATGCGATCGCTAAGATCATATGATATCGAATATGAAATACCAAGGTGCGGGGATAGAATTAAGACTGCGTGTCGGGTTTGGGAGGTACGTGATGTAGGATTTCGTGTCGAGTTTAATATATTCAGGCTATTGACTATAATGTTTGGGGCTAGAGTGCCATAGTAGTAGTATATCGAGGCTGCGTGTTGTCATAGTATTATGGAGTTGAGTGCTGAGGTATCATGGAGTTGAGTGCGGTAGTATTGCTGAGTGTTGTAGTATTGCTGAGTGCTGAAGTATAGTTGTGTGCGATGGTATAGTGCCGCGTGCTGAGACTTTATAGTGCTGCGTGCTAAGAGGTAATAGTGCTGTGTGCTGAGACGTAATAGTGCTACGTGTTGAGATGTTATAGTGTTGTGTGCTGAAGCATTATAGAGCTGTGTGCTGAGGTGTTATGGAGCTAAGTGATGTGGTATGATGGAGCTAAGTGATGTGATATTGTAGAGCTGAATGCTATGGAGCTAAGTGCTGTGGTATGTCAAAGCTGTGTGGGTTGCGTGCCGTACTGCATCAGGGCTGTTGGCCGTAATATATCTGGGCTGTTGGCCGTAAAATATATCAGGGCGTATTGGCCAAAATGTTAGGACTGTGTGTCGAGATCGATAGATCATGTAGTATGAGACTATGTGTCTGATGTATGTGCTAGAGCGTGGGACTTCATGTCAAGTGTGACAGACCGTAGGTATGAGACTACGTGTTTGATTAATGTGGACCCAAGAGTCTATGTTATGTATGAGATTTGGTGGGGATGACGTCCGTTGTTATATATTGAGTTGTGCATACATGCATGCAAACGATAAAGATTAATCCTTTTATTGATGTTGTTGTTTATATATGCTGCAATCTATAGATACTCCATTAGTATTTGCATTCATTCGACTTTCGTAGCTGATGGCGTTTTATGCTGCTGGATATTCGACGTCCAGCCGGCCAGGGTTTTAAGTACACAAGTGATGCTTACATGGATAGGGACTTTGAGGATGGAGCCTATGATTATGGAGGCTATGCTGGTGCTGACTACTACGCAAGCTAAAGGCTGGAAGTTGTGCCGTAGTTAGTTATGTTTATGTTTTAAGTGACTCTGTAATAGTAAGTTTTATGTCGGCGTACGTTGCCGTAGTACTTTGTTTATGTTTCCTTAGATGCCTTATATTTTATACTAGTTTAGTATTAAACTCTGATTTTTATATATCGAACTTAGAAATTCCCAATGCATGGTATAATCCATTACTCTGATGGCTTGACTTTGGTTATAGACAATGTGGTGACTTTCAACTGTCATGGCCTACGGGTCCAAAAAGGAATTTATTTTCTTTATTTTTGCTACTGCGGAGCGTGACAAATAGAGCCTCTGGCTGTACCATACACCCTCAAAACTTTGCTATAAATACCAGTCTCATTCAATACATCCAACAACCCAAATCGACCCCAAGTTTGAGCAATTAATGAAGTTTTCGCACCGTCATTGCCCTCCATCAAGCAGTTCCTCGTAGACTTTTTCCTGAGCCATTGTTCTACACCTTAGCACCACCTTCCCTCCATATTCACTCATTCCTTAGCACCACCTTCCCTCCTCCTTCACTCGTACCTTAATATCGTTCTCCCTCCACGTTCACTTCTCCTATACTACACCTACTGCTTCTCTCTCTCTCTCTCTCTCTCTCTCTCTTATTTGGAACTACCTTGACCCTCACTCAAGCCACGTCCTCTCTGGGACCCATCTGACTATACTATTACTTTTATATTATTTTTACCATATCTTGTATATACTAGCCTGCCTACATATTATATCTCTCTCTTTACACATCATCCATACTAAAACGAACTCACACAGTTAATATTCATTTTCTTGTTGAGTGATCGAGATAAAGCTTTTCAAAACAATTGTTAGTACTTAAACAAAAATGCTACACCACAACTTTTTTCACAACATTTTCCACAACCAACACATCATGGCCCTTGATTTCAGTGGGATGTATAGTTGTGGAAAAGGTTGTGAAAAATGTTGTAGGTGTAACATTACTCGTACTTTAATTTGGGTTCCGCAGGCGTATGTTAGACTGCTTGAGTTGTAGCCTGTCATCTCTTAATCATATTTCACACTACTAATTTGACATACCAATTATAGATATCTTATGTGAATATCTTAGTAATCTTGATAAGAATATTGAAGATCTCATGTATGTTCTCAACTAAACTCTGAAGATTTTGTGCTTTTTTTTTTAAAGCACCAGTCTTGGACAAATTAGACACTAGTGTGTCTATCTGACATATACATATATTTGTATTTTGGTTAGTTTTGTTTTTTTTTTATGACAAGTAGCTTTTCTTGTCTATTAACATGATAATGGTGGCAATAAATCCAAGAGTGCAAGTAGAAGATAGAGACGAATGCGGAGATAGTGACAGACATTGATTGTGGGTTAATTGGATTTTAATTTCAATGAATTACTTCTAGGGGCATTTAAAAATGGGCAATGGTATACACACACCCAACACACAAATAAATACACATTCTACTCACATCACTCTGGTGGATCCCACACTGACAATGGAGCTAGTATCTTTCTATCTTCCCATTAGTTCACCTTAGGGTATAGACTCGGGTGTGTGTGGGTTTTGGATGTGTCTCAAACTTTACCCTTTAAAAGTACGTTCCTTAACACTTTTCAACCATAGGTTTCTGCACCTTTTTTTTAACCCAAAAGTCTACAACTGCTTTTTTTTTTTTGCCAAAGTACCCCTATAAAATTGTATTTTACTGTCTTCTAACAAATTTCACCGCTTTTTCACTTTAGCCAATAACGATGTTTATTTTTCTCAAGTTCTTGAACTTTATACCCTTTTTTAATTTCTTTATTTTCATGACTGCACTTGAAAACTTTCTGTTGTTTTTTTCCTTTTTCTTTTTCTTTTTCTTCTTTTTTTTTTTTTTAACCTTTTGAGGAATAGACCAATAAGTGACTTCCAGATTGTCCCTATTATTTCGTTTGAAGAGGTCCACTTCATGAAGGTCTTCCTAAAACAAAATGCGCCGATTCCAAAGGTTATGTCAGGGTGGGACAGAATTCGATATGAAGATGTAGCAAGATAGGAAAAATTGGTAAAACCCAAGTTTGAAGACTGGGAAGCTCGTATTGGTTGTCCACAAGGTACATTTTTTTTTTCTCTTAGAGAATTCTCTCAGAGAATGCATATGATGTCATTTGTCTTTCCTTGTGAATTCTAATATTAATTTAATCTTGCTATTTTTCAGTACCATGTATTATTTCCATATTCTTGTACTCTATAGAGTTGAGAGAAGTGTTGAGAAAAGCAGACGGTGATGAGGAGGATCTGAATCTTTGCAAGTATTTTGAGGTGACCACCCCAATATTAATTTGTTTTACCTCTCTAATATAAATTTATATTTTTAATATTCTATGTTCTATTTGGTCCTGACTTTTACGTTAATTCAAGTTATTAGAATGCAATAATACTAGTCAACTACTTAGCAGTACTATAGTTGTTTATCTTAGTTAATTGTATGCTGGTGCAAAAGACTGATACTTTTGATTCCAAAAGTTAACTAATTCTAAATTTTGGAGTAGACATATCCTTGGTTTGGACATGGGCTAAGTCTAATTCTGCTCCTTATTCCACAGGCATGGTTAGGGTGTTCGCGGCTCCTTTTTTTTTTTATATAGTTTTTTAGTGACTTTAAAACTAACCAATCGGTTTCAGTAGGTCAGTTTTAGGCGGTGTCGGTCGGTTTTCGGTCAATTTTAGCTTGTGCATTACTTTAAAAAATCGACCAATCCGTGTTTGGTCAGTGTGAGACCTAGAACCAAATAGGGTGATTTAAATTAATTAGTAAAGCGAATGCTATGCGAAAATTATATATATATATTTATTTTATTTTATGGGCATTAATATTTGTTATATGGGGGTTTATATTGTTAATTATTGATACTTTGGGGTACTAAGATGATATGGAGAAGTTTGGGGACTCAAGTGCATGTTTTAAGAAATATTGGGGTGTTAAACATAATTTTTAAAAGTTATGAATCAGATTTTAGGAGACAAACGTTAGTCTCATTCACTGTATATCTTTAGAGGGTTTAGAAGAGAAAGAAAAGAGAAGAAGAAGAGAGAAGAAGAACAAGAGAGATGGAAGATTGAAGATGTTACAATCCAACCTTCACATAAGCTAGAAATTTCTAGTTGCAAGTGAAGAACAACAAGTGGGTATCTCTCTCTCTCTCTAGGGTTCTTTGTAATTTGGGGCTTTTAGATTTTTGTTTTTGTAATCCGAAAATTGATGTTTGAATTCATGTTTAGAGGTTGCTAAGTTGATTCTTGAGTTATATATGTGATGTTGTATGAATCCTATATGTTAAAACTGAGTTTTGATGAAGTTTGAAAAATGGGTTTTTTTTAGGGTTTGAAAAAAAATCCGAAAATAGAAAGTTTGGGTGTATGAATTTGTTGGGTTTTGGAGTTGTTAAGTGTTTGTATATGCTTTATATACCATTGGGATCCTTGGTTTCAAGTTTGGTAAAGATTGGTTGTGAATTGGGGTTTCACCATTGTTGTGTTCTTGAAGCTTTTAAGAGCTTGAAGAAGATCTTTTGGGAATATTTGAAAATCTGAAAATTGGTCTAGAATTGAGTATTTTTTTTGAGTTTGATAGATGGAATGATGATATTGGGATAGGTTCTTGAATGCTATAAGTGAATTGTAGGTTGGAAATTCATGAAATTCATTATTATAGGTTGTTTTGGGTCTTGGTATTATAAGAACAAAACAGGGGATGCCTTAAAAAGAATTAAAATTGGCTTGTGAAATCAATATTTAAGTTTCTTTTTTATTATAAATTATGCTTATTAGCTTATATATGCGATGAAACCTAATTATTTTAGATTTCAGGTTCAGAGGCAAGTGGGAACGTCCCAAAAGAGCCGCCGGAGCGAGCGGAGTAAATCGTTGCACTTATTTTCTTAAAGACTCGAGGTGGGTTTTCTAGAAACCATAATAATGTAGTATGGACATTATTGGTTGAGTTTATATTTTTGTTGAATAGAAATCGTAAGTGGGTTGTATGAAATACATACATTGAGCATGACACGAATATTATATGTCATGCACGTGCATAGTGAAAGCGATACAAAATCCAAGTAGCGAAACTTGGAAACGGTAAAAAGAGCCGAGCCAAATGGGCCCGGGTGCGTATGTCATTTCATTTATGGGAATGCATAGCATTAGCGTACATGTTAGTTGAAATTACTTGAATGCGGATTGTGTGTTGACTTGAATGTTTTTATTGCATTATTTTGGTTTTCTAGCTGTAAGCCAAGGGTTGCTCACACCCACACAGGCCTTTTTGCAGGTACTACGGTGTAGACGCCACTGCCGTGAGTCTCGAGTTGTTGTGTATGTCTGGGATATATGTGCGTCATTTTGGATTGGCTTGTTGGTTTGGTAAACATTTTTATAAAACTTAAGTTGCTAATGGATTTATGTATGTGAACTTTGGTTGATGATTTGAGTAATGTTTATGATGTAAATGTTTGAGGTTGGGTTGGTATATATTTGGATTTTTGATATCATGTTAGTACGGACATTGTGTTGATGGATTCGTGCGATTATTTTGGAATTTTCATATTTGTGAAACATGTTGCGTTCTTGAGAAATCCATGTTTTAATCTTGGATTAAGAAAGAGGAATTTGTTTATGGTGATGTTTGGTTGTGTGTTAGAGGCCTAAAATATTGTGTTTGAAGTGAGTTGAAATATCCCTTTTGTGTTGGAAGTTTGGTAGTTTTAAAAATAGAGTTTTGAGTAGAAAAAAAAAGTAATAATAATAAATATTGATACGCTGGCTTTATGAAAACATGTACAATTTTCTCTAGGAAACTCGGAATCGCACACCGCTCGAACCATTGGAACCGTATATCAAATATTTTCTTTTTGATTTAAAATTTGGGAAAATTTTTTTGAATGACCTTTTTGCCCTTGGGATTATACTTTGCATAGACTTTATTTAGTAGTTTTTTTTTTATTTGCGTTTAGCGGAGTTTTCGCGAGCGTTCCTGCCACAGCGAGTCAGGGCGCTACAGTTTGGTATCAGAGCCTAGGTTTATAGGTTCTGTATGCGTAGTTGTCAGTGTGTTTAGGCCATGGCAGTGGATTAGGCATTAAGTTGGGTTGTATGGGTTCTCGTTTGTGGACTAACAATAAATATTATTATTATGTTTGCTTCACAAACTTGTGTTATTTATAGAAATTGCAAAAAAAAAAAATGATTCCGAGAGACCGATCGGAAGGGGAAGAGGGGGAGGGGACACATCATCCACCGGATAATCAGGAGGTTGAACAATCAGGATCGATGTGACAAGGACAATCTTCCCAAGCAGAACACATGTTCGAGTCAATGACGAGATACTTTGACTCAAAAATTGAAGCGGCAGTCGCAGGGTCAAGTAAGAGTAAAGACGAGCCAGGGAGATTATACAAAAAATTTATGAAATATCATCCTCCGTCATTTTCGGGAAAGGGTACACCATTAGAAGCTGAAAAATGGTTTAAAAAGATGGAAGATATATTTGAAGTTATGCAAATCGACAATGATAACAGTGTGATGCTAACAGCATTTACATTTACTGACAGAGCTTATTATTGGTGGAAGGATTTGAAGGCCCATTTGATGACACCGATGGTGGGGAGAAGAGAAACTAATGTGATTACTTGGGAGAAATTTGAGTTGGAGTTCAACAAGAAATATTTCATTGAAACATACCGCAATGAGAAGCGGTGAGAGTTTATAAATCTTGTGCAAGGCCGAGATGTGACGGTGGAGGAGTATGAAGCACAATTTACAGCTTTGTCCCGATTTGCAATGAGGTTGGTAGAAGATGAATATGAAAAGTGTAGAAAATTCAGGACTGTTTGCAATTTTCGATCCGATCAAAACTTTCGGCTCTAGATATACGAAACTATCTCGAATTGGTGGAGAGAGCGAAGTTGGTCGAGAAGATGTACGAGAATCCATGACCTTCCGAGAACAACAAAAGAGAGGAAGGACCGAAGCGAGTGGGCCTAGCGGTGGGGGTCCAAGACCGAGATTACAAGAGGCTCCGGGCAGAGGTTGAGGGTTTGTACAACCTCAACGAGGCGGAGGATCAAGCGGTGCCAGTGGATCGGGTTCAGGATCTATGAGACCACCTTCAGGCCGTAGTGGTTCTTCTGGGGGTGTTACTTGCTACCAGTGTGGGACTCCTGGGCACATATCACGTGATTTCCCGATGCCTGATAGGCAAGAATGCTATAAGTGTGGGCGACCGGGTCATATGGCAAGAGATTGCACTATGGTGACCGAGGTTGTATCCTCAACGACTGTTTCGTCAGGCAGGGGTCGAGGTCAGGGGCGAGGACAACCAAGAGGGGGCTCTAGCACGAGTGGTACCGGAGGACAAGCTCGAGTTTTTGCGATGAAAAAGAAGGATGTGGAGGCGACACCGCAAGTAGTGACGGGTATGATTCTAATTTCAAACTATGTTGCGTATACATTGTTTGACTCGGGTTCTACTCATTCTTTTATATCTATAAACTTTGCAAAAAAATTTAACGATTATTTGACCAAGTTGAGAGAAAAGTTAATAGTATCTACACCATTGGGAAATAAAGTTGAGATTAAGTGGGTTTATGAAGGGTGTGTGGTACAAATAGAAAATCGTGGAATGGGGGTGAATTTATTGCCGTTATATATAGAAGACTTCGATGTTATTCTGGGAATGAATTGGTTGTCAACTTATCATGCATCAATAAATTATTTTAATAAAGCAGTCACCTTTAGAATTCTGAATGAGGCTGAGTTTGTATTTTGCGGGGAGCGACGGGTAACACCAACGAGTTTGATTTCAGTAATAGACGCGAGACAAATGTAAAAAAAAAAAAAAAAAAAAAGGGGGTATGAATTGATGCGACGAAAGTAGAATTGCAAATAGAAACGGTTCCGATTGTGAATGATTATTCGGACGTGTTTCCCGAGGAATTGCCAGGTGTTGTGCCAAAAAGAGAAGTAGAGTTTACTATTGATCTAGTTCCTGGAACTATGCCGATATCGATTCCACCTTACAGAATGGCACCAGCGGAATTAAAAGAATTGAAAATACAGTTGGATGATTGCTAAAAAGGGGGTTTATTCAACCGAGTGTGTCACCATGGGGAGATCGAGTATTGTTCGTTAAAAAGAAAGATGGGACTATGCGAGTATGCATTGATTACAGGCAATTAAATAAGGTGACCATTATAAATAAATATCCGATGCCTAGGGTAGATGATTTGTTTGATCAGCTTCAAGGAGCAAAATTTTTTCAAAAATTGATTTGAGATCGGGCTATCACCAATTTAGAGTCCGAGAAAGCGATGTAGAGAAGACTGCGTTCCGAGTCCGAAATGGTCATTTTGAATTCCTTGTGATGCCGTTTGGGTTAACGAATGTGCCGGCAGTATTTATGGATTTGATGAACAGAGTGTTCAAGCCATTTTTAGATAGCTTCGTGATAGTGTTCATTGACGATATTCTGATATATTCACGCAGTGTTGAAGAACACAGAAATCATTTGAGATTAGTATTGCCGAAATTGAGGAAAGAGAGATTATATGCTAAATTAAGCAAGTGCAAATTCTGGCTCGATGAAGTAGCATTTCTAGGGCATGTAGTTTCTAGTGATGGAAATAAAGTTGATCCCAAAAAAGTTGAAGCTGTGTTGTTGTGGCCGACACTAGTGAGCGTTACAGAAATTCGAAGTTTTCTGGGATTAGCAGGCTATTACCGCCGATTTATCAAGAACTTCTCATCGATTGTACTGCCATTGACTAAGCTGACCAGAAAAGGGGTGAAATATCATTGGAGTAGAGAGTGCGAAGAAAGTTTTCAAGGATTGAAAAATTGATTAACACAAGCGCCAGTACTTACTATTTCGACAAGTATAAAAGGTTTTGTAGTATATAGCGATGCGTCACATCAGGGTCTAGACTGCGTTTTGATGCAAAATGGGAAGGTGATAGCATATGCGTCAAGGCAGTTAAAACCACATGAGTTGAATTATCCGGTACACGATTTGTAATAAGCGGCGATAGTTTTTGCGTTGAAATTGTGGAGGCATTATTTGTATTGGGAAAGTTGTGAAATCTTTACTGATCACCAAAGCTTGAAGTACTTATTCACATAGAAGGAATTAAATTTGAGACAGAGGCGCTGGCTTGAACTAATCAAAGATTATGATTGCACGATTCATTATCATCTAGGGAAGGCGAATGTAGTGGCCGATGCGCTAAGTCGAAAATCTCAAGGCCTACTTTCTTGTATCTAATGCACTGGAGTTGATTTTATTCGAGAAATGAAAACAATGGAAGTTGAACTAGCGATGACAAACACTGAAGCCTTTATAGCGTGATTCCAAGTGAGACCGATTCTGGTGGATAGAATTCAGGAGCTACAAAATACTGACACAAGGTTGATGAAATTTAGAGAAGAAGTGATAAGTGGAAAGCGAAAAAACTTTATTATTTGAACTGATGGAGTTCTGTGCTTTGGAACTCGAATGTGTGTACCTCGAAATAAAGAGTTGCGAAAGGAGATCTTATAAGAAGCGCACAGCTCAGCGCACGCCATGCACCCAGGAAGCACTAAACTTTATAAGACAATCAAGGAATACTATTGGTGGCTAGCAATGAAGAGAGAAAGAGCGGAATTTGTGGCTCAATGTTTGGTATGTCAACAAGTAAAAGCTGAACACCAGCGACCGGGGGGCTTGTTGCAACCATTACCGATTCCCGAGTGGAAATGGGAACATGTCACCATGGATTTTGTGTGAGGACTTCCGCCAACACAAAAAGGTAATGAGTCAATTTGGTTGATCGATTGACTAAGTCATCGCATTTTCTGCTTGTGAAAGCAATGTTCACTCTTGATTGATACACGAGAATTTATGTGAATGAAATCGTCCGATTGCATAGAGCACTAGTATCTATTATTTTTTACTATGACCCTAATTTTACCTTACATTTTTGGAAACATCTACAGGAAGTGATGGGAACTAAATTGAAATTCAGCACTACGTTTCAACCTCAAACCGATGGACAGTCAGAGAAAACAATTCAAACACTCGAGGACATACGAGCATGCGTGATGGAGTTTTCAGGCAATTGGGAGAATCATCTACCATTAGTTGAATTTGCGTATAACAACAACTATCACAGTAGTATCGGTATGGAACCATTTGAGGCTCTTTATGGGAAGAAGTGTAGGACTCCTATATGCTGGGGTGAAGTGGGCGAAAGTAAAATTGAAAGCAGAATATTTGGGCTTGAGATTATTTAGGAAACGACTAGTAAGATTGATACTATTCGTGAAAAGTTGAAAACCTCTCAAAGTCGGCAGAAAAGTTACGCAGACACTCGTAGGCGAGAACTTGAATTTGAAGTGGGCGATCAAGTGTATTTGAAAGTCTCACCGTGGAAAGGCGTTATGCGATTTGAGAAGAAAGGGAAACTATCTCCGAGGTACATTGGGCCTTACGAAATGATAGAGAAAATCAGAACTGCAGCATATAAATTGAAATTACCGGCCGAATTGTCATGACTACATGATGTGTTCCATGTCTCAATGTTACGTAAATAGTCAAAGATCCATCGCACGTATTAGAATCAAAACCGTTAGAGCTTGACGAGAATCTATCGTATGAAGAGATACCGGTTCAAATCTTAGACCAACAGGTGCGGCAGTTGAGGAACAAAGAGATTCCTAGGTGAAAGTTTTGTGGCGAAGTCAAGCGATCGAGGAGATGACGTGGGAAACCGAGGAAAGCATGCGAAAGCAATATCCGTTCGTGCGATTGTTTTGGAATTTTCAGATTTGTGAAACATGTTGCATTCTTGAGAAATCCATGTTTTTATCTTGGATTAAGAAAGAGGAATTTGTTTATGGTGATGTTTGGTTGTGTGTTAGAGGCCTAAAATATTATGTTCGGAGTGAGCTGAAATATCCTTTTTGTGTTGGAAGTTTGGTAGTTTTAAAAATAGAGTTTTGAGTAGAAAAAAAAAAGTAATAATAATAATAATAAGGGTAAATTGCATTTTGCACCCTCAAACTATACCATGTTTTGCACTTTGGTCCCTAAACTATCATTTTTCGCATTTTGGTCCCTCAACTATCATTTTGTGGCAGTTTGCCCCCTCCCTCACTTTTAGCGTCACTTTTGGTGTCACTAAAAAGTGACTTTTTTCGTCACTGAAAGTGAAGGAGGGGGCAAACTGCCACAAAATGATAGTTGAAGGACCAAAATGCGAAAAATGATAGTTTAGGGACCAAAGTACAAAACATGGTATAGTTTGAGGGTGCAAAATGCAATTTACCCTAATAATAAATACTGATACGCTGGCTTTTATGAAAACGTGTACAATTTTCTCTAGGAAACTCGAAATCGCACACCGCTTGAACCGTTGGAACCGTATATCAAATATTTTCTTTTTGATTTAAAATTTGGGGAAAATTTTTTGAATGACGTTTTTGCCCTTGGGATTAAACTTTGCATAGACTTTATTTAGTAGTTTTTTATTTGCGTTTAGCGGGGTTTTCGGCGAGCGTTCCTGCCACAGCGGGTCGGGGCGCTACAGTCGGTTTTTGATTTTTTGGTTTTCTTGAACACCCCTATGCATGGTATATTAATTAACACCCCTAGGCATGGTATATTAGTTTTGTAAGATGAACGAATTGATTTCTTTGCTATCTTATTTGGATTATTTTGTGTGCGTGTTTTTTTAAAGGAAAAATTAGATGGGGATCCATAATTAGGGAAATAAGGTGCTTTAAGGACAACCAATTATTTCACTTTGGTTTAGGTCCCTCACCAAATAAATATGCTAGATAAAAGGACAAAATAAAATAAAAAATCCAACATTACCCTTATCACATGTGCCATCCACACCCTAGAAATTCCTAAATGAAAGCACATCATGTCAGTGACACGCTCCAGAATTTCCCAAAAAGAACCACATGAACTCCAGCTGCTTCACGCCTGTGTCACTCTTCAATCGACTCATACCGTGTGAGTAAGTATACCATAGCAGGGCTCATTTTGAAATTATTTTTCACACTTTAAACCTCCATAACTTTTGATCTACAACTCTAATTTTTACAAATTTAAAACCGTTGGAATCGTATCGACGAAAGCTACAAACTAGTATCATTGTTGACATGTGTTGAGCAAAAAAAAACTCAAATTTTTTACATGCCTTGACAACTTTGTTCCTCAAAATACTGGTGAAATTTCACCACTTTGAATATGGAAAATTTAATAAATTTCATAAGTTTTGAAACCCAGAATTAAAAGTGATGATATTTCAGCACTATTTTAAAATGTGCTCAAAATAATGGTGAAACAGTGGTGAAATTTCACCACTTTTGAAATGTGGTGAAACAATGGTGAAATTGCTCTATTGTTTTAAAATGTGCTCAAAACTGTGATGAAATTTCACTACTTTTGAAATGAGATGAAATAGTGATGAACTTTTACCACTTTTTAGGAACAAGGCTGTCAAGGCATGGTTTTTTTTGTTCAAAACATATCAACAATGGTACTAGTTTTGTAGCTCTCGACGACACGATTTTAACGATATATATTTTGCGAAAAATAGAATTGTACATCAAAAGTTATGGAAGTTTAAATGAAATAAAATTTTATCTAGTACACCACTCACACAGTGTGAGTGGCTTGAATAGGCTAGCTGGCACGTGTCACGCGTTTTGCATTTTAATGCCACGCATTTTGCAGTTGAATTTTGACCGTTGGAATTCAAATATTCTGGGGTGTGGCAACTGGGGCATAGGGAGGGTTTTTTGGTCCCAAAAAAAATTGAGTGACTTGAGCCAACATATTTTTTTTAAGTTATCTTTAAATCAACATATTTACAAGAGAATGTCCTTATATCTAATTGACCTTTTTTTTTTTTTTTTTTTTTTTTAAAATCTATGTTGGGCATATGAAAACTTATATATGTATTTTGGTTCAGTGTGACGAACATGGCAAAGAATAAATTGGTTTGCTATGTCTTTTTGAATCTTCCAATATCATGCACTGATATGATAGTCATTTTTTTTAATGTTCTCATTTCATTATGTTGAGTTTAATTGTTGATCCCAACAAACGGAACAACTTAATCAATGGACAATTCCGTCCATTTCTTCTAAACAAATCTATAAAAGTGGCACTTTCACTTTTATATCTAGAGATCATGTCAAGACTGTTGAACAAGACATTGTTCTTGACAATGATCAACAAACTCTCAGACTACTATGTCTAAGAGATATTGAAAAAAAATCTGGATAAATACAAATACATTCACATAGGATGTAATCAAGTAGCATTCAGATCCCTTACTTTGGTAGGATCAAATGCTACTATTCCTGCTTATTTAAGAGATGCTAGGTGTACTGACTTTGTACCATCTCTTATGGGAATAATATAGACAAGTTTGTGTCAAGGTCCTGTTTATTTTGATGTTTATCCTAACCTGACACTTTTTTATTGACATGATTAAAATTTGTTTGAAGCTACTACTTTAAAGAATCAAACAAAAAAGTATAATTATTTACCTGGAACTAGTACTGTACTACATATAGGATCTATTACAAGGTCATGAACACTTTGTGTCCTAATGCAGTATTAAGAAGTGAATCAGGGAAAATTGTAGCAATAGACAGTAATTGTCTTACTAATATTGCTACACCCAGATTTATTAAATGGGATGAAATATATTTCCCAACTGATTGGACTTTACCAAATGCTGTGCCACCTGCACTAGTCCTTTCATCACAATTAGACCAGATCACCCAGACTAAAGATGGTGATATTGAAGTTTCTTTTACTCCTACTCAATTTAGTAAACTTTCTTTAAACAGGAGTAATTCTTCAAGAAGTTTTTATATGGCTCCCTCTAAAAAGCTATATACAATGTCTTATCCTTCTTTTTCAAGACACTCTATGTCTAATCAGACCAGACCAAACATGGATCTGGAACATATCCAGACTATGGAAAGAGAAAATATTTTAAAAGGCTTTATTACTTCAATTCAACAAATTCCCCAAGGAATTTATGGTCCAGAAGAAAGCAGTGAGGACAAAGAAAAATGGATCCTTTTAGTCCCTCTTATCCTCAATATGATAATAATTCTATGTATGTTTAATGGATTTTAGTCCAAATTATGTTTTAAGAATTATTATCAATAGAGATTTTCTGTTGGAGAAAAACAAAGAGTTCCGACAAGAATACTTTAAAATTTTTAATAAAAAAGATTTGGATCTTATAAAAAAATTATATTATCAAGATCTGAATCAAAAGCAAACTATTATTTGGTTTGTTGACTGGTTTAAAAAAATGGTTTCCTACCCAAAAGGTACTGAACACCATTAGTTCATCCAGATGGAGACTACATAGGGATAAAGGCAGTTTTGAAAGCCACCATCATCTTCCTATACATATTGATTATACTGCTAATGAGAGAGAACTTGAGGTTGTTGCTTATATAGGCAAACCCAGTTCTACTGAGATTACTCTCACAAATGCTCATATCTGTAAACAGATTAATTGGACAAATCTTTCCATTACTTCATGTTAGGAAACTGCGCTCCCAGAATCCGTTGACAGTGCGTATAAGTTGGTACTGCAAATTTTTTTATGAAATCTATAATAACCCTACAAGGGCGGAACTAGGGTTACCTTGAACTGCAAAATTGGATTGCTGTAGTAGACGAATCAAGAACACGGGCTCGATAACAACTCACGATCTTCTACCGTATTCTTTTGCTGCCAGAATATCAAACTGAGTGTGGGCTCTTTCGAAATCCTTTTAGTTTTCTGCTCTTCCCTCTTTACGTTCTATTTTCTATTCCCAGTTATAACACTCTCTTTGATTGCTGTGACGATTCAATCCTGATCACATTGATCCGACAAAGATGTGTTCGTCAGGAGGATCAAACGATCTCCGATTTACTTGAATTTTTAACAGCAACTCCGTCTCGACGTCAGGAACGTTGTGTAAAAAATTCAGCAACTTTCAATCAGTATCGAGCAGTCCGAAGCTCTTTTAGTGAGCGTTGTCCGACGCTAGCGATCTACACTCCTATGTCTCTTGAATACTCACAGAGACTAGGGTTTGGTGGAAACCCTTCTAGAAGAAAGCTAGGAGGTCAAGGGAAGCTTAGAATATGAAATCATGCAACCTGAGAGAAGAGCCAAGGCAGCATATATATAGGCTACGATAGGGACCATAAGAAGTCAATAAGGAATAGGCTTCCTTATGGAATTAGGAAACCCTAATTCAAACTGAATCAGATTCCTATTTCCATAAATTATAATTCATACCACTAAAGAATTATAATTGCACTCCTACCCTTATCTCAAAAATATATTTTGAGCTCCATGTTATTAAATGCTTATTATCTCCCCATGTTAAGATTACAGATATTCATTAATTAAATATAATTACTGACAATCATATTTAATTAATTTCTTAAAATTCCTTGAGATCCTCTGCTTAACTTATCTGATATGTCGGATACAAAATCCACCTGCAGGGTTTGACATAATCAAATCTTATAAGCTTTCTCAAGGGGATATCATCAATCCCAAAATTGAGACATGGATTCCATCATTAATTAATAAACACCACACAATTAATATTGCCACCCAATCCAATGAGATATTGACCCATTTAAGGATCTCACCCTTTTATGGATCAAAGTGTAAATATCAAATGTACGTGTCTACAAATTAACTTAGGATTTAGAGCATAAGCACTCATAATAGCCATGAGGTATTAATTATCTTATAAGTCAGTATAAAGATAATTACCCCAAGTCGGTCCTGTTTAATACACAAAATGTACCAGCATAGTGAGTTGAAACTATACCGTTTCCCGTAGTCAAGACAAACCTACTACAACACCATGCTGCAGTCCTACCGATGGTGTGTCCAATCCCATCTAAGACTGTAAACCAAAATCTTACATTCTATAATATCTGATGGCCTGATCTTCCGTGTGTAAGCCGAACTCTACACACCAAACCACCTACTATATAGAATGAGAGACACACATGCATAATATTAAATAAATAATATAATACAAACATTGCCCACACAGATTCTCATAAAAAATGGATTAACTGGTTTTATTAAATGAATAATAAATCAACTACATAAAGCATGACTTTTAGTATATATCCCTAACAATCTCCCACTTAGACTCAAAGCCATGAAGTAACACACCTCACTCCAACTAATGGTTCTACCTCCTAGGGTAAACACATATCCTGAGGTAGACTTTCTGGAATCCCTATCTGACATGAAATCAGAATCTGTGTACCCAATGGGTACAAGACTGTCTGCTTGGTAAACTAACATATAGTCTCGAGTCCTTTTCAGGTACTTGAGAATATTTTTCACCGCAATCCAATGTTCTTGCCCTGGATTAGACTGATATCTACTAACCATGCCAACAGCAAAGCAGATGTCAGGTCTAGTACATAGCATAGCATACATTAGGCTTCCTACTGTCGAGACATAAGGAACTGCCGTCATCTTCTCTATCTCATCAGGTGTCTTAGGACACTGATCCTTAGATAGAGTAATTCCGTGTCTGAAGGGAAGGAATCCCTTCTTGGAATCTTGCATGCTAAACCTTGCAAGAATATTGTCAATATAAGTGCCTTGTGACAAGCCCAACATCCTATTCTTGCAATCTCGCATAAGCTTGATCCCTAGGATATGACCGGCTTCTCCCAAGTCCTTCATATCGAATTGACTGGATAACCATACCCTTACAGAAGATAATACCCCCACATCGTTTCCGATTAGCAAGATATCATCCACATATAGTACTAAGAACACCACCACTCTTCCATCATGTTTCTTGTACACATAAGATTCATCCGCACATTGATCAAAACCAAAAGACTTGATTGCTCGATCAAAACGGATATTCCAAGACCTAGATGCCTGCTTAAGTCCATAAATGGACTTCTTAAGCTTGCACAACATGTGTTCTTGGCCCTTCGCAATGAACCCGTCTGGTTGCATCATATAGATGCACTCGTCAAGATTTCCATTTAGAAATGCTGTCTTGACATCCATTTGCCGAATTTCATAATCGAAATGTGCAGCAATGGATAAGAGAATCCGGATAGACTTCAGCATTGCCACCGGCGAAAAAGTTTCCTCATAATCGATTCCTTCTTTTTGAGTGAACCCTTTTGCAACCAGCCTTGCTTTAAAGGTTTCCACCTTACCGTCTGCTCCTCTCTTCTTCTTATAGATCCACTTACATCCAATGGGTTTTATTTCATTAGGTGGTTCTACAAGATCCCAGACTTGATTGGAGTACATGGACTCCATTTCAGACTTCATAGCCTTTTGCCAAAGATCTGCATCTTTATCTTGGAGTGCTTCATTGTAGTTACAGGGGTCGGTACCTTGTTCGTCAGGGACCCGGTCATATGACTCTCCCAAGAACATGTACCGGTCAGGTTGAATAATAACCCTTCCACTACGACGAGGCACAACCCGTGTCTGTGTATCACTGATATTTTGTTGTGAAGATTCTGAACCTAATACACCATTATCTACACGTTGTACTGGTTCAGGAACCTGCGTGTTAATGGTTGGTTCAGGATCTACACGAATTTCGATAATCCTCCCACTACGACGTGGTAATGGAATATCGATAACTCTTTCTTGTGGTGTTTCTTCTTGTACCGTTGGTATCGAAGAAGTATATGTCGGTGTCTTTCCTCTCATTTTCTCTAGAACAATACGGCTTCTGGGCTTGTGGTTCATAACATAGTCCTCTTCTAAGAATATGGCATTGGTGCTAACAATAACCTTCTGATCCTTAGGACTATAAAACATACCACCTTTAGTTCCTCTTGGATACGCAACAAAGAAACATACTTCTATTCTTGATTCCAACTTTTCTGCGTTCCCTTTCAGCACATGTGCTGGACTACCCCAGATCCGATCATGCCGCAGACTAGGCTTTCGCCCAGTCCACAATTCCGTGGGAGTAGTAGGTACTGACTTAGAAGGTACCAAGTTTAGAATGTATGCGGCTGTCTCTAACGCGTGTCCCCAAAAGGAAATTGGTAAATCCGAATAACTCATCATAGATCTTACCATGTCCATAAGAGTCCTGTTCCTTCTTTCTGCCACACCGTTCTGCTGAGGCATACGGGGTGCAGACAATTGGGATGTAATCCCTTGCTCCAATAAGTATTCCCTAAACTCTCCCAAGAGGTACTCTTTACTACGATCAGATCGTAGTGTCTTGATACATTTACCTAGATGCTTCTCCGTTTCAGCCTTGAAGTCTTTGAATTTCTCAAAGCATTCAGACTTACGCCGCATCAAATAAATGTACCCATACCTTGAGTAATCATCGATGAAAGTGACAAAGTACTCAAATCCCCCTCTTGCTTGGACAGTCATAGGACCACACAAATCAGAGTGAACCAGTTCCAACGGCTCTTTTGCTCTATAGCCCTTGGCCGAGAATGGCCTCTTGGTCATTTTACCTTCCAAGCAGGATTCACAAACTGGAAGTGCCTCCACTTCCAATGAGCCTAATGTCCCATTTTGAACCAGTCTTTGAATCCTTTTCAAATTAATATGACCAAGGCGTAAGTGCCAAAGATGCGTTTGGTTCATCCTCGAAGGTTTTTTTCTCTTAAATGGCAAATTATTTGTGTTATTCAATTCATTAAGTTGCAGTATAGGAGAGATAGGATTTATAATATAAAGATCATCCACCAATTGACCAGAACAAATAAAACGTTTATTTTCTTTAATAACTACTACTTTATTAAAATGAACTGAATATCCATTCTTTACTAAACTAGAAACTGAAACTAAATTCCTTCTAATAGAAGGTACATAAAAGCAATTTCTTAATATTAAATTCCTATCTCTACCAAAACTAAGATGTAGATCTCCTACTGCAACTACTGCTACTCTCGTAGCATTTCCCATATATAGATAAATCTCTCCATCACTGAGTTGCCTGGTTCCCTGGAACCCCTGCAAAGAATTGCATACATGATCAGTGGCTCCCGTATCTACACACCAGGTACCGGTAGATCGGACCGCTAAACACGATTCAACAACTAGTAAATGAGATTTACCTTGATTGTTCTGTCTGGCGAGATAAACTGGACATTGCTTCTTCCAGTGTCCTGGCTGCTTGCAAACAAAACATTTGCCTTTAGGCTTTCCCGGTTGTCCTCGTGGCCTTTGGATTGGCGGAGGACCCGTGGCCTTCTTTTGAGCCTTTTTCATTTTCTTCTTGCCTTTCGGCTTTGAAGTAGAACATTTCTCAAATACAAGAGCACTCCCTGACTTTCTGTTGAGACCCTCAACTGCCTGAAGTTCTTTAAGCAGCTCCGCCAAGGTATATTTAAATTTATTCATGTTGTAATTGAGGCGGAATTGCTTAAAAGACTCTGGCAGTGACTGGAGTACGATATCGACCTGGGTTTTCCCGTCAATTTCAGCTCCAAGGATCTCTAGTTCATTAAGAAGAGATATCATCTTAAGAACATGATCCCTTACAGGCGTCCCCTCAGCCATGGTTGTGTTCATCAAGTCTTTCATAGCAACCTGCCTAGCAACACGACTTTGATCCCCGAACATCTCTCGGAGGCTCTCCATCATGTCATAGGCACTGGTCATTGACTGATGCTGATGTTGCAGAACATTTGACATGGATGCCAAAATGTAACACCGCGCCATCTCATCAGCCTTGACCCATTTCTTGTGAGCCTGGGTTTCCTCAGCGGTTGCCCCCTCACCAGGTTGCTCAGGACATTCTTGAGTAAGCACAAACTTGTACTCTTCAGCAGTTAACACAATATCCAAATTCCTTTTCCAGTCTATATAGTTTGGTCCAGTAAGTTTGTTTTCTTTAAGTATAACAGCAAGTGGATTGAAAGTACCCATTTGAAAGCCTAAGAATCACATAACATAAATAATTACGTTTGGGCAAAATTTACTATGGATTCGAGTTGAAAATATTGGTTCCCTCTACCATATTTGAAAGGAATCCGCCAGCAACCTGATACACCGCGAATAGTATGACTCGATGGGAAGCCATATACTATCCATCATTTGTTCAGATAGACAATTGCCTTTTAATTTTACTATCCAGGCAATGTACTTTGCCTAATAAAA
Organism: Hydrangea macrophylla; assembly: GCA_033977485.1. Lineage (NCBI taxonomy): Eukaryota > Viridiplantae > Streptophyta > Magnoliopsida > Cornales > Hydrangeaceae > Hydrangea > Hydrangea macrophylla. Next base: position 94,801,531 of record CM066986.1, read on the forward strand.
TTAAACTGCTGACTTGCTTTGGTCCTATAAATAATAACAGTGACTCAGATGGAGAGGATATTATTATTTATAGCTAAGTGTATACCATCACTTAATTCTAGGTCAAGAGTTCTGTGAGGAACACCTCTGATGGAGAGGTGACCCACACCAACAATCACCCAAAACATTCTTTTAAAGAAGTTTGTACTGATGATTCCATGATCAACTACATCCGATGGGGAGGATGACACTAGAGCCATCACATAAAATTAATCATATCATCTACAAACCAGTGATGGAGACCATGTGATTTATACTTGATAAATTCCCTCTCCCACTTAGAATTTTTAAAAAAATTTGAGGGTTATAATTTTTTTAGAAAAACTTTTAATTTAATTAATAAAAAAATAATGGAATACTTGACAAGGATTAATTCATCCTTACTTGTGAAACCCACATGTGTACATAATAAAATTATTCTATTCTCATGATTTTAGAAAATAAGTACTTATGTTTTCAAATTATGGAATTAGTTTTATTTCTAAATACACATGTAGTTGTCCATCATTTTAAATTAATATAAATTAAACATGCAGCTAGACATCTGAAATAGGTCTAGGAACAATTATCCATGTTGTCCTATTCATTAAACATGAAACAATAATAATCATTCAATCACACATAAATAAGAAAACCACAATAAAATAGGAATCCCACTATTATGGTCAAGCAGCAACTCTTGTGAAGAAATCTTCATTGAACCCGATCAACTCTATGTCGCAACTACGCAACTGCCTTCCAGAACTGTTTTCTGAAATAGCCTCCAGAAATTGCCTCTAGATTGCTTTCTGAAACTGCTTGTAAACTATCTTCACGGATTTACTTGAGATATATTACACAAACCCTATGCCTCCATAAAGGAGTTCACATGCTATTTCTTTGCAGTAAATTAACCACACATCAATCAAGCGTGGGATCCAATACACATAAATCCTATGCCTCCATAAAGGAGTTCACATGCTATATTAAAACATCAAAATTAACCACGGATAAAACCATCGTGGGATCCAATCACACAAAATCAGTGACCATAATAGTGGAATAAGAACGCTGCAAAACAAGGGTTAGCACAGCTCTACGTTCTATCCATCCATCAAAACACGCATAAGATCTGTTTTATTGGACAACATGGTTGCCTCCAACCTATAAGGGCGGAACTAGGGTTACCTTGAACTGCAAAATTGGATTGCTGTAGTAGACGAATCAAGAACACGGGCTCGATAACAGCTCACGATCTTCTACCGTATTCCTTTGCTGTCAGAATATCGAACTGAGTGTGGGCTCTTTCGAAATCCTTTTAGTTTTCTGCTCTTCCCTCTTTACGTTCTATTTTCTATTCCCAGTTATAACACTCTCTTTGATTGCTGTGACGATTCAATCCTGATCACATTGATCCGACAAAGATGTGTTCGTCAGGAGGATCAAACGATCTCCGATTTACTTGAATTTTTAACAGCAACTCCGTCTCGACGTCAGGAACGTTGTGTAAAAAATTCAGCAACTTTCAATCAGTATCGAGCAGTCCGAAGCTCTTTTAGTGAGCGTTGTCCGACGCTAGCGATCTACACTCCTATGTCTCTTGAATACTCACAGAGACTAGGGTTTGGTGGAAACCCTTCTAGAAGAAAGCTAGGAGGTCAAGGGAAGCTTAGAATATGAAATCATGCAACCTGAGAGAAGAGCCAAGGCAGCATATATATAGGCTACGATAGGGACCATAAGAAGTCAATAAGGAATAGGCTTCCTTATGGAATTAGGAAACCCTAATTCAAACTGAATCAGATTCCTATTTCCATAAATTATAATTCATACCACTAAAGAATTATAATTGCACTCCTACCCTTATCTCAAAAATATATTTTGAGCTCCATGTTATTAAATGCTTATTATCTCCCCATGTTAAGATTACAGATATCCATTAATTAAATATAATTACTGACAATCATATTTAATTAATTTCTTAAAATTCCTTGAGATCCTCTGCTTAACTTATCTGATATGTCGGATACAAAATCCACCTGCAGGGTTTGACATAATCAAATCTTATAAGCTTTCTCAAGGGGATATCATCAATCCCAAAATTGAGACATGGATTCCATCATTAATTAATAAACACCACACAATTAATATTGCCACCCAATCCAATGAGATATTGACCCATTTAAGGATCTCACCCTTTTATGGATCAAAGTGTAAATATCAAATGTACGTGTCTACAAATTAACTTAGGATTTAGAGCATAAGCACTCATAATAGCCATGAGGTATTAATTATCTTATAAGTCAGTATAAAGATAATTACCCCAAGTCGGTCCTGTTTAATACACAAAATGTACCAGCATAGTGAGTTGAAACTATACCGTTTCCCGTAGTCAAGACAAACCTACTACAACACCATGCTGCAGTCCTACCGATGGTGTGTCCAATCCCATCTAAGACTGTAAACCAAAATCTTACATTCTATTATATCTGATGGCCTGATCTTCCGTGTGTAAGCCGAACTCTACACACCAAACCACCTACTATATAGAATGAGAGACACACATGCATAATATTAAATAAATAATATAATACAAACATTGCCCACACAGATTCTCATAAAAAATGGATTAACTGGTTTTATTAAATGAATAATAAATCAACTACATAAAGCATGACTTTTAGTATATATCCCTAATACTCCAATGGAGAGCCAATTAACTAGACTTGAGAAAAAAAATTCTTGAACAAGAGAAAGAACACAAAGAGCATAAAGGCTTTACAACTAATGCCAGTTCTTCTTCTTTTGAAGCTGCTTCCTTTAAACCTCCTTACAAAGCTGAAAAATTTTGAACTCAAAGTAAAAAGGGGGAAGAAGAGTTTATTGAACTCTTGACAAAAACGATTAGAAATGTTTCCCTAAATGTTTTATCCAAAAATGATCAAATGAATCACAAGATTCAGAAGATGAAGGACAAGAGAAAACAGAGAAAATATTGATAAAGAGAAAAACTTATGGAGAAACTTTACTGAAAGCAATTTTTGAGAAAGAAATTTTAAAACTTCTCCACCTCAAATCAATAAAATAAATTACCAGCATAAACAACTCCCTTTTTATTATAATAGACCCACTCCACCAGATCTCCTTTTCGAAGAGAGTAATTGGAAACTCCAATCCACTTATAGTGGTAAGGAGATATGTGAGTGGAATATTGATGGAGCTAGTGAGTATCAAAATTTTGAAATTATTCACAAGATGCTCATGTGGTCCTCTATGAGTAAACATTGCGGTAACACTGAAAAAGACACTGCAATACTAATTATGTCACGTCCCGACGTAGCATAAATAAGGAAAGCGTTTAATTTCCTTTATGGACCCGTAGGTCGCGACAGTTTGAAGGATCGATTCCGTCCCAAACGTCAAACAACAAAACATAATAATCAGAGTAGAGCAATCAAGGCTTACAAAAATTTTCTAACTTAATAAATATTACAGCACTGGGTCATCTAAAGGCACAGACCGCCTTGAAACAAAACAATAGCTTAGTGTCTATTACAGTCATCCTTAAAACAAAAACCAGTTTAAAACTTAAAAACATATAATAAATAAACAGTTTCCTCATTCCGAAAGCAGCCATTCTCAATTTGTGTAGTCATAAGGTCCTTCCTGATCGTAACCTGAAAAGCCTAAACACGAATGTCCAGGACGCATCAACGTCGTCAGCTTCAAGAAGCTGGTGAGTATTAAAAACATGACTTTAAATGTAAAACATACTCATTTACCATTTTTCCAATTCCCATTTTAATTTCACAAGTTTAAGATAAAGAGCTTGTTTAGAAAACAACCACAATATTATTCAAAAGATAAGTTCCCACATATGTGACCGTGTATGAGAATGATGCAACATCTCATCTGACCGACTCTTTTCTCTCGACAAAACCCAATAACCCACTATCTTACTCCTGGTATCTTTGAAACACTAAAATAGCCACACTTTAGCAACGGGGCGCCAGGGAGTGTCTAGTTTGCCTCACACTTTGGTCCGGGGTACCAGGGAGTGTCCAATGCCTCACACTTTGAATACCCTAACCGCCATGCAAATACCGGGGCAACCCCTCACGCAGTATCCAGACTCGAGTATCAGGGAGTGTCCGTAGGCCACACTTTAGCACTACCATGGGTGCTAGGGAATGTCCAAGTTTGGCTTCACACACTTTAACGCTTCCATGGGCGTCAGGGAGTGTCCAAATTTGCCACCGTCGCATTTCAAAGATACCCTCTCCGCAATCTCAACCACAACCACAACCACAATCACAACCACAATCACAAACACAACCACAACCACAACCACAACCACAAACTCAAACTCATACTCTTTCCACACTACCATTACTCTTTTCCACACTGACTAACACCCACATGCATGTACCACTGACTCCATATGAATGACATGGACTTAAACATAAAGCAAAATGCTGAATTAAATGAACAACACGCGTACGGGGATTGATAACTCGTAATTCATTGTTTTGATCATTCAAACATAACCAATAGAGTTCTGATTAACTAGATTTCCCAAACAGAACCTTAACAGTATAAAAATTGAACCAAACAGTCCCTAAATACAAAACAGACAAAAACCAGAATCTGTCAGAGGTCGCGCGCGCGGATCGCTCGCGCGAAGGGTCGCTCGCGCGATAAGCCCAATTCCCATTTTATATATACTTTCCTGTCTGCCTGAAAAAGCCAAGGTCGCGCGCGCGGATCGCTCACGCGAAGGGTTCCTCGCGCGACCCTCGCTCGCGCATCTGCCTAAATTCCATTTTATATAAATAAACTTTTCTGTCTGCCTGGAGACGCATGCCTCGCGCGCGCGGGTCTCTCGCGCGAGGGGTCGCTCGCGCGGGCCGCTCGCGCGATTCTTGCTCGCGCGATCGTGGCGCGAGATGAAGCTGAGGCTTCTTCTTCTCCGCAGAAACTGCTCTGTTTCAGCTTAAGGGGTCCAAATTGACCCATTTTGCAATTCTAAAGTATATAGGGCATATAACATATGATTCTCTTCGGTTTTTCACAAGGATTAAGAATCCAAAGTCAATTTAACACCATTTGACATAGCTCTCCAATTTTATGAAAAACTAAAACATGTCAAAACTAATTTTCTTACATACTTTCTCATGTGAACAAATTAAGGCCTAATACTTCAAACATGGCATGTAGGATGTATAATCTTTCATATTTCATTCTAAAAACGGATTTTGGTTGAGTTTGGAAAATCTTGATTTTTCAAGCTATGAACTTCAACGTACAAACATCAATGGTGATTCTGCAAATTAACTACCCAAATCAGAAAATAAGGAATGGATTACATTATGAGTGAGTTAGTAATACTCACTGTGGTATAAGATGAAATGTGTGTTTGAGAAAGAATCAAGATATAAGAAATCCACTTCAAGCTCTAGCTATGGTAATTGAGTTCTCTCTCTCTAAAATAAAATTCTGAACTATGAACTCTCTTCTCTCTCTCTGAATATGGAAGTGCAGAATGTGTGTAATTGAGAGAGTATATGGTGTGTATATATAAACAAGGAATGTGAAGAACTTGGGCTCCAAGTTCTCCCTTGTTCACTCAACAAATGATTTAAATTAGTTAATTTCTAAACAAACTGCAGGTATACAAGATCTTATACATACGTATATGTATAAATATCAACTGTACAAGGATTGAAAGGGTGTTATAGGCTAGTAGGGGTCAAATTGGGGTGTTTGGGAAAAACAACTTATGACCTTAGGAATACAAATACACTACAAGCATTGCCAAACAAGGCTTAAGGCAATGATCACTTGCCATAAATGGCAATAAAGCAATTGTCCAAATCAGTCACTTCCAAAATCTGTGGAAGTTCATACAGCGTGGACAGTTTTGAACATAAATTGGTATTTTCGGGGCGCGGTGGTCACCACAAAAATACAGGAAATTCATTTTAACTTAAGAATTGATTTCCTGGTTTCATAAAAATACTGATTGAGTCAAAAGGAAATATTTCCACCGTTTTGAAATACAGTTTTGAAATCCACACAGGTATTGCTAACTTTATAAAAATTGCAGTTTAACCTCAACGTGAATTTTAATATGAAATAACACAAGGGATAATAATTAGAACATGAGAAATGTAATTAAATGAAGCAGTCAATACCAAATGAAATTTAATATGACAATGCAATTACAAATTAAATATGAAAATGCAGGTTATTACACCCTTCCTCCCTTAAACAGGATTTCGTCCCCGAAATCAAGACTAACTAGTCCTGAAACAACTCCGGGTACTTCTTCCTCATATCAGCTTCAACTTCCCACGAGGCTTCATTCTCGTCATGGTGATTCCACTGAATCTTCACCAACGGAATGTCTTTATTCCTCAACTTCTTGATACTCTGATCCAGAATCTTCACAGGTCTCTCCTTGTAAGAAACGTTATGACTCGTCTCAATATCGTCATAACTAACCACGTGCGAGGGATCTCGTATGTACTTCCTCAACATACTCACATGAAACACGTTGTGAACTCCAGATATCTTCGGTGGTAGCGCCAGTCGATAAGCTACTTTCCCGACACGTTCCAAAATCTCGAACGGTCCGATGAAACGCGGAGCTAACTTCCCTCTCTTGAGACCAAAACGTACCACTCCTCGGGTTGGTGAAACCTTGAGAAGCACGTGATCTCCAACACTAAACTCCAAATCCTTCCGTCGTCGATCAGTATAACTCTTATACCGGCTTTGAGCGGTTCTCATCCTTTCCTTGCCCAAGGAAATCTTCTCGTTGGTTTCTCTAACCAAATCTGGTCCTAACAACTCTGTGTCCCCAACTTCTGCCCAACACAATGGAGAACGACATGGTCGTCCGTACAATGCTTCGAACGGAGCCATACTGATACTCGTGTGATAATTGTTGTTATAGGTAAATTCAACCAACGGCAAGTGCGCTTCCCAAGATTCTTCAAAATCGATCACACAAGCCCTGAGCATATCCTCTATGATCTGATTAACACGCTCAGTTTGCCCATCGGTCTGAGGGTGAAAAGCAGTGCTCATCTTGAGCGAGGTTCCCATGGCTTCTTGCAAATTTTCCCAAAATCCAGAAGTAAAACGTGCGTCATGGTCTGACACAATTGACACAGGTGCACCGTGAAGCCGCACAACTTGTTGTAGGTACATCCGGCTCATCCTCTCTACCGGGTATGTCATACTATAAGCAATGAAATGAGCTGACTTTGTCAAACGATCCACGATTACCCATATAGCGTCATGATTCTGTTGCGATCGAGGCAATCCTACTACAAAATCCACCGTAATGTGCTCCCACTTCCAACCAGGGATAGGTAGCGGTTACAACAATCCCGAGGGTCTCTGATGTTCGGCTTTGACTTGCTGACACGTCAAACACTTGGATACAAATTCGGCCACGTCTTTCTTCATACCTTCCCACCATAAATTTCTCTTCAAATCTTTGTACATTTTTGTTCCTCCCGGGTGAACTGTATATCTTGACTTATGTGCTTCTTCCAGGATATCCTTCCTTAGCTCTCCATAATCTGGCACACATAATCTATTTCTGCACCGATATCCTCCATCGACTCCCACTTTCCATTCCGTTGGGTCTTTTTCTGACACCTTCACGAACCACGCCCGAAATTTCTCATCTTCTTTCTGAGCTCCAATAATGCGGTCGATAAGAACAGGCTGTGGGATGAGACATCCGAACAATTATCCTTCTCCTTCTTCAGCACTCTGTACATCGAACTCCGCCAAGGTCTCCAATGCTCGCCACTCTCTAACCATTAAGGAGGTGATCGTCTCACGAGTCTGCCGACTCAAAGCATCAGCGACCACATTAGCTTTACCCGGGTGGTATTCCAATGTGAAGTTGTAATCTTTGATCAACTCCATCCATCTGCGCTGCCTCATGTTCAACTCTTTCTGTGTGAACAAGTATTTTAGGCTCTTGTGATCGGAGAATAAATCAAACTTCTCACCGTAGAGATAGTGTCTCCAAATCTTGAGTGCGAAAACTACTGCCGCCAACTCTAAATCATGAATGGGATAGTTCAACTCATTCGGCTTCAGCTGTCTAGATCCATAGGCTATAACTCTGCCATCCTGCATAAGTACACACCCCAGTCCTTGATATGATACGTCACTAAAGATAGTGAACTTCTCATCAGGCTTGGGTATTGCTAGTACTAGCGCGGTAGTGAGTCTCTCTTTCAGCTCTAGAAAGGCGCGCTCATGCTTCTCTGACCACTCGAACTTCAAATTCTTCTTCGTCAACCCAGTCAATGGTGCAGCTATTTTAGAAAATCCCTCAACGAATCTCCTGTAATAGCCCGCGAGTCCAAGAAAACTCCGAACTTCTGTAGGGTTGCTCGGCCTAACCCAGTTTGACACAGCATCGGTCTTGGACGAATCCACTGAAATTCCTTGAGATGACACCTTGTGTCCCAAAAATTTCACTTCTTGCAACCAGAACTCACACTTACTGAACTTGGCATACAAGTGGTGGTCCTTGAGCGTCTGTATCGCAATCCGTAGATGTTGCTCGTGTTCTTCTCCTGACTTGGAATAGATTAAAATATCATCTATAAAGACGATGACAAACTGATCTAAATAAGGCTTGAACACTCTGTTCATTAGATCCATGAACACTGCTGGGGCATTCGTCATTCCAAACGGCATCACCAGAAATTCATACTGACCATATCGGGTTCTGAAGGCAGTCTTAGGTATGTCTTCCTTTCGTACCCTCAACTGATGATATCCCGACCTTAGGTCGACCTTGGAAAATGTCGTAGCTCCTTGTAGTTGATCAAACAAATCGTCAATCCGAGACAAGGGATACTTGTTCTTAATAGTCACTCGGTTCAGTTCTCTATAGTCGATACACAATCTGAGTGTCCCGTCCTTCTTTTTCACAAATAACACCGGTGCTCCCCAAGGCGATGTACTTGGACGTACAAATCCTAGGTTCTCGAGCTCTTGAACTGGTTCTTTCAATTCCAATAGTTCTGTGGGGGCCATTCTGTAGGGAACCTTGGTGATCGGTACGGTACCCAGTATAAGCTCAATACAGAACTCAATACTTCTCTCGGGCGGCAAACCAGAAACGTCTTAAAATACTTCTTCGAAGTCCTTGACTACAGGTATAGATGACGCTGTCACCTCTGTACTGATGACTTCGATGTTGGCTAAACATCTCGTGAGGAACATATCTCCCGAAGGGTTACATTGAAAATCAAAGGGTTGATTCTCATTGTCGGGAAATATAATTCTCTTCCTCGCACAATCCAACTTCACTTGATTCCGAGAGAGCCAATCCATTCCTAGGATTATGTCGAACTCCTTGATCGATAGGACAATCAACCTCACAGGGATTTCGCGGTCTCCTAACCGTAAGGGACAATCCTTGCACACGTGTCCTAATCTGACTGCAGCTCCTAGTGGCGAAGTAGCCTTCAAAGCTTTCTCTAAGCGATGAGGTAAAATACCCAATCTCCGAATTGTATTAACAGATATGAACGAAAGAGCAGCACCCGCATCAAATAACACTTTAACATGAGAGTTGAACAGAGTTAATGTACCTTCCACTACTTGCTGATTAGGTTGAGCTTCTCCATAATCTCCTTCTTCGTACACAGCTCCATCATATCCAGCGGCATCAGGGATAACAACACTCAAGCGAGTCTGTCCATGTTGACCATAAGTCAGGTGCTTAAGAGCAGTGCAGAATCTACTGATGTGACCTGGTTCACCACAGTTGAAACAGACTATTCCTTGCTGAGAAGCACGCCTTGGTGCCTTACAATCTCGAGCCAAATGACCAGGGTTGCCACAGTTGAAGCACTTTCCACTACTACTTCCTTCTCCTACTCGGGGTTGAGTTGGATAGGTAATAGCCTGGATCTTCTTGCTTCTGTTGAAATTCCTCTTCTGCCCTTGGGTACGGTTCATTGGTGTTCTATTCCCAAAATTACCCCTTTGAGGCGGTCGGAAATCAAATTGCTTACGGTTCACTCGAGCATCCTCTTCCAGATCGGTAGCCAAACTAACTAGTCCTTCAAACGATTTATCTAGGTGGCCGAGAGTCAGGCGACGAATCTGCGGTGTCAGCCCTTGGTTATACTTCTGGATCTTCTTCTCTTCAGTATCAACTAGGTGTGGAGCGAACCGAGACAGTCTTTCGAACTATGTGGTGTACTCTTGCACCGACTTGGTTCCTTGCGTCAGATCCATGAATTCCTTCTCTCTTCTGTGCCTCTCCGTAGCCGGGAAATACTTTTCCAGAAATCTCCCCTTAAACGCAGTCCATGTCATTCCCATCGCAGCTCCATTCCCGATAGTAGCTATGACCGAATCCCACCAATCTGCGGCAGCATCGGTCAATTGAAACGTAGCCAATCTCCTCTTGTCCATCTCGTTGCACTGGACAGCCTCGAACATACGGTCCATCTGTCTTAACCATTGCTCGGCCTTCCAGGGTTCTGCTGTACCCGCAAACTGCTCGGGCCTTAGAGCACGGAATCTCTCCAGAAATTTGTCTCCAGTCTGGCGGTCTCGTCGGTTGTCATTCGTATTACCGATTCTTTCCAACCGTCTAATAAACGCTTCGAACATCCCCGTAGGATCGGCAGCCTCGGGTGCTCCTTCGATCAAATTCTGGTTCCTTCTTAGTCCTCCAGCCATTCTATGCATGATAGTGGTAGTAGAATGAGAAACATGCATGCAACAGTACTATGAAGCAATTCAAATGACAACAGCATTCGAAAGGGTATATTTTATATATATCACTTCTTGTCAAGTTGATACAAAAAGCATGTATGGTCAGATCAATGCCTACCCTATCTGTATGGGTTAGGACGCATGCAAGAGTTAATGTTACAAAAATGGGGTCATTGCCCTACACTCTAATGCATGTAATTACAGTTGCAAAAAGAGACAGAGCTAATAGTCAAAAGCAGTTAATATGTACAAAGCCATGTCTAGAAAGTCAATCGTCTCCATAAGCGGTTATTAGTAGATCTAGCGAATCGACAGGGCGAAATCGCTGCACAAAGAATGGACCAACCCCGTCATAGCTGGGAGGGGTCGACGATGAAGCAGGTACAGGGGCATCTGCCTCAACTACCATCTCCTCAGGTAAAGCTAGATCAAGTGCCAGCTCAGCCTCGAGCTCAGCGGCAAGATCATCTAGACCTATGCCGTCCTCTATAATCTCCCTACCTACTGGGACCACATGAATAGCCTCGACATCATCCTCGACGATGGGAACTACTGGCGGGGGCATCTCTAGCTGAGCCAGATGAGCATGCACAATCTGGATCTCGAGGGGGGGGGGGGGGGGGGGGGGTAGAAAGCATCGCTATCGATCAACCTCAAAACCTCAACCAAAACCAAACGCTGAGCCTCGGCAAAGTAACGAAGCTCTAGGCGGATACGAGTCAGGTCAACTAGGCCTACCACGTGAACCTGGTGCCATACCTCAGATACTACAGTCGCTGTGGCCAACTGCTCAACGGCCGCATGATATAAGTCGAGAAAGGTTGGGATCACTGCCCCAGGTATCACAAAGTGTCCTCCAAATCTGTCTGGTACATATAGTGGATGAGCTGGATCCATACCTGATAAGAAGGTACGACCTAAGTCAGAACAAAGATAATCTTAGGCGTTTGGGTTCTGAGTCTATCCTCCCTGTCGTATCATCGGGTGTGTAATACTTAAGGGAATGTGGAATCGGGTCTATACTGGTAAACCCTAACCTGGCTAAACTATCTTGAGATAAATAATAACCTGGCTCTGATACCACTAAATCCTGTCACGCCACGACGTAGCATAAATAAGGAAAGCGTTTAATTTCCTTTATGGACCCGTAGGTCGCGACAGTTTGAAGGATCGATTCCGTCCCAAACGTCAAACAACAAAACATAATAATCAGAGTAGAGCAATCAAGGCTTACAAAAATTTTCTAACTTAATAAATATTACAGCACTGGGTCATCTAAAGGCACAGACCGCCTTGAAACAAAACAATAGCTTAGTGTCTATTACAGTCATCCTTAAAACAAAAACCAGTTTAAAACTTAAAAACATATAATAAATAAACAGTTTCCTCATTCCGAAAGCAGCCATTCTCAATTTGCGTAGTCATAAGTTCCTTCCTGATCTTAACCTGAAAAGCCTGAATACGAATGTCCAGGACGCATCAACGTCGTCAGCTTCAAGAAGCTGGTGAGTATTAAAAACATGACTTTAAATGTAAAACATACTCATTTACCATTTTTCCAATTCCCATTTTAATTTCACAAGTTTAAGATAAAGAGCTTATTTAGAAAACAACCACAATATTATTCAAAAGATAAGTTTCCACATATGTGACCGTGTATGAGAATGATGCACCATCTCATCTGACCGACTCTTTTCTCTCGACAAAACCCAATAACCCACTATCTTACTCCTGGTATCTTTGAAACACTAAGATAGCCACACTTTAGCAACGGGGTGCCAGGGAGTGTCCAGTTTGCCTCACACTTTGGTCCGGGGTACCAGGGAGTGTCCAATGCCTCACACTTTGAATACCCTAACCGCCATGCAAATACCGGGGCAACCCCTCACGCAGTATCCAGACTCGAGTATCAGGGAGTGTCCGTAGGCCACACTTTAGCACTACCATGGGTGCCAGGGAATGTCCAAATTCGGCTTCACACACTTTAACGCTTCCATGGGCGTCAGGGAGTGTCCAAATTTGCCACCGTCGCATTTCAAAGATACCCTCTCCGCAATCTCAACCACAACCACAACCACAACCACAACCACAACCACAATCACAACCACAATCACAAACACAACCACAACCACAACCACAAACTCAAACTCATACTCTTTCCACACTACCATTACTCTTTTCCACACTGACTAACACCCACATGCATGTACCACTGACTCCATATGAATGACATGGACTTAAACATAAAGCAAAATGCTGAATTAAATGAACAACACGCGTACGGGGATTGATAACTCGTAATTCATTATTTTGATCATTCAAACATAACCAATAGAGTTCTGATTAACTAGATTTCCCAAACAGAACCTTAACAGTATAAAAATTGAACCAAGCAGTCCCTAAATACAAAACAGATAAAAACCAGAATCTGTCAGAGGTCGCGCGCGCGGATCGCTCGCGCGATAAGCCCAATTCCCATTTTATATATACTTTCCTGTCTGCCTGAAAAAGCCAAGGTCGCGCGCGCGGATCGCTTGCGCGAAGGGTTCCTCGCGCGATCTGCCTAAATTCCATTTTATATAAATAAAATTTTATGTCTGCCTGGAGACGCATGCCTCGCGTGTGCGGTTCGCTCGCGCGAGGGGTCGCTCGCGCGGGCCGCTCGCTCGATTCTCGCGCGCGCGATCGTGGCACGAGATGAAGCTGAGGCTTCTTCTTCTCCGCAGAAACTGCTCTGTTTCAGCTTAAGGGGTCCAAATTGACCCATTTAGCAATTCTAAAGTATATAGGGCATATAATATATGATTCTCTTCGGTTTTTCACAAGGATTAAGAATCCAAAGTCAATTTAAAACCATTTGATCCATAGCTCTCCAATTTTATGAAAAACTAAAACATGTCAAAACTAATTTTCTTACATACTTTCTCATGTGAACAAATTAAGGCCTAATACTTCAAACATGGCATGTAGGATGTATAATCTTTCATATTTCATTCTAAAAACGGATTTTTGTTGAGTTTGGAAAATCTTGATTTTTCAAGCTATGGACTTCAACGTACAAACATCAATGGTGATTCTGCAAATTAACTACCTAAATCAGAAAATAAGGAATGGATTACATTATGAGTGAGTTAGTAATACTCACTGTGGTATAAGATGAAATGTGTGTTTGAGAAAGAATCAAGATATAAGAAATCCACTTCAAGCTCTAGCTATGGTGATTGAGTTCTCTCTCTCTAAAATAAAATTCTGAACTATGAACTCTCTTCTCTCTCTCTGAATATGGAAGTGCAGAATGTGTGTAATTGAGAGAGTATATGGTGTGTATATATAAACAAGGAATGTGAAGAACTTGGGCTCCAAGTTCTCCCTTGTTCACTCAACAAATGATTTAAATTAGTTAATTTCTAAACAAACTGCAGGTATACAAGATCTTATACATACGTATATGTATAAATATCAACTGTACAAGGATTGAAAGGGTGTTATAGGCTAGTAGGGGTCAAATTGGGGTGTTTGGGAAAAACAACTTATGACCTTAGGAATACAAACACACTACAAGCATTGCCAAACAAGGCTTAAGGCAATGATCACTTGCCATAAATGGCAATAAAGCAATTGTCCAAATCAGTCACTTCCAAAATCTTTGGAAGTTCATACAGCGTGGACAGTTTTGAACATAAACTGGTATTTTCGGGGCGCGGTAGTTACCACAAAAATACAGGAAATTCATTTTAACTTAAGAATTGATTTCCTGGTTTCATAAAAATACTGATTGAGTCAAAAGGAAATATTTCCACCGTTTTGAAATACAGTTTTGAAATCCACACAGGTATTGCTAATTTTATAAAAATTGCAGTTTAACCTCAACGTGAATTTTAATATGAAATAACACAAGGGATAATAATTAGAACATGAGAAATGTAATTAAATGAAGCATTCAATACCAAATGAAATTTAATATGACAATGCAATTACAAATTAAATATGAAAATGCAGGTTATTACAAATTACTAATGCCTTTTCAGGAAGTCTTAAAAGCTGGTGGGATAATATCTTAACCAGTCCTCAAAAGAATGAAATCCTAGATAAAGTTAAAGTAGAAACAGTAGAAGGACAACCAGTTATGGTCCCAGATGTTGTTATTACTTTAGCACATACCATTATTTCTCATTTCGTTGGATCTTATCCACAAAGGTCTGAAAGTAGTAGAGAACTTTTTATATATCTTAGATGCCCATCTTTAACTCAGTTTAGATGGCATAAAGATGTTTTCATATGCAAAGTTATGCAAAGAACTTATGCAAATAATGAATACTGAAAGGCCCATTTTATTGATGGACTTCCACATTTATTTGCCGAGAAGGTCAGACAAAAACTTCGGGATCAGCATGATGGAAATAATATTCCTTATGCTAGCCTAAAAGAAAGACACCTTGAATTTCTTCAAGAAGAAGCTAGAATTATGCAAATTGAGCATCAATTAAAAATGCCTAATAACTATAGAAAAATAGATATTTTAATAAAATGAATTCAAACTAAAGTTTGTAGTGAGATTCCCAGTGCTTTTTGGACAAGAAAAAAACATATTGTTTCTCTCCCCTAAAAGCCTGATTTTGATGAAAGTTCTCAGATTCATACAAAAGCTAGGCCTAGCCAAATGAATTCTGAATATTTAAAATTTTGTAAAAAATAAATTCAAAGTCTTATTGATAAAAAGCTCATAAGAAAAGTCATTCTCCTTGGAGCTGTACAACTTTTTATGTCAATAAAAATCCTGAAAAAGAAAAAAGCAGACCTAGATTAGTGGTTAATTATAAACCACTAAATGATGCCTTACAATGGATTAGATATCCAATTCCTAATAAAAAGGATTTATTGGACATACTTTATAAAGCTTCTATCTTCTCAAAATTCAATTTAAAATCTGGATATTGGCAAATTCATATTAAAGAAGAAGATAGGTATAAGACAGCATTCAATGTTCCTTTTGGGCACTATGAATGAAATATCATGCCATTTGGATTAAAAAAATGCTACATTAGAATTCCAAAATATTATAAATGATATTTTTTCTCAGAATTCTTGTAACACCCGTACCCGGGAAAAGGGTTAATTAACATGTTAATATGCATTAATTTACGTGATTAGTGTATAAATGGGCTAAGGAGAGGCTTGGACTCACCCATGGAAAAGTTCCCAGTGAGGAGGGACAAGTTTAGAAATGGGACCCAGTGAGGGGCCCGGATAAAATATAAGATAATTTACATTTAAATAATTCGATGCATTTTGTATGACTACTTGGAATATGTTTAGGTGTTTCAATATCAAAATGTTAGTATGTTAGCTTTTGATATCTACTAATTAACCCAATAAGGGCATTTTTTTGCAAAAAAGGTGCATAATTAGTAGGTACGATAGTAACTTCACAAAATATGTGGGACCCGCGTTGGGACCCATACAAAACTTAGACAAACACCCATTTAAATAAGTGGATAGTTAATGGGATGCTTGGGGGATTTTATAATAAGAAGTGAAAAACTAGTGGGGGTATAAATGAAAGGAATGGAAAAGTGTTGACAACACATTGCATGTAATACATGTGTGTCAAGAATGGAGTACACTCTCAAAATTAGACAAAAAATTGGTAAGGAAGAGAGAGGCGCCGAGAGAGAAAAGGAAGAATACGTTCCCGGCGCCGTAAATTTGCCGTACCGTCGCCGTTCGTCGTCCAATTCGCGAACCGAAGCCATATTCGGACTCGTGGAGGTGAGATGGTCGTTTCTATACCATTCTTTTACGTTTTAATCATATTAATTTTGTGACCCTTTCTAATCGGTGAAACACGGTTTGCCAAAACTATGTAGGAATTACACTGGAGTGAGTTTTGAGCTGGGTTTTGGAGAAATTCAGCATCTAAAGGCTTAATTTTGGGTAAAATCTGAAATAGGTGAGTTTTCTAACAAAAGCCTTGATGTGGTTCATGTTATGTGCTTCAATTGTTAGTTAAGAGATAAGAATTCTGGATTTAGTAATTAAATTCGTGTTAAAGTTAGAATTACATGTTGATTTGGTGAAGAAATATTCATAATTATGTGACTATGTGCTTATGTGTTAAGTGGTCAATGAATGATTAGGAATAATGGTTCATGGTGAAATAAAGGAGGAAAAGAGGAAGAATCCGTTATAAAGAATGGAAGTCCAAGGAATAGAAGTGGCTGCGGGACCAATGGAAAGGTCTTCGGGTCGGAGTGAACCATTAGCCCATGAATTCTGCGATTACATATGTTTATGTGCTTAAATTGTCGCATTACACATGTTCATGACATCATTAGCATGTTAGTTAATTCACTAAGCGAAATGCTTAAGAAAACCGTTTTCCTATTTCTGTTGTGGTACATAACAACCACCGCAGGTTCGGAGCAAGGCATGAAAAAGGAAGTGAATCGAGTTTTGGAAATGGGGCAACGCTTGGGACTTGTTGTATATGTTCAATCTGGTAGTATGATGTGAACTATGGTTTAAACTTGTAGTATCTAAGTTGTAATGCTTATAGTGGTTGAAGGTTGAAGTTGGACTTGTTGCAATTTTATGTAATAACCTTGGGTTGTGTATGCTAGTTATATTTGGATCATTCCAGTAAGTCTGAATGTGTGTCGTAAATGTTTTGAACAAGTTTCATTGATAATCAGGTGATGTGCAAAGTTATGAACTTTTGTTTTGAAGTGTTACCATGTAAAATGCTAGTTTTGGAAAGAATTTTAGCATAGTCACTTGATTTATTTAATTAAGCTTGTAAGCATGTGTGAATGTTTGGGAGTATGTCTTTGGGTGTTAAGAGACATGTTCAAAAAGTTTTATAAGCTTTCTAAAGTATTTGGGTGAGTTTTAGTTTCAAAATTCTGTATAAACAGGTTGAAAGTTGTTGTTGCAGAAATGGTTCTGCAGAGGGGCTTTCGACCGGTCGAAGGGACCCGTTCGACCGGTCAAAAAACCCACTGCCAGCCCTTTAATTCTAAATGTTCTCATATTTTGTTTTAACTTCTAAAAGGCTAAGAGGGTAACTTTGGGGTCCCATTAACCCGTGAAAACTTTACTTTTGATTATAAAGGGTGGTAAGTATTTTCCGCGGAATTCCTAATTGGCACAAGTTAAACTAGTGTTATTTGGCTCAAGCTTGTTTAATAAAGCCTCAAACTCTTCCTCAAAACGTCTTCATGTATATGCTAGTTCTTGGCAGGAACATGAGTTAGTTACTTGCTTGAATTCAGTTGGAATGAATTGAAATCTTCCAACGGTTGCGTGATTTGATGAGTTTTCGATGCTTTTGTGCACATTTCAATGGTTTTACTTTGGTTAGGAGGTAGCCCCAAGCTCCCATCTACTTGGACCGGTCGAATTGACCCGCTCGACCGGTCGAATGCCCCTCTGCACAAGACAGTGATTTCGAAGGAATTTTTCGTCGACTTTTACGGAAACGAACATAACTCTTTGTAGGAAATTCAAATTCATGCGCTATTTTTTGCATTGGAACCGGGACTCAAAGAGCTATCTTTTGATGTAAAATTTTGTCATATTTTATTAATGACCATTTTACCCTTGGGCTATTTTATCTCAGCATCGTGGTTTTAAGTTACTTCAAAACATGTTTTTCCTTAATAACTAACATGGTTCTTGCTTATTAGTGTATTTTAGGTGTGTATAGTCTTGTTACACATGTCCTAATCCATGGGAGTGGGTTGGGGGTGTGACAATTCTTCTTGGTTTACATAGATGATATTTTGATTTTTTCATCATCTATCGATCAGCATTTCAAACATCTTAGAACTTTACAAGACATCATTATTCACAATGGTCTTGTATTATCAACCCAGAAAATGGATCTTTTCAAAACACAGATTAGATTTTTGGATTTTAATATTCATAAATGGAAAATTACTTCTATTGATAGAAGTATTGAATTTGCCTCTAAATTTCCTGATGAGTTAAAAGACAAAACTCAATTGCAAAGATTTTTGGGTAGTCTTAACTATATAGGAAATCATTATGATAAATTAGCCCATGATTGTGCTCTTTTGCATCAAAGGTTAAAAAAGAATCCTCAACCATGGACTTCTGAACATACTAAAGTAGTTCAGAGTATTAAACTTAGAGTTAAACAATTACCTTGTCTTGGGTTAGCTAATCCACATTGGGACAAAATTATTGAAACTGATGCCTCCGTATTGATTATGGGGAATTCTAAAACAAAAGAATCCCAATACCAATAAGGAAAAACTTCTTAGACTTACCTCTGGTGTCTGGAAAGGTTCTTCAAAAAAATATTCTACTATTAAAAAAGAAATGTTTCCTATTGTTAAGTGTGTCACTAAATTTCAGGATGACCTTCTTAACCAAGCATTTCTTATTCGGATACATTGCAGTGCTGCTAAACATATCTTAAAGCAAGATGTAAAAAATCTTGTTTATAAGCAAATATTTGCTAGATGGCAGTCTGACTTATCTGCTTTTGATTTCCAACTTGAATAAATTAAATTAAAGGAGATCAAAATTCTTTACCTGATTTTGTAACTAGGGAATTTTTGCAGGAAACACCGGATGCAACATCCTAATAAAGGAGGGTTTCTGTTCCCTCAGCGGCGTCTCAACAAAGGGAAAGGCTAGCAGCATAACAACCCAGCAAAGGGTTCACATGCCAACAAAGAGTCTGAACAGCCATCAAAGGCTGGTCCTGCAAAGCCATCTGCTAAGGACATTCTCACTTAAGATTCTGTTTCCCATAAAAAACAACTTTTGGAAAATTTTCATGTTTTGAACAATACTATTGATAATAAATTAGAACTAGATGCTTGGGGTCTTAAAGAACGATATTTGAACAACCGTAATTTCATGACTCAAGAATCTAAACCTAGATTTGCATGTGAAGCAATTCTGATTGAGACAGGATCTGTTCAAATTGAACATTTTCACACAATCCAACTGATAAAAAGAATCCTATAACACATTCCAAGTGTTATATTATTAAAGTTCTTCATGCTAACCAGTGGGGTCTTAACCCTGCTCAAGCCAGAACTTTAAAGATTAATTGTGCTACTTTTAATTACTGGGATTATATTCAGGCTTGGAATTATGCATTCCTCTATATGAATCCCTTACGAAAGCACACTTGGCTTTTCGTAATTAATGACCAAATTATTAAAGCTGGTCTTGGAAGCTTTCCTACTTGGTTCTACCATTAGTGGGAAAAGATAGATCCAGAGATTAGCATTGTTCCCAGAGAACTTCTTGATTACTTTACTCTATGGTATGATTTCCATCCAGTTCTCAGGGAAAAATCCTTAGAAATATCCCTTTTGGAAGAAACACATTGTTTTTCTTCGCCGAATTTAGATTATTCTAGATTGGAAATGGAATATACAACATGGTACTAATAATCTGCAAATATCAGTACTTCAGCAAACATTCTGGTTCAAATGGTGGAATGGTTTTGACATCCCTACTGGTCTTACTAAAATTCAAGCCGTCACCAAAGAATATATTAGAATTTTTTAGGAAGAAGAGAAGAAAAGAGATGACAAATTTCTTTTGGAAGCATCTCAACACTCTTCTAAATTGAATATGTTTAACCTCCCTTTTAATTCAATTAGGGGGAAATATCCTCATCTTTCATGGGAAGAGACACAAGTTAAGGTCATGGAAGCCATCAAGGAGCAATTTCTGGCCTCTCAAGTCTCCCAAGGAAATAACCAGGCCTCTTCTAGCTAGACCAAGGACAAGGATCCGTCCACACAGTCTTCACAGCCAAATACCTTTGGGTGTCTTGTCGGAGAAGCCCAAGATCCATATGAAGATGAAGAAGAAATGGTTACAGCATCCATTTCCAGTCAGATTCCAATTATGGAAGACCTCTTTGATGCCATCATTGCCATGGCATCCCAAACCAGCAAGCCCACTGACAAGCTGGAGTAAGCAGTGACTTCATTTTTTGGTGACGTATGTAATGACGCATTCCTACCCACAGGCTTTGCCCATGGTTTTGCTTACCAGTGGTTTTGGAATATTTTAAGATAAGGGCAATCTATTCGACTCCACCATTTAAGGACACATGCATTGCTTTTATCTTTTTACTATTCATCTACAGTGACCTGTATAGAACTGTAGACTTGTTATTTTCTTATTTAAGATGACCTTTCGGATTGTGGATAGGCATCTCGTTTTCTCTCTCTCCTCTCTCTCTCTTTCTCACCTTCCCTACCTCTCTGATAATTCCTTCCTCCTCCTTTGCAATAGTGGTTTCCCACAAGTAAGTAATAAATAAATTTCAGTTTATTTTAGATCCTGCTCTTTTTTTGATATCAGAGCCATGTGTGGCTAAATCTCTGAGGCCACCATGGTATATACTACTGAATTATTATGATAATTTAAAATATAGGGGTGCAAACGGTTTGGTTCGGTTAAGTGCGATTTTTAGTCAACCTTTTCGGTTTCGGTGCTATTTGGTTTAGTATAAATTTTCGGTTCGGTTCGGTTCAGTTCAGTGTTTACACTGCATGAAATGTTTAAAAACCGAACCGATCGATTCGGTCAGTTTTGTTACACCGCTATATGTATATACATGTATAAATAGGTATAGATAGATGGTTGGAGATGAGTTCTTCGAAACACTTGTGAAATTTCCAATCACAATAATCACAATGCCAAGATTAAGAAGTTTGTCTATGAGACTACCTACAACTTGTCCATGAGTTAATGATTTGGATATATGTATTCAATTGTAGATGGAAGGCTAAGACTAAGGTTGTTAAGAGTATTTATATGTTGGATTATTAGAAAAAAGAAAATAAAATAAAGAACAACCTTTCAAAAAGATTATAATAAAATATTGAATTGAATTAAAGACAGTAGTACATTATTTAAATATAGGAAGAGCCCTTCATGTATCAATTAAATTGTAGTATATGTCCATTAACACCAATTGCTATATAAGGGTGTAAATAAAGCTCGGCTTGAAATCCAGTTTGAAAAAATGGGCCTTAAGCCTAGCCCAAGTCAGAGGTAGGGCCAGCCCAGTCCTATCATCCTGGGTAGGGCCTGGGCCTATCTCTAGAAGCCCAAGCGACCAGACCAAAGCCCAGTCCGAGGCACGCATAAAAGCCTGATTAGAAGTTTCCCAATAAAAAAAATATTGACCGTTTTCAAGTATTAAAATATAAAATTTACAAATTGCTATATTTAAAGTTATTTCCAACCTATAAAAAAAATAGTTACATATATAGTAGTATTATACCATTTTAGGATAAATTTAAAGCGCTCACTTAGGCTCTACCTTACGACCTAGGGTCAGGCCTGGATTGTGAACTCTTAAGCCTGACCTGAGCACGATTCGGCCCATAAAGAGATCGTAGACCTTGGGCCAAAGCCCAAACCCGGCCAAGCCTGATCAATGTTGGGCTTGACGGGCCATTTTGATATCCCTACTTCTATAGCAGTCCATTGGTGTGGAGAGAATGATTAAGAGTTGGTGAAATGGTTAAAGAGTCAACATAAATAAGTAGTGACATGTGTCACTCTCATATTATCTCAAGCCTACACTTTCAGCTTTTATTTATAGTAATAGATAGATATATATTAGATGTTTGTGGCTTAATGAGGTTAAAAATTTTAGGCTTGTCTTTTAAATATAATAATAGGTAGAGAAATATGTTAGAGGTGCCCTTAATAATTAAAGTAAATGATAAAATTTTTATATAATTTTTTTACTTAAAATTAGGTGCCCAAATTAAAATAGAAAATTCTTGGAAAATTCCTACAAGTAACTCTCAAACGTTTAAAATTCAAATTAGTTTGACCATTATCCAAAAAGGACAAAAGAAATCTAAGTCAGTGCTCGCACGGTATAAGTGCAAGTACCATAGAAGATTCCACGTGGGCTTCAAGCACCTCTAGGGATGGAAACGGGACAGGTATAGGACAGGGCCCCCATACCCCCCCCCCCCCCCCCCCCCCCCGATTAGATTAACCCCGACCCCGCCGCGCCGCGCCCCGAGAGAGACTCCTCCCAACCTCGACCCCGACTGATATTGGGGAACCCACCCCCACCCCGCCCCGCCCCGACCCGATTAGTCAAATACAATTAAATTTTTATTTTTAAAAAAAAAATACAATCCACCAAGGTGTTGCCCATTTTAAGTTTTTCCCATTACTATTTACAATTTTCAATTGCAAAGATCCAATTTTCAAGCCATTTCCAAACAAAGGTCATAGTTTTTTGGGTATAAATGTAATTTCAATGTATAATCGGGGCGGGTTCGGAGGATTTGCCCCTTACCCTGACCCGACCCGACCCCGACCCGGGTTGAGAAAATTTCCCCCATACCCGCCCGTACCCCGAAGTATTCACCCCCATACCCTACCTATTAGGGGTGGGGCAAGGCGGGGCGGGGAACCCGAGAAACCCGCCCCATTGCCATCCCTAAGCACCTCACTCGCGCTGCTGCTTTCAGCCACTCACACCGTGTGAGTGGCTATACCATATGATATCTATTTCGAAAATGTTTTTTTTAAACTTTAAACCTCCATAACTTTTGATCTACAACTCTGTTTCTTACAAATCTTATACCGTTGGAACCGTGTCGACAAGAGCTATAAAACTAGTACCATTGTTGATATCTTTTGAGCAAAAGAAAAAAACTCTTATTTTTACATGTCATGTTCAAGACGAACCAAATAAAATTTTCACATAATATTCGTGTATGAGTTATTGAATTTTCACTTAACATTCACGTATGCCAAGTTGATGTGTTGTGAGGAAAAAAAAAAAAAAAACAAATGTTCACTTTGTTCTTAAGGAGAGTTTTAGTGAAATTTGACAAGAATTTTGCATTTGTTTGGGTTGAAAAACTATATTTTCTAATTGTTTGTAAAATTTGATATATTTTAACGAAATATGCATTGTTTTAATGTGAAAAAAAGTGAAATTTCACTTGGCATACTTGAATATTAAGTGAAATTTCACTAAACTCGTGCATGAACATTAAGTAAAATTTCACTTAAATCGACATTTGAGGGACTTTTTAACAAACTAAGTATCAAATTGAACCTTAAACTCTAGAGATTTACTTCTAGTGACTTTTGGGATAGTTAGTGAAGTTTCACTTGCCATACAAGAAAACTAAGTAAAATCTCACTGAACGAGTACACGAATGTTAAGTTTAACTTCAACTTTTTCAGGAAGAAAACATGTACGAGTTCAGTGAATTTTCACTAAATATTTATGTATGTCAAATTTATATGTTTTGAGGGAAAAAAAAAGACGAATTTTAACAAAAATTTATGCATTTGTTTTGGTTGAAAAATTGTGTTTTATAATTGATTGTGAAACTTGTTACTTTTAACAAAATATGCATTATTTAAAAAAAGATAAAAATAAATTCACCATGCATACATGAATATTTTGTGAAATTTCACTTAACTCGTACATGAATATTAAGTGAAATTTCAATTAACTTGGCATTTGAGAGACTTTTTAACAAATTAATAATCAAATTGGACTTCAAACTCTAGACAATTACTTCTACTGAAATTTCACTTGGCATACATGAAAAGTAAGTGAAATGTCACTGAATGCGTACACAAATATTAAGTGAAAATTCAAGTTTTTCAGGAACAATTGAACAAGGCATGTAAAATGTCGTTTTTTTTTTTTTTTTTGCTCAAAACATATCAACAATGGTACTAGTTTTGTAGCTCTCGTCAACACAATTCCAACAATATAAATTTGAGAAAAACGGAGCTAATTGTGGATCAAAAGTTATGAATATTTAAAATTTAAAATATATTTTTAAAATGGGATTTCATATAACACAACCACTCACACGATGTGAGTGGCTGGGGACACAGCGCGAGGGTGAGGTGGGGCGCTTGAGGGAGGGTTGTACATGGGAGATGTTATGACGCGCGCACTTATACTGTACGAGGACCAATTGTCAACTTTTTATCATTTCTGTTAAATGTACTTTTAAATTATCTTTAAGCTTAACAATTATTCCACAATTGTCCTTTTCAGATATCCTCCCAAATTAAAAATATCATGTGTCGTTATCGGCACTCTTCATTAAAAGATTAAAATTTTAATTAATAAAGTAGGCCAACTTGATAATGTGTCACTTATAGTTTTGATGGATACTCTCGGTTCTCTGTAGCAGCACTTAAAAATATATACTCTATACATATATAAACAATTATACTTTCATAAAGGGGCGTTCTCTCTTTATTAAAGAGATGACATTTGTTTTAGTCATCGAATTGTATTTATGGTCTGATGATGCCCCAGCCTAAACCTAAAACAAACCACAATTTCAGGATTTGGAAGACCTAGTCCAAACCCAAAACCAGCACAAGACTCTCTCTCTCTCACACACACACACACATTGCTGGTTCTGAATTAAGAAGGTCTAGCAATGGGGAACCAAAGATCTTCAACCTTTTGCAGTTTGTTTTGTTATTGAACTAAATATTCAAACTAGCCCAGAGCCCTAATTGCCTAATTGTAATAATATTTATCATAAATTAATGTTGATAACAAATTTTTTGAAAAATGGTTAATAAAGTAGAAAAGGTATTGCATAAATACTTAATTGTCAGGTGAATAGTGTAACAAATGTTAAAGTCACTAATTGGGTCCACCCATGACCCAAGAGTACCAAATGATATAAAAGAGCAACCGAATCCACAGCTTCTTCAAGATTAATGCGAAGTCGGAGAGGATTAGAATACCTACCCAATTTATCCTTGGATATATATATATATATATATATATGTATTATTGCACAGAGGTTCACCCCGAAAGACAATTAGGGTCTGTTTGGCACAGTTTTTATCGATTTTATTGCAATATATATATATATATATATACACTTTTGACCAAGAGCTGCCCAAGTTAGTTTTAGGGCAATTCTACACCAAATTAATTGTTAAACCAATATTTTTAGGGTCCAATTATTAAGAACTAGCTTAACCTCGATCAAACCAACAACAATTGCAGGTTTTGGAATATCTAGTCTAGACCTCGATCGATCAATCCCACACCGTGAACACGCATATATATGAGCATGCAGTTGATGAAGTTGATGTTTGGCTTGGATGGAAGCCAGTCATGTTCTTACGGTGGTATGGAATATAATTATCCGATCCACATATGATGTTGATATTTATTCTTATATATGTGTTGTGGATTAGCTCGGATTGGATAAACCAAGTGTTGATTATTCTTTGTTTTCCTTAATTTCTCTCTTTAATTTCTGTGTACTATTATTTGACTGTTTGTGGGCTCGATCGTGAGCGACACTAAGAAAGTCAAAATCACAGTGATTTTGAGTATTGCATATATAAGCTACGTACGTAATTTACAAGAGAATAGTGTAATAAATTTTGAAGTCTCCAATTCAAGGTTCTTTGAGACTATATATGCGCATATGGGTCCGTACGTAGATCGAGGATTAGATGAGTAATATTTGGGACACAACTTTCATACAACTTTCATACAATCTCTTTAAAAGATGTGTCTATCTCTCTGCTGTGATATCACTGGACCCCACAGTGACACAGGAGAGAGATAGATACATCTTTTGGGGAGGTTGTATGAAAATTGTATGAAGGTTGTGCCCCAAGTATTACCCGGATTAGATATACATAAGCGATTTTATACTCAGTATACATATATAAAAGAGGTTGTTTATGCATTGTAAACCCATGACTTTCAGGTCGTAACGAAGCGATCTATTACTGCACTGAGGTTCACCCTAAGAATAATTAGGGTCCGTTTGGCACAATTTTTTTGCTATTTAATTAGGGGAATTAAAAAAAAAAACGCTTTTGACGGAATGCTATCCAACTTTTGTGATTGATTCATTTGCTTTTTGATTAAATCGCAGAATCAAATTATTTGGCATATTATATATATGTAGTTTCTTTGAAGATTATGAAGTTGCATAACGTACCACTTATCTACTCAAATATATATATATATATATATATATATTCTTGACTCTAAAAACTTTTGCCAAACACAACTAGATATGATCAGTTCCACATTTTATCATGACCAACAGGTGACACTCCAAATTAGATGTAAAACCCATATTTTTAGGGTCCGGAGAACTAGCCTAAACCTCAAACCCACCACAATTACAGGCTTTGGAAGATCATCGAGTAAATTCTCTCTCTCTCTCTCTCTCTCTCTCTCTCTCTCTCTCTCTCTCTCTCTCTCTGGGCCGGCATTCTCCCATTGCTGGTTTTGAATTAAAAAGGAGGTCCAGCAATGGGGGAACCAAGATCATCGAGCAGCTCAGCAACGGCTCCCTCATCTCCAAAACCTCCTCCACCACCACCAACACCAAGCGGCCACCCTTTCTCTCTCCTCCAACCCTCCACCAAGAAAAGGCACAAACCGGTTAAAGTATTCCGTGTCTTCCGCTCTGTTTTCCGCTCATTCCCCATCATAACCCCAGTCTGCAAGCTCACCTCCCTCCCACGCGGCGGCTTCTCAGACCCACATCACCATCACCGCGCCACCGGGCCCCGCGTCACCGGCACCCTCTTCGGGTACCGAAAAGGCCGCGTTAGCCTCTCCATTCAAGAAAATTCCAGATGTATCCCCACGTTGATTGTAGAGCTGGCCATGCAGACAAATGTGCTTCAAAAGGAAATGAGTGCTGGGATGGTGAGGGTAGCATTGGAATGCGAAAAGAGGGCCGAAAAGGACAAGACGAAGCTTCTAGAAGAGCCTTTGTGGACCATGTATTGTAACGGTAAGAAATGTGGGTATGGGGTGAAGAGAGATGGGACGGAGGATGACTTGCATATAATGGAGGTTTTAAAGGCGGTGTCTATGGGTGCAGGTGTCTTGCCCGGAAAGTCTGACGTGGACGGGCCGGACGGCGAGTTGGCTTACATGCGGGCACATTTTGAACGTGTTGTGGGGTCCAGGGATTCGGAAACCTTGTACATGTTGAGTCCTGATGGGAACAATGGGCCTGAATTGAGTATTTTCTTTGTAAGAATATGATATACAGGGTCTAGCTATCTTCAATGCTTTTCTTTGGGTCTTTTAAATTTTTTTAGTGGGTGATTTTTTTTATTTTCTATTTTTCCTATATATAGTGGGTGATTTAATTATTCAGTATAATTATTTATAGGTATATATGTATAGATTACATTAATATATAAGCATGTGTATGTAGGGCGTTTGAGGGAAGAGAAGGAATTAAGAAGGGTTGATGGGTTAATTAGAACACCTAATGAGAGAGGGTATAGTAAGTAGTACATTAATGTTTCTTCTTTATTCATTCAAATCTTTGTAGTTTTAATTAATTCTTTTATTAGTTGGTAAAACAATTGCTAATTTCTCCTGTATGCAAACTAATGTTGTTCCAAATGACATTTCCAATATACATTCTTCTTCATTTTTAACTTATCTTTAGATAATTCTGTTTTTCGTTAGCTAGAGTACTGCTAGCTGTTCTGTTATGTCGAGATCATTCAGATCCCTCGTAGTTCAAATGGGCTCGATGATCACTTTGAGTGTCCATAGATCTCAACTGTGGGTTGCTTGGCTCTAACCTAGCTCAAGAATAGCTATTTTTTTGGTCTGATTGTGGCACTATTTTTTATTCCTCTTAACATGCTAGACTCAAAGTGCCACTTTCTTCTTACCATTACTGTATAGCTGACCTTATATCTCGTTGAGGGGTTTTGATTTTGGTCCCCCCTAACTAGGTGTATATTTGCTGGTCTCTAATGCATCCTTCTCGTTCCATAGAGGCTTCAAAAAAAAAAAAAGAGTTGCGGGTTCGTTTGATAAAACTGAAAATTAAGTGCTGAATTTTAAGTATTGAAAATTTTAAGTGATTGAATTTGTAATACTAAGAACAGTGTTTCAACTACTGAAATAGACGGCATTCAGTGATTATTTTCAGCAGAATTTTTTCACTTAAAGTTTTCAGTGATTTTTTGGCTGCTTTTTCAATTAAGTGGTTATTATCAAACGCACTGAAAAAAATTTAGTGCTGAAAACTTTCATTTTCACCACTTAATTGGATTATCAAACACACCCGAAGTCTCTGGCTGTAACTGTGAAATTCAAAAAAAAAAAGAGTAATGCTAGCTATGCTTCCCAAATTTCTATTCCAAAAGCACTTCTCAAATGATGTGATAGGGGAGCCAGGTCTAATACAGTAGAACCAGTTGAATTTGATTGGAAGTTATTTACCTGGCTCCAGTACCGCCACATCATTTAGGAAGCAATTTTGGGATAAAAATTTGAAAAACATAGTATTAATCTTTTCGTTATGAAAAACTAAAAAAAGAAAGTTTTACGTATTACTATTATTTTTAAACTAAAATGGAAAAATATATACTGAACAATATTGTTAGTTATCAAATTATAGACCCTAGCCCTTCCCAGCATTTGAAATTCATTTTTGCATGGTTTAGGTTTCTTTCTATTTCTCTCCCTTTAAACAATTGAAATTCATATGTACCAGTAGCGATATGAAAACTAATTCGTATCCAAAACACACCCCCGAGTCTACAACAATCATACAGAGAGATGATTGTAACAAAGCTAGCTCTCCTTGCCAAACTTGGTTGGCAACTCCGGATCTAAGCTGATAAGCCGTACGTGGGTAAAGCTCATCAATCACAAATATCTCAAACATA
The DNA here is from genome assembly GCA_033977485.1 of Hydrangea macrophylla. Taxonomy (NCBI): domain Eukaryota; kingdom Viridiplantae; phylum Streptophyta; class Magnoliopsida; order Cornales; family Hydrangeaceae; genus Hydrangea; species Hydrangea macrophylla. The sequence goes on from CM066986.1 coordinate 94,831,039, forward strand.
ACGATTGCCCTCAAGTCGGCAAAAAGAGCAACACTTCGTGGGTTTGGCTAGGGATCTCCTCATCTTCCTCGATTATTGACAAATGACAATGGACCTTGTTACCCTATTGGCACAGGTTCGTCCATTAATATTTGGGAGGACCCTTGGTCCCTACCCTTCCTAATCTTAAGCCCACATGTTTCTTGGCCTCTACACCTCCCGTTACCCATGTCAAAGAACTCATCTTGCCTACAAGGGGAGGTTGGAACCTCCAACTTTTAAGAGGGTTGTTCACATCAGATTGTGTGGCAACTATTTGTCATATCGAGGATCAACGACAAAATCATTTGGACCCCAAATAAGAAAGGTTTTTTTTTTTTTCCCATCAAATCCGTGTATCTCACGGATCAAAAATCTAGTATGCTAGCTTCCATCTATAGATTTTCCACCTCAAAGTTGGAATCAACTTTGGAATGCAAAGTAACACCACCGTCTGAAGATCTTCCTTTGGAAAATTGTGGCTAATGCAGTCCCCACAAGGTCCACCCTTGCCTCTCGGTTCCCTATTGACAATAATTCTTGCCCTCTTTGTGATCATCCTAGAGAAACTTTGGAACATTTATTCCTGAATTGCCCAATTGCCAGAGTCAGGATTGGGTCAAAGAAAATTTTGACGTGGCCATTAGAGATCACACCTCGATCCTTGCTATTGTTTTTAGGGACCACCTTGCGAATGTTCTATGGGCTAAAACCAGTTTGGTGGAGGCCGGCCATGAACCTGACTGCTGCTGAAGCAAAGGCTGCCGTCCTGGCAATCGTTGAAGCTGCATCCCAAGGTATTTGGAACATTATTTTTTAAGGTGATTCCTATCTTGTTTGCTCTCCTCTTCGTGACTGGAACTGCACCCCCCAACTAAGCTATTGAGAGCTCTATTTTGGAAGGAAGGAGGATTCTTGCTTCTGCCTTTTCTTTTTGGAAGTTTGCCAAGATTCCTAGATTAGCTAATTTTATAGCTCACAATCTGGCCCAATGGACTATGAACTGTAATTGTTCAGGACAAATCCCGTTTGATAATATTCCTGCCTCTGTGTTCGAGGAAGATCATCAAGGGGGTTAATGGCCTGTCTTCTTTGTTTTTTTTTTTTTTGTATTGCTCTGTTTTTTTATTGGTAATGATTTCTAGATTTTCAAGCAAACAAAAAAATACAGAGAGATGAATTCTATAGTTGCTTGATTGTGAAAAGATGAAAATTTAGAGGGAAAAAAAGGCTACACAAGGGCATGCACTACAGTGTCGTTAAATAATGGCTAATAGTACGTGAAATTGTTGAAACATATGGAAGTGTCTTACTATATATAGCAATCTTGTGGTTAGCATGGATGTAATTAACTCTTTGATGGTGATCATATAATGACGGAGTGACATTAACCTACATTACTCTTGGATATCTGTATCTATCTGTACACACACATTTGTATGTTATTGAAGCAACATTCAAAACTTTAAGCTTTTGGAAAAGGTAAAGTTAGTGATTAGCTTTAATTACTCCCTCGTCTCATTTTATGTGTCCTCCTATTCTTTTTGGGATGTCCTAAAATTGTTGTCTACTTTCCTAAATTAGCATGCAAATTATACTTAATTTCTCAATCTATCATTCCTTGCAATCAACACCAAAACAAAACAAAAAAAGAAAGTGCAATGATTATGGGCAATTGTGGAAAATAGGTGTAGATTATTTTTGTCCCCTTAAATAATTGGATTCCCCAAGATAGACACATAAAATGGGACGGAGGGAGTATATGATTCGTAGAGATGCTTTTATTACCGACACAACTGCACTTACCGGGAAGTTTCACCTTTCTTAAAACTTCTACTTTTGCGATTCAATCAAAAAATAAAACAAAAAATAAAAATCTGTTTTTGTCGAAAGGCTATCTAAAATAGCTTTTGGCTAATGGCAAATGGATAACTTAACTCTTGGGGACAAAAGAATCTCACATAAACAAGATACATAAATTTAATGTGTCAATCTCTCTCCTGGTGGGGACGTCCATTGACACTGTGAGGTCATGGACCCCAATGGACCCCACTAGGAGAGAGATTGACACATTGTAGTTTATGTATTTTGTTTATGTGAGACTCTTATGTGTCCCAAAAGTTATCCATTGCAAATTCCTACATGATTGATCAACCTTTTATTGTGACTAAATCGCACGTTTCGATTTATCAAACAATTTCATTTTATCTTTGGAGTTCCAATAGATCTTTTTAACTTTTCACTTGTACACTCCAAAAATGAAGAATTCACAAAAGCACAATTCAAAGACTACTATGGCAAAAAATCAATGTTGAAGCTGATTTACATACCTTCACCATCATATCTCTCAAATTCCAAGCCAAAAAAACAAGTTCTAGATCTCTCTAAAAAAGCTATCACTCTCTCCCTAAAAAGAAATCCTTTACCCAATGCCTCACGAGGGAGAGCCCTTGCCTCTCTCACTTTGTTAGTTATTCCTCTATAGGAGGGTGTTGTCGCTCGTTTGGTCTAGATACCCACTCTAGATTTCCTTCTTCTTCTCGTTCTACAGTTTGATCTGGCTACTCCTCTTCACAGATACAACGTTGTCCTTTCAAATTTGGTGAGAGACAGATATATATATATATATATATGTGAATATATAGCAAATTAGATTTATCAGAGAATCAAAACTGGTGATTTACTTATTCAAATATGGCGCTGTCTCCAACAGATTTGGTATTTTTTTCATCAGACCTAGCATTTTGTGAGGTATTTTCGCAGCCAAGGTGAGTTTTGGGGTTGTCTCTATTGTAAGTCATTTTGGAAACTTCCTCCCTCAGCCGGTTCAATCTCAAGCTACGCCACAGACAGTTTCATCAATCGGGAATTGGGGAGGTTCGCATTATGACTAAAAAGTTTGTGTTGCTAATTTTTAAATATATTTTGGTAATTTTGTATGCTTATAATCGTTTCTTTTGTCATCTGCTAAAGAGGAGAAAAGATTCTCTGACAAAACATTTTTTTACCAGGGTGTAGTAAATGACAACATTAGGTTGATAATAACCATATTGGAGAACTGCCTGAAATTGTAATCAAAATAGTTGGCAATTGTTTGTTTCTCTGTACAAACCATATCCTAGATCCAGTTTCCGAATTCCCCAATAAAAGGTAACTAAAATAAAAGGGATGAAAACAGGAGAAAATCAATTTTTACAGTCTTTTCTTCTATATTCAAATAATAATAGGAACTAAAATATTCTAAAAAATATTTGAAAATCAGAAGGAAAAAAAAGTTGAATTGAAATGCAATTGACATGTAAAAGGAAAATTGACGTTTTTTTTTTTGTCATCCTATTTACCTCACTGTTTCCTTAACAATTAAAAGCGACGGGTCTAATTTGGGGAAAACGTAAACGATTTAGTTGTTAAAAGCAGAGGAGAAAGGGAATGCCACAGGGAAGAGTTTTAAGGCCTTGTAGATTTCATTCTGTAACTACAAAATGTCACATGGGTGTCACTTGGCAAAGCTGAGAGGAAGAGATTTAGTTCTGCGTTTAGATATTAGTATAGATTTCAGGTGGTCCTATTGTTTTTTTTTTTTTTTTTTTGGTCGATGTCGCATTGTATTGACGTGGTCATATTATTACATGGATTTTGAACCAATTTTGTGATAAAAATTTAAAACCAAGACATTACTCATTTTGTCTTAATTTTGTTTGGTAATATTTTTTGGAGTTCATAAGTGATTTGAAAAGTGTAGAAGTTAAATAAACTTCGTTGACAAATCAAACTAAGTGATTTAATTGCCGAAAAAAATAGAAATAGTGATTTAATCGCAAAAATTTGTGCCATCAAAAGCTATCCAAAAATTTTATTTTGATTAAGAATACATTTTTGCTTCACCCCAAAATTGCTCACCCTTCGCTCGCCTTCCTCTCCTATTGGGGAGAGGAGGGTGAAGCCAATAAGAGAGGAGGGCGAGCGAAGGGTGAATAATTTTAGGATGAACAAAACTGCACTCTTTGATTAAAAGCAATTTTTAAACATTGCGTTGCCCAATATAGGAAACTGGGCATTTAATTCTTCCAGTATTACTGTTAATTATTAGGATAAATTACACTTTTCACCCCTATAGTGTGAGGGTTGTGACACTTTGATCCCTACAATTTAATCCTAAACTTTCAAAACTGTGCGAAATCAGTCCAATTTCTAACAGCTGTGAAAACATGTGATGGAAGTGAGGGCAAGATAGACATTTCAATACAATTGAACACACCAACCACAAAAACATGCCCAAAACACAAAATAGATTCAGTACTTGTCAAATTTTAACCTAAACAGAATAGATATAGTGCTTGTCAAATTCAAGCCAAACAACAAAATAGATCCAGTAGTAGTGATAATGCTTGAAACCTAAACAAAACAAAACAACAAGATGGCAGAAGCCATCTAAGAGGTTCTTGTGCTGATTTAATTAGATGAGGATATATTGACCCACTTTCTTTCCTCCCCCAGAAATGGTGCAGATGACCTTAGTGTAGCTGGATTAATTTGGCCTTGTAGTTGATATGGCTGGGATAGGACATCTGGACATGTAGTTGGTTTAACTGGGATTGGACTTGTAGTTGGTGGTCTTCTAACATGCTAGTATAACAAGTCTTGATGTTAAACTCGTTTAAAAATAAATTAAACACTTACGACAACGTACACCCTAGATGGAACTTTTACTTACATGTAGTTTTCGCCTCTTTTGCTTGTTGGCAACATCTGGCATTCTTTTATCGGAAATATTAGATGCACAAAAAAGGTGTACAATAAAATGCACAATAAAATGCACAATTAGCTTAAAATTATTGGACTTCGTGCTGAAAAGTCTATACACACAAAAAGACAAAAAAAAATGAGTGTACAGCTTTTTCAGCACGAGGTCCAACAAATTAAAGTAGATTGTGCATTTTATTGTGCACTTTTTTTTGTACATCTAACATTACTCTTCGATCTTTTATTTCCAATCTTTGCAAATCCTGCTATTGTGCCCCATTCTACCACATTTTCCACATGCCAAGGACGAATTCTGTCTTGCAAGCTTGTTTGGGTTAGAGGGTTTATCCGCTTCTCTCCTCCTAACAACAACCTTAGGCCTCCCACGGTGAATTTCTGTAGTAAATGTGTCTCCTGTATATATCACAAAAAAAAAAAAAAAAATGTAAGTAATACATTACTTTAACTAATACGGAGTAAATATTACTCCCTCCGTCTCATAATAAGTCTCAACTTCTATTTGCACATTGTTTAAGAAAGTTGTACGATATTAGATTTTTGGGTAAATATCAATGACCTCCCCTGAGGTTTGGCATAATATCAATGACCTCCCCTCGGTTTTAAAAAATATCAATAACCTCCCTTATTTTGAAAACCAAGTATCACTAAGCACCCCTCCGTTAATGGCACTTCACGGCGTTGAAGAAATTGTGATGACATCATTAAAAATTCACCCCAATTTACCTAGAATACCCTTAAGCATCCAATATAAAGTTGTGTCTCCCAAAATGCCCAAAATCTTCTATCTCTCTCTCTCTCTCTCTCTCTATCTCTCTCTCTCTCTCTGCAAGAACTAAGGCAGTGCCAACACTCTTCTGCGCACACATACACACACACACACATACAGTCACACACACATAGAGATACACATGTATGTAATATCACAAAAAATACACAATCCTAATGCACTCATGTATATAATAAACCCTTGTAAACCATTTCATTCATATCCCCAAAAAAAGCTAGTTACAAGCCCAAGTAGTATAAACAGAGTATACCATCCCAAAACAAAAAGTTTTTGGTCTCCAAGTAGGTCAAACATAGTTCACTATCCCCAAAAAACTATATCCCAATACCACTAAAATGAAGCCCAAAAACAACATAATTACATGTCCCCAAAAAATTAGTATTTATATCCAAAAAGTGCATCTACTATGCATATATTCAGCAAATGTGTCCTAGTTGGTTGTGAAGCACCTTCCTCTAGTTATTCTGCAACTTTCCTAGTTGGTTGTGAAGACCCACTTCCTCTAGTTGGTTGTGAAGCACTAGACCCTCTTCCTCTAGTTGGTTGTGAAGCACTAGATCCTCTTCTTCTTGTTGATTGTGAAGCACTAGACCCACTTCCTCTTGTTGGTTGTGAAGCACTAGACCCTCTTCCTCTTGTTGGTTGTGAAGCACTTGATCCTCTTCCTCCCTGATTATATATACACACAGCAAAGCAAATAATGTGATACAAGGCAATGAGATATTAAAGCAAATTTTGTGATACACATAGCAAAGGCAAGTGTTTACCATATTAGATGAAGTCCCAGCAGTTCCTTTTCCTCGAACAGGAGCTCTTTGACAACTCCTCTTGTTATGTCCTAAATTACCACAAATGCTACAATGCACAGTTAAATTTCTTTTTGCATCACTTGTCCCAGGTCTAGCCTCACCGGCCTCTCTTCTCCTATTCTTTGTGGGTCTACCAGGCAATCGCCTAAGATTTGGAGGTTGAATGGGATCACATTCATCAGGTGGCCACATCTTCTGATCCACAATGGGGTGTATCATTTTACCATGTGATGTAAGGTATGCATCTTTGGAAAAACAACCATCACAATAACTTTCTATATTATCCCTATTGTATGCAATGGTTGCAACTGCATGTTTACATGGTACACCTGAGATCTGCCATGCCTTATAGTTACATGTCTTAGAAGTAAGGTTCACGACATATCTCATACCCTCATCCATCACCTCAAACTCTGAATGCCCTGCAAAGGTTAGTCTGCACAACCTAGATTGTTCAGTTGCTTTACTCAACTTCTTCTTTATGTTAGGCGTGACACTACCCTCCATAATACAGCCCTTCTCAAATCGCATCTGAATCCTACTCATTAGTTTACTTCTAATCATATCAAGAAGTATTACAATAGGTTTATTCCTATACTGACCCGCCCAACTGTTAAAGGATTCACTCAAATTATTTGTGACATGATCAGTTTTAGTACTCTCATCAAACAAATGTCGTGCCCAAGACTGCAATGGCACTCCTTTCATCAAGTAATTGTAACCTTCTTCAGATATCTCTCGCAAGGCATTCATAGCTTCTTCAAATTCTATCATGTTATATGCCCTACAAGCTTTCCAAAAGTACTTTCTTAATAGCAATCCTGGATACCTACTCCGAAAGTTATTAAACAGATGTCGACAACATCGACGATGTGTAGCTGTTGGGAATATTTGTGTTATGGCAGTATCCAACCCCTAAGCATACAAGGTCAAAATTCATTAAAAAAAAGCATAATATAAAAATTCAAGTGACATGAAATACACAATACCTTCTGCATGTCTGACATAAAACACCATGACTTCATATGTGCAGTACCACCAATGGTTGTATGCAAATTCTCCAAAAAGAATGACCAACTGTCTCGACCTTCACTTTCCACCACACCAAATGCTAAAGGAAATAAACCATTGTTCCCATCCAATGCAATTGCTGATAATAAAACACCCCCATATCTCCCCTTTAAATGGCAGCCATCAACACCGATGAATGGTCTACAACCCTCAATAAACCATGTCTTCAATGCCTCGAATGTAATAAATGTTCTTTTGAAAGTTGGATTTTCACTAGGATTAGACCTATCCAATTGTATCTTTACTATACTACCAGGGTTGCTCTTCAGAATTTCATTGGCATACATCCTCAAATAACTATATGATTCCCCATGATTACCATCCAATTCATCTATTGCCTTCCTCCTAGCTCTGTGAAGTTGAAGTTTTTTAGCCTCAATGCCATATGTACTTTGTAAAGCTGCATGCAATGCATCTATTTTCATCTCTGGGTTCTCTTTGAGTCTGTCCCCTAGCTTCTTGGCTATCCATGTTGATGTTGCCTCTTTATTTTTGTTGTGCCTTACACATGTATGTTCATTGTTATAGGATTTGATTTTGAATGTAATGCCATCTGGGAGAGGAGATGCATGGACCCTCCAAGGACACCCAATGGCTGCACAATGACAAGTCACTCTACTCTTCTCGTTCTTGTCCCTGACCAGTATAAAGCCTTCTTGGATAGTATAATCCTTCAACACTTCCCTGAATTTGTGCACATTATAAAATAACATATCCTTCTCCAACTTAATTTTTCCCTCAGGGGTTGGATGGAATTCTTTCCCATATGAGTATTGGTTGTTTGCCTTTACTTTAGCTCTGTCTTTCTTATTCATAACCTCTCCACTAGACTCGGACCCACAATTGTTGTCGGAAGAGTAATCAGATAACCCATCATCAGCATGTATATTATCCACCTCTTCATGTACTAAATCACCTTCACTAGTATCACTAGCAATGGATTCAGAGTCAGACTCAGAGTTGCCACCCATTTGCGTACTCTCAAGATGGATGCCCCATTCCTCATCCTCAGCATCAAACCCAAAAACATCATCAGAATTCGCACATTCTTTTACATTCTTAGATTGATCTTCATTTCCACCAATTCCACCTTCATTGTTACAAGGTGAAGGAATACCAACAAATCTAACTTCAGCAGATTGGGTACTAATTTTTTGTACCTCTACATATAGATTTATATTCCTCTTATTCACATTTAAAGTAAACATTCTAAGCATATCGATGTCACCCCCCACCAACATTTTTTCATTCAAATCAGGAATATCGCAATATATGACTACCGACGAACCCACTTGTGTATTAGGATCAGAAAATATTGCCTTACATACATCTTCCATCAAGTCAAAGTAGCAGTACTTGTCAGGATCCACATTCCCAATGCAAGATATAGTTGAACTTCTGTGAACAAACAAGAAGTAAAGACCAGAAGGTGCCATTTCTGTAACAAAAAAAAATTAAGGAATAAATTAGCATTTTACTTATAATGAAAAATTGAACAAAATCCCTAAATTTCACACCCCCAAATTGCATATACCCTAATGTCAACTCCCAAATTGCATGTGTATCTAAAATTTCCAAAATCAAAAACCCTAATTGTCAAATATTTTAAAAAAATCCCTAAAATTGTTGTGTGTATCTGCGTGTGTGTGTGTGTGTATTTGTGTGTATATGCATGTGTGTATCTGCGCATGTGTGTGTATTTGTGTGTAGTTGTGTGTGTATATGCGTGTGTGTGTGAAACAGTGTGTGTGTGTGTCGACATCTGTGAGGGTGTGTGTATCAGCGAGTTTATGTGTGTGTGTATCAGCGAGTGTATGGTGTGTATCAGTATATGTATCAGTGTGTGTATGTGTTTATATCTTACTTGTGTTGCTAATTCCTTCCTTCTCCGATCTTCTCCAGAAGGTTGTGCAGGATCATCGTCGTTTAGGCGAACAAATCTTCTGAACTTTACTCTCTCAATATGCTAACGTGAGACAATGAGAATGAGACTGTCTATTTTTGGTTTTGTATCAATAAAGGGTAAAAGTGTAACTTTACTTACTCTGTTAACATCATCAGTTAAATGTAACGGAGAAGGGAAGTTACTGATATTTTTTAAAACCGAGGGGAGGTCGCTGATATTATGCCAAACCTCAGGGGAGGTCATTGATATTTACCCTAGATTTTTTTGTTCATTAAAGGTTCACTGTCCAATTTTACCCTTAGATGTGATGGGTGTTTGACTTTTTGCTTGTTTTGAGATCACAAATAAATGCTACTTTGTCTTTATTACAAGGGTAGTTTTGGAAAGTAAGTAAAAGTTATATGCCAATTTAAGAAAGTGGACACTTATTGTGGGACATCCAAAAAAGAAAATGTGAACACTTATTATGTGTCACGCCCCGACGTAGCATAAATAAGGAAAGCGTTTAATTTCCTTTATGGACCCATAGGTCGCGACAGTTTGAAGGATCGATTCCGTCCCAAACGTCAAACAACAAAACATAAAAATCAGAGTAAAGCAATCAAGGCTTACAAAAATTTTCTATCTTATTACATCTTATGAACCGGGGTCAACTAAGGCACAGACCGCCTTGAAAATAAAATAATAACTTAGAGTCTGTTACAGTCATCCTTATAAAACAAAATAGTTCATAACTTAAAACAGATAAACTTAAAGCATATAATAAACAGTTTCTTTATTCCAGATGCAGCCATTCTCAATTAGCATAGTCGTATGATTCCTCCTGATTGTAACCTGAAAAGCCTGAACACGAATGTCCAGGACGCATCAACGTCGTCAGCTTCAAGAAGCTGGTGAGTATTAAAAACATGACTTTGAATGTAAAACATATCCAATTACCTTATTCCATTTTTCAATTTGTAAAATCAATAGTTAAACCGCGGAAAGAATTCATTTATAAAACAACAAGGAATATATTAAAGGTCGATCATTCATAAGGACAGATACTCGTGTAATGAGACAATGCACCACACTCATCTTGCCGACTCTTTTCTCACGACAGCCACAACAACCCACTATCCTACTCCTGGTATCTTTGAAACACTCAGATAGCCACACTTTAGCAACGGGGCGCCAGGGAGTGTCCAGTTTGCCTCACACTTTGGTCCGGGGTACCAGGGAGTGTCCAATGCCTCACACTTTGAATACCCTAACCGCCATGCAAATACCGGGGCAACCCCTCACACAGTATCCAGACTTGAGTTATCAGGGAGTGTCCGTAGGCCACACTTTAGCACTACCATGGGTGCCAGGGAATGTCCGAGTTCGGCTTCACACACTTTAACGCTTCCATGGGCGTTAGGGAGTGTCCTTATTTGCCACCGTCGCATTTCAAAGATACCCTCTTCCACAATCGCAACCACAACCACAACCACAACCACAACCACAACCACGACCACAACCACAACCACAAACTCATACTCAACCACAACCACGACCACAAGCACAAACTCATACCCTTTCCACACTACCATTACTCTTTTCCACACAGACTGACACCCATATGCATGTACCACTGACCCACATGAATGGTATGCACTTAAATGAAAACAAAAATGCTGAATTAAAGGAACAACACGCGTACGGGGATCAATGAGTCATGCTACAATGTTTTAATCATTCAAACATAACCAAATAGAGTTCTGATTAACTAAATTTCCCAAACAGAACCTCAACAGTACATAAATCTCATCCAAACAGTCCCATAACAGAAAAACAGACAAAAACAGAAACTGCTAAACCTCGCGCGCGCGGGTCGCTCGCGCGAAGGGTCGCTCGCGCGGGCCGCTCGCGCGATAAGCCCATTTTTCCTTATATTAATAAATTTTTCTGTCTGCCTGAGGAAAGCAAGGTCGCGCGCGCGGATCGCTCGCGCGAAGGGGTTCTCGCGCGACCCTCGCTCGCGCGACCAGCCAATTTTCAATTATATATATATAAACTCTTACGTCTACCTGGGGAAGCCTACCTCGCGCGAGGGGTCGCTCGCGCGGGCCGCTCGCGCGATTCTCGCGCGCGCGATCGTGGCGCGAGATGAAGCTGAGGCTTCGTCTTCTTCGCAGAAACTGCCCTGTTTCAGCTTAAGGGGTCCAAAATGACCCATTTTGGATTTCTAAAGTATATAGGACATATAATATATGATTCTCTTCGGTTTTTCCCAAGGATTAAGAATCTAAACTCAATTTAACACCATTTGATTCATAGCTCTCTAATTTTAGAAAAAACTAAAACATGTCAAAATTTCATTTTCAATATACTTTCTTATATGAACGAATTGAGTTCTAAAACTTCAGACATAACATCAATGAGGTATAATCTTTCATAATCAACTCTAAAAATGAATTTTGATTGAGTTTAGAAATTTCATGATTTTCATGCTATGAACTACATACGTAAAAATCATCAATGGGGATTTACAACATTAAGCAATTACACAGCAATTAATATGAAATTACATTCTTAGTGAGTTTAGAATACTCACAGTGATTAAGAGTGTAGAGATAAGTGTTGAGAAAGAGAGACCAAATAAGAATCCAAATACAAGCTAGGCTATGGAGAACAAGAGCTCTCTCTCTCTCTCTCTATATTTTCTGTAGAAATTCTCAAGCTCACTCTTTTCTCTCTGAAATTTAAGAACTCTTGTGTTTGAACTTGTGCAGAAAGAGAATGTGTGTGAGATAGTGTATAGCATACATATAGAAATTCAATTTGGAAATCTTGGGGACCAAGTCCCTTCACCCTCACACTACAAATGAAATGGATTTTCAATTTCTGAAAATACACAATACATATACGTATATAATTCTACAGATTAATTCTACAGATTGTGAAGAGGCAATTTAGAGTAGTAAGGGTCAATTGTGTAAGTGTTTGGCCAAACAAGCTTATGGCCTTAAATTAACATACACACCAAGTGTATTCCCAAACAAGACTCTATCAAATGATGAGTTTTCCATAATTAGAAATGAAGCAATTGTCCAATCGGTCACTTCCAAAATCTGTGGATTTTTACACAGCGTGGACAGTTTTGGACACAAACTGGTATTTTCGTGACGCGGTGTTCGTCACAAAAATACAGAAAATTCGTTTTTGTGTAAGAATTGATTTCTCGGTTTTATAAAAATACTGATTGAGATAAAAGAGAACATTTTCACCATTTTGAAATACAGATTTTGAAATCCACACAGGTATTACTGACTTTTGTAAAATTGCAGTTTGGCCCCCAATAAACTTTAAATGTGAATTAGATAAGAAATAAATATTCCAAACAAGTGACTGGAATTAAAGTAAAAGCAGACCATGCTAATTGAATTTAAATATGCCAATGCAAATACCCATAAATTAAATATGGACATGAATTTTAAATTAAATGGAAATGCAGGTTATTACATTATGGGACGGAGGGAGTACTATATACATAATGGGACCACAATCACTTAAACTCCTATATATTTCTATATACAACATGGGACCACAATCACTTAAACACTTACATATTTATGGAGAAATGTTAGGCACACAACACATTCCATAACACGACTTTAAATGCATGTACCATGTGTTGTGTAAGTGGTGCATAAAAAAGTGTAAGAAATTCAAACAGTACAGGGTACAACACATTTAAAGCTCTGTTATAGAATGTGTTTTAGAATATGATGTGTGCATAGCATTTTTTATATTTCTATATACAAAATGGTACCACAATGACTTTTTTTTTTTCGGAAAAGGGTAAATATATTTCAAAAAAGATGTACAAAAAGTACAAATGGCATACCCCAGGATAAGACAATGAGCACAAAGCATAAGGACATGCAGCTAAACAAGCAGCCAAATTAAACACCTATATATTTCTATATAGATAATGGGACCACAATCTCTTTAACCAATATATACTATTATATATGTAATTAATGGCACCAAAATGACTTTAACCAAATTTCAATGGGTGCAAATCACAAATTATGAACTGGGGGTGTACAAAAAAAATCGACTCTGAAACCGATCGACCAAACCGAGGGCATTCGGTCGGTTTTCAAACATATAGTCCAAGAAGAAAATCGAACTGACCGAACCGACCGAAACACCCCAAAACTCCGACCGAACCGAGCCTATTAATCGGTTTTTTTATGTGCCAAAACTGAAGAAAACCGACCGAAAATCGACCGTGAACAGTCCTACTATGAACTACATTCGGAACAAACAAATGATAAGTGCCAACTCCACTTTTTGACATAAAAATAAAAATCAAAACCAAGAATTCTCAAAATCAATCAAGTTAGGGAATGTTGAGTAAACATAGCATCTGTTTGGGGCTGACTTGAGCTGCTACCGACACCATTGCTCCACTTTCGCAACAGAGGCATATGGTCTGCTCTCTAAAATTGTTAGGCAATTCTAGAGAAATTTTGGGCAAAATAGCCATAATAAGGGTCTTGGTAATTCATATGCTCCTAAAATTGTTAAGCAATTCTAAAATAATTTTGGGCAAAATAGCCATAATAAGGGTCTTGGTAATACATATACCGAGATATGAGGATATTTAGGCGGAAAATAATATAAAATGTCTATCTTGCCCTCACTTTCATCATATTTTCACGATTGTTAGAAATTGGATTGATATCGCACAGTTTTGAAAGTGTAAGGTTAAAATTATCAAAATTAAAATTACAGGAAACAAAGTATCACAATCCTCAAACTAAAGGGGTGAAAAGTATAATTTACCGTAATTATTAAACCAAAATGACACATCACAAGTGGAGTCGTGTGTACGTTATCAACGTGAGTTAGATAATTACAGTAAGAGAAATGATAGATGCACAACAAAAACTCACAACTAATTGCACAACCTGTTTAAAAATGTTGGACTTCGTGCTGAAAAAACTGTACACCCCTTTTTTTGTCTTTTTGTGTGTACAACTTTTTCAGCACGAAGTCCAACAATTTTAAACAGATTATGCAATTGATTGTGGGTTTTTATTGTGCATCTATCATTACTCTTACAGTAAAGTAGTAAACCCTGTCACTTTATTTGGTGAGACATTTGGGACTTTTAGTCAAGTCTGGTACACTTTCAAAATTATGCAACTTACAAAACCTTCACCATCCCATCCCCATTCGCCCCCCCAACCGAAAACTACGTTAACGAACAATACTAGCGCCACGGGTATAACGGGCCCCACACAAAACATCAACAACCAAGTCAAATTTAAAACTTTTTCCGCACACGTGGACCGTCACTCACCTTTTAAAGGCATTCCTCTTCGTCCCAAACAATCAACCCCTAAACAGATTCCTCAGATTCCATTCCATTCCATTCCAGCCCCCCACAAATCAATCCATTTTTAACTTCCTCCTACTACTAGATTCTCTCTCTCTCTCTCTCTTATATATATATATATATATATGGCGATAGCCGTTCGGCAGGTATTGTGCGAGCTGAATACTCAGAAACCGGGGATTCCGGTACCGATACAGAGAGTGAAGGCGTCAGATAACGTGAAGATAGTCCTACAGCCTCGTCTGTGCTCCCTAAGATCGTACGGTTCTGATCGTGTTGGGGGTTTGATCAAGACCCGGAGTACTGACGATGATCAGATCACGTCGCCATTTTTTGCTACTCTTTCGGATTACATAGAGAGCTCCAGGAAGAGTCAGGACTTCGAGATCATCTCTGGTCGTCTAGCCATGGTACGTAATTAAGATAATTAATTTTTTTATTATTATTATTTTTTATTATTATTATTTTTTTTCCAGTAGTAGTAGTAGTTTCAACTTTCAAGTTTTCTGACTTTGCTAATTTAGGTGCGTGCACTGCAGTCACTGGCGCACGATAGTTTTTTGACTTTAGAGGACTATAAATTGTACGCTAATTACATTTTCCACTCTTATATTATACCCATGTTTGTAATTAGATACATATACTTTATTTTTTGTTGAATTCAGTCCTTGAATTTGACAAATTCATTCAATCAGACCCAAAAATTGTTGCTGTTGACTTTAATTAATAAAAATTATCACTTGAGTTGTTCGTGATACTTACCTGTCACGTGTTAGGGTAACGTGATATTTACCTGTGGTAAGACAAACGAAGAAAATTATGAGTGGTGCGAAAAATCGCATTCAATCAGATTCCAAAATCTCTTTCAATCAGACCCAAAATAGCACCATTTTCACACTATTTACACTCTCATTCGTTTAGCCTTAATCTAACACGCGACAGGTAAGCATTATATGCAACTCACATGACAACTTTCGTTAATTTAAGCCGGTGGCGTCAGGCTTTGCGTTTGATTGAATGAATTTTGAAGTTCATGGGTTCGGTTGAACAAAAAAAATATATATGTATTTAATTGAAAATACGGGTATAAAGGTGTAAAGTGTAATTAGGCCTAAATTGTAAATTCCTGGTGCATAGCTATGATCATTGAGTAATGCTAAACCCACACAAAAATTCACACATAATAATTCTGACACTTGATTCCGGTGGATCCGTGTGGGATCCATGTATTCCCCACATGGGACACCCTTTAATCAAGAAAGACGGTTGTTTTATGTAAAATTTTGTATAAGTCTAGCATTGTTGATGATCATTTGGCTTCGGCTATTGACATCAATGCCCATTTTGTTAGCATTTGACGATTCATTCATGAGTCCACTTATTCTTCACTCATAATTTTGAACTCGGAGGTTACAAGTTTTTAGTGTAAAAGTTCTCAACATTTTATTTAAGCCTTGACACGGTATGAAATTTGAGTAAAATTGTTATATTGTTCATTTTAAGCACTGTAACATCAGAAAAGTATAAATATTGTTGTTTTTTTCCAAAAAAAAAAAAAGTGAATCTTAAATTTATGAGTGGGTGTGAAATTTTGGCAAATTGATTCATGAATGGACTCGAGGCTTTACAATAATGGTCTTATCTTTAGAAAAGCAGACAGGAAGGAACCAAAAAAAAAATACCTACTTGTTAGTGCTTTTAACAAAAATTTAAGTAGGTCCTAAAAATAGGTAAACATTAGAATTTGGAGAAATGACATTTAAAACACTGCTTTATTGATTATTCTAGTGCTATGTAATGTACTTGTACTTGTAGGACATACCATCAGTTTCCTAATTTTGTGGTTACATAAATTATACTCCAATAAGCACGTTTTCTTGTATTTTTTTCTAGTCTTAATTAAAACATATATAAGGTCTTCATATATAGTCCATCAGTACAATTGACTCTTTCTATGAATGAACCATTATATTGTTGATTCATATGGGTTAATTAATTATTTTCTTCAGATTATATTTGCATCGACAGTGACAACGGAGGTGGTGACCGGCAATTCTTTGTTCAGAAAACTGGATTTGCAAGGGATTATTGAAGCAGGAGGGGTGTGCTTGGGAGCTATAACTTGTGCTGCCATATTTGCTTGGTTTTCCAGTAACCGTAACAGAGTTGGCCGCATCTTCTCCCTCCGTTGTAACACCTTCATCGATTCCCTAATCGACCAAATTGTCGATGGCTTGTTCTATGAGGGCGAAGTTACTAGTAGTGACTGGTCCGATCATGAAAATTGATCAACCCAGGAAAGGGCCTGTTATGTTTGTGAATGCATAAAAATATAATCACTGAGTACTGGTCCAACGAAAATTAAAATGGGAGCAAAACAATAATTCTCTCATTTTGTAGAATATATATATATATATATATATCTGTGTGTTATATATATAGATCATGATAGAGTTTCATTAGTGTAGGAATTGTAAGTAGAGCTATCTTCAAGTCTGTTATATACCATCAAAAGATATGTGAATGAATTGATATAATGGCTGGACAAGCAGTTTAATGTCCTTTTTTTTATTTTGGCATATACTTTGGTTTTTTCTTCTTTTTTTTTTTTTTATATGTATATGTGTATATATATATATATACTTACCTGGATTATGGCCAGACACACACACCCTTAATCCAATCCAATTCAACCCCAAAGCCTCACAATGATCCACAAAAAAGCTAAATAAGGGTCACTCATTCTAACTGAAGAACAAATTAAACATGGGGCCAGCAAAGACTCCCCTTAATTAAGGACAGTCGAACCCTCAATCTCACCACTGAAGAGAAAGAGGTCACACCACTTGAACAAAAGCCGACTTGTTAGTGTGGTATGTGCTATGCACAGCCTGTTATCAATAATAAAAAAGAAAAACGAAAGAAAATACTGGTAAACCATTGAATTTGTCAAAAAAACAAATAATCTTACAATGCTTAGAATGAGAGATCATATATAAAGAGTAAAAGGTTCTTGTAAAATTTCAATGTGGGATAGTAGTCAAAACCATGCTTTTAACTTGGGTTTGGGTTTTTGAAATAAAGAGGGCTCTTGGCCCATGGTTTGGTTTAACATGTAAAAGCCCAAGTAGATAAGCCACAAAATTTTATGAACCCAAACAATTAATCAAACAATTAATCGAACAAAAAGTATGTCTCAAAAGTTTCAGTTTCAAAAACATCTCTTAGTATAAATATACTTATACATACACATTTGTCTTCTTAATTTATGGTAAACTTCTTCCTCATTTCTTGGCCGACCAAACAGGGATCAGAATAATGAGATCACAACATCAAAATAAAGATAAAATTAACAATTTGCACTATTATCAAAAGCCCCCACATCAAAGAATTGAAGCCTCAACCAATTTCATTGATTTCCAAACCGGATTGTCAATGATTAGATGGCAAAAAAAGTCTTGTTGACTGCCAAGTTCATGTAGAGTTCCTCTGCAATCAAAAACACATTTTAGGATTAACCGAATATGTAATGCTCAAATCATATTTACAGCATAAAAAATCATGCATCCAATAAAAAAAAATATAGAGGAAGGTTGTAATTGATTGTTCCAAACACTCGACAATGAGTTGTGTTATGACTAAATAAATGGAAATTAAAAAATACCTCAAGGAAGCACTAATTTAAGTTCTGAACTCGCTACAAAAAAAATAGGTCTTTTGTGACAGTAAAAATCCGTCACAAAAAATGTGCAATTCCGTCACAAAAAGTATTTGTGACGGAATTGCACCTTTTGTGACGGATTTGTGCCCCACACAAGTTAAAATCGTCACAAAAAGTGTGTGTCGGTCAAATTCCGTCACAAAAAAGTATTTGTGACGGATTTTGTGTCGGATTTGTGTGCGACACAAAAAATAGTGTCACATATAACTATTATTTGTGACGGTTTATTTGTGTCGACCAAAACCATCACAAATAATATTGTGACGGATTAGTGTGCCACACAAATAGTAGTGTCATTTGATTTGAGGCATTTTATTTGTGTCTGTCACGCCCCGGAACGGCATAAATAGAGAAAAATAAATTTCCTTTATGGGTCCATAAGGAATGACAGGTGAAAGTCACTAATAAACCACACCACGCAGTACTAGTCCAAAAGAAAAGCAACAGTAATCAACTGAAAATAGCACACAGTGCTAACTATTACAAAATATCAGAGTATGGTCCACAGGATCACAACAGGTCTGAAGACGACAAATGCCCAAGTACCCGTTAACAAAAGATTAAACTGAACAACTGAAATTAAATCTAATTATAACATCTTCAGTCTTCAACTGGCATAAGGATAATCCTTCCTGGCGTAACTGTCATCGGTGGGGCCCTCCTCTGGATAATAGTCATTAGTGTACTGGTCCTTACCTGCAGAATAAGGGACAGGATATTCTGGACGGGGAATGTCCAGGCAATAAAAAAAGGCCGTCAGCTTACTGAGAGCTGAGTGAGCATAAACTAACGAGGTACCAGTTATCTGAAGTAAACACAAGCTTATAAAAACACGAGTTAACATCTTATTATAACCATATCTTGTTTCTCTATTCATTCTTATAAACCGACCCTTATCGTCTTATTACTCAAATACCGAACTCAACGTATTTAGATGTCATGAACAGACTCAATCGTTTTACTCTAGGGATACACCCTTATTCTGTCCATCGCTTTTAAGAACAATGGTCCTGTTCACCACATGTCATGGACTCCACGTCAGTCTGTCCCCAGCTTTTAAGAACAATGGTCCTGTTCACCGCATTTCAGGGATATAACGTTTCGAACAAGGCATATCAATCTATTGCCACGACTTAACGTCATCTACTAGTGATCCCAGCTCACCGCTTTTAAGAACCATGGTCCGGTTCACCGCTTTTAAGAGCATATCACAGATCATCCAGTCTATCTTAAGACTTCTTGGTCCAGCTCACCGCTTTTAAGAACCATGGTCCGGTTCACCGCTTTTAAGAGCATATCATGACCAATCGTCCATCCACGTACCATTCCCGGAACTTACCAAACCTACTTACGTTCCATTCTACATCGACACATGACAAATTCCCAATGTGGCCTGACTACTCGGATTAAAAGAAAACGGATATCGAACTCATATCAGAAACAACACGTCAACCCACGTCTTCATATTACTTTTTATTCATTATCCATAAATCTTTGGTGTCACATTTCTCCTGTCTACCCCATAATCGCATAATGGAATTCCCGAATCAGAAATCGAACAACCGAACCTCTTATATAATAAATAGGCAAAGGAAACCAGGTACTGATCATGTCAATCGATTGGAACAGAGGTTCAATCGATTGGAGCAAAAGTTATGTCAATCGATTGAGAAACATGTCAATCGATTGGAATAATGTCAATCGATTGAAAATCCTATTCAATCGATTGGGATGCAACTGATGTCAATCGATTGAGATTATGTCAATCGATTGGAACTACGTCTTCTCCAGCAGATTGTAAAAACAGCATATATAAACGTACACAACATGCATGTAACCCATCTAAACATCATAATAGCTTATATAAACTTCATATAAAGGGACCAAGTGAGTTAGGACTCACCTAGGGTGCGTTTGGCTTGTGTTTAAGCTTAAATCTCCAAGCTCTCTCTCTCTTCCTTCTCTTTCTCTCTTCTCTGTCTCTGTCTTCCCTCTCTGTCTCCTTCTTTCTTCTTTCTTCTTCTTTCTTCTCTTCTTCTCTCAGCTGCCAAGGTAGTGTGTGTGTATATATGTATATAGATATAGAGATATAGATAGATATATGTATGTATCTCACAAGAGTATGTATATTTCTCTCCCAAGGTCTGAAAAACAGCCCCAAGGCCATAAATATGGAACATATATATAGAGATAAGGGAGTGCCACGCGTTTAAAGCTGAAGGAAAGAAGAAAACATTTCTCAGGTTATGTCAATCGATTGAGACACCAGTCAATCGATTGGTAACAGATATTTGTAGTCAATCGATTGGAAACAATGTCAATCGATTGGGATCATGTCAATCGATTGGAAATATGTCAATCGATTGGTATCAAAAATCACCAGAAGGAAGAGAAAGTTTATACGAGTATAGAAATGAAATACCAGGTCTTATTAATATACCGAAATACAGGGTATTACATCATCCACCACTCAACAAAAGATTTCGTCCTCGAAATCAAAAGCAATAAGGTTTAAAACAAAAACGAAAACTTCTCGCGCATCTCTGACTCTAGCTCCCACGAAGCTTCTCCTTCATCGTGATGTTTCCACTGAATTTTGACTAACGGGATCTCCTTGTTCCTGAGTTTCTTGATTCCTCGATCCAGAATACGAACAGGTCCTTCGTTGAATGTAACGTCGCTGTTGACTTCGATATCCTCAAAGTTGATCTCGTGCGCTGGGTTGTGAACATACTTCCTCAGCATACTGATGTGAAAAACGTTGTGCACTCCAGACATCTTTGGTGGCAACGCAAGGCGATAAGCAACTTTTCCAACACGCTCCAGAATCTCGAATGGTCCGATGAAACGTGGCGATAATTTGCCCCTTTTCTGACCAAATCTGACGATTCCTCGAACAGGTGAAACCTTGAGTAATACGTGATCTCCAACGGCAAACTCCAAGTCTTTGCGTCGCTTGTCAGCATAACTCTTGTATCTGGTCTGGGCTGTTTTCATCTTCTCACGTACGACTTGAATCTTCTCACTGGTTTCTCGTACCATCTCTGGCCCAAGAAGTTGACTATCTCCGACTTCGGTCCAACATAGCGGCGATCGGCAAGGTCTTCCGTACAAAGCTTCAAATGGCGCCATATCTATACTCGAATGATAACTATTATTATAGGCGAACTCAATCAGAGGTAAGTGTATCTCCCAAGTACTCTCAAAATCAATGACACAAGCTCGTAACATATCTTCCATCACTTGATTAACTCGTTCCGTCTGTCCATCTGTCTGTGGATGAAAAGCTGAACTCAAGTTCAATGTCGTTCCCATCGCTGTCTGGAGACTCTTCCAAAATTCTGCAGTAAAGCGCGATTCTCTGTCTGACACAATAGATACAGGCACTCCATGTAATCGTACAACATGTTGTAGATACATTCGGCTCAAACGTTCTACTGAATACGTCATGCTATAGGCAATAAAATGTGCCGTCTTAGTAAGTCGATCCACGATTACCCATATAGCATCGTGATTCTGCTGTGACTTCGGAAATCCTACCACAAAATCCATGGTTATGTGTTCCCATTTCCATTGAGGAATAGGTAACGGCTGTAACAATCCAGGTGGTTTCTGATGTTCTGCCTTTACTTGTTTACAAGTAAGACACTGAGAAACATACTCTGCCACATCTCTCTTCATTCCTTCCCACCAAAAATTTCTCTTCAGATCCTTGTACATCTTCGTACTTCCGGGATGAATAGTCATTCGTGACTTATGTGCTTCATCTAATATTTCCTTCCGGAGATTTTCTTCATTAGGTACGCAGAGTCTACCTTTACATCGTAAGGCTCCGTCTGTACTTATACTCCAGACTTCTGGTTCCTTGGCTGACATCTTGGCGAACCATAACTTCAAATCTTCTGTTGTCTGCTGAGCCTCTTTGATACGACTGATCAAAGTCGGTTGTACCATAAGACATCCAAAATGTTGTCCTTTCATTGGTTCCACTGGCTGAAGATCAAATTCAGCTAAAACTTCTAATGTTCTCCATTCTCTAATTAGTAATGCAGCGATCACTAATCGAGGTTTACGGCTCAAAGCATCTGCTACTACGTTTGCTTTGCCAGGATGGTATTGTAAAGAAAAGTCATAGTCCTTGAGTAACTCCATCCATCTCCGCTGTCGCATGTTCAACTCCTTTTGAGAGAACAAAAACTTCAGACTCTTATGATCGGAAAATAAGTCAAACTTTTCTCCGTAGAGATAGTGTCTCCAAATTTTCAATGCAAACACTATTGCTGCTAATTCCAGATCATGCGTAGGATAATTCTTCTCATGTACCTTCAATTGTCTTGATCCATATGCGATAACATTTCCATCTTGCATAAGCACACATCCAAGTCCTTGGTACGATGCGTCACTGTAGATCACATACTTTTCTCCACTCTTAGGTAATGCAAGTACTGGTGCAGAAGTCAATCTTTCTTTTAACTCCTGAAATGCACCCTCATGCTTGTCTGTCCATTCATACTTCGTCTCTTTCCTTGTTAAATTCGTCAAGGGTCCTGCTATCTTGGAAAATCCTTCTACGAATCTTCTGTAATATCCTGCTAAACCCAGAAAACTTCTGACTTCGGTCGCATTCGTCGGTCTGTTCCAGCTTAAGACTGCATCAATCTTAGATGAGTCTACTGAAATACCTTCCTGAGATATAACATGTCCCAAGAATTTGACTTCCTGTAGCCAAAACTCACACTTGCTGAACTTTGCATACAACTTGCTATCTCGAAGTGTCTGCAAGGCAACCTGTAAATGCTCCTTGTGATCCTCTTCTGTCTTTGAGTAGATCAGTATATCATCAATGAATACTATAATGAATTTATCCAGATATAGTCTGAATACTCTATTCATCAAGTCCATAAATACTGCTGGCGCATTCGTCAATCCAAAAGGCATAACTAGAAACTCGTAATGCCCGTATCTTGTCCTGAATGCAGTCTTCGATACATCCTCTGATCGAACTAACAGCTGGTGATATCCAGAACGCAGATCGATTTTGGAAAAGATCCTTGATCCTTGTAACTGGTCGAATAGATCATCTATCCGAGGTAGTGGATATCTATTCTTAATCGTTACCTTGTTCAACTCCCTGTAGTCTATACAGAGTCGAAGTGTTCCATCCTTCTTCTTTACAAACAGCACTGGTGCTCCCCAAGGTGACGTACTCGGACGAACAAATCCTAGATCTTCAAGCTCTTGAACTTGCTTCTTCAGTTCTAACATCTCAGTTGGTGCCATCCTATATGGAGTCTTAGAAATAGGCAATGTACCAGGTACTAATTCCACGCAGAAGTCTATTTCTCTTTTCGGTGGAAGTCCTTTAATATCCTGAAATACATCTTGAAAGTCTCGTACAATAGGAATTTGATCCATAGTAAGCTCCGTACTCGTACTAATGATCGTAGCTAAACCATTCGTAAGGAACATGTCGCTTGTCGGTTGACACTGAAATCTGATCGTCGACTTTCCTCGTATTGGAAATACAATCGTTCTAGTAGGGCAATCCAAATTGGCATTGTACTTAGTTAACCAATCCATCCCTAGGATAACATCGAATTCTGACATCGACAGAACGACTAAGTCTGCTGGCAGATTCCTATCTCCCAAAGTCAAAGGGCAATCTTTACACACTTTACTCAACTTAACTGTCACTCCCAATGGTGACACAGCATTCAGTGTTGACTCAAGTGTCTGGGGTTCTAAACCCAACTGACGCACAATCTTAACAGCAATAAAAGAACGTGCGGCTCCAGTATCAAATAAAGCTTTAACTGGACTATGAAAGAGTACAAGTGTACCTTCCAAATGTTGCTGCTCATCAGCATTAAAGCCTGCTCCTTCCGGAATAATAGCATTCATTCTCGTCTGATCAGGAGGTCCTTGAATTCCTTGCACTGGTGCTCCGTAGTATCCTCCTTGTAGTGCACGACAATCCCTGCTCACGTGCCCTGGTTTATTACAGTTGCGGCAGACAATATCCGGCCTGCGATTAGATCTATGGGCAGTGCAATTCCTTGCAATATGTCCTGGCTTTCCACAGTTAAAACATCCTCCACTATTGCTGGATGGGGCTGTTAGTAATGCCTGTGGCTGTGACCCCTGCTGGCGATATTGTTGAGGTCGATTATAACTCTGCTGCGGTTTCCTGGTTCCTTCCCAGGTTCTCTTGTTTCCTTGAAAGTTTTCCTGAGGTCTCCATCCTTGGGCATTTCTCGGTGGTCGATTAGGAAAATTTCTCTGTTGAAACCCTCGTGACAACTGAGGTCGATTTGTCTGTGATTGCTGTACTGGATTAGCATCATTTTCTAATCCTGTAGAAAATCTAACAATTTCCTCATACGACTGGTTCAAATGACCAACCATCATATGTCTGAGGTGGGGGTTCAGTCCTTGGTGAAATCTCTTCACCTTCTTCTGCGGCGTGTCTATCATATGCTGAGCAAATCTGGATAGACGCTCGAACTGTGTTGTATATTCCCGTACATTCCATCCTCCTTGGATTAAATTGAGAAAGTTCCTTTCCTGTTGATCTCTCTCATCTTCTGGAAAATACTTCTCCAAAAATCTGCCTTTGAATGTCTCCCACGACATAGCTCTAGCGGCATCGATCCCAATAGTGGCTTGTTCAGCTTCCCACCAATCTGCGGCGGCGTAAGTAAGCTGAAACGTAGCAAGGCGACGTTTCTCTTGTTCGCTGCATTCCAATGCTTCAAATATTAACTCCATCTCTCTTATCCATTGTTCTGCTTTCCATGGTTCTGTTAGTCCATCAAACTTTTCGGGACGCAACCCACGAAAATTTGCTAACAACTTATCTCCAGTCTGTCTTGGTGGCGGGGGTGCAAAAGGTCTCTGGTGGGTGGAGTGATTATATGTATCCCCCACATGCTCCATCCTCTGCATAAATGCTTCAAAAATTCCCGTCGGATCCATCCCTTCAGGAATAGGTGCTCCATTACGTGCTTGGTGATTTCTCAAGGGTCCTACCATGATGATAACGAGTATCGCCTACAAGAGACATATTGATCAGCTGAAAGTCTTCTCGTAGAAACGAACTCAAGATAGAACAAGAAACAGCAAAACTAACCATTCTACTAAACACATCACAAACGCAACAACCAAACAATAATAAAAGTACTGCTCGTATATATATATCAAAAGATGTACCGTATAGTACACACTAATCAAACTGTGTACCATATGGGACAAGAGTTACAACAACTAAAGTCAGCTAATACTATACAAAGCTATGGTCAATAGCTATCTTTCAAGCTCCCAAAAATCTAGTGGACAACATGTCCTGGTAAAACTAACAAAACTAAGCCCTGCAGGTCCTGACTCAAAAGTCGTCAGCATCTGATCCTGATGGTGGTGCCTCGTCCTCTGGGTCCATATCCATCTCCTCGAGTGGATCATCCTCAACTGGTGCGACAAGATCTCCAACTACTACCCCTATATCCCAATCCTCTATCATCTCTGCATCATCGTCTTCCATCACATCTACTATCGCCTGGTTAGCGACATCAACAGCTACTGCAGCAAAACCGTCAGCTATGTCAAGAGCTCCTGCTATAGCCACCTCTCCCATAACAAAATCTGCTGGCTGTGCTATCATCTGAGCTATCCATCCTACTGCCATATCGGCCATGGCTGCCATATGCATAATCGGTCCGGCTGGTATCTGAAGCACAACGGGTACCTCTGGCACAACTACCTCCTCATCTACTACTACGTCTGCCTCAATAGCCTCTGGGTCTGGCACTGGATCCTCTGGCTCAAACTCTGGCTCCTCGGGGTCATCCTCAGGTTCATCATCATCTGCATCGTCTGCATGCTCATCTTCTACTGGGTCATCGTCATCTATCGGATCCTCCTCTCCATCTCCATCTCCATCCATGTCCTCATCGGGATGCTCATTCTCAGGCTCTAGATCCTCCTCATCCTCAATCGGCTCAGGCTCTGGCTCTGGGACGGGTACTGGTGATGGTGGGGCTGCTGCTGGTGCAACTACGGGCTCTGGTGGACCGGCTACAATAGCTCTCAACTCAATCTCATCCATCTCTGGTTTACTCAAAACTAGTCGCAACATCTCCTGGCAAATGTCTCTGCCAACTCTCGCTAAGTGGTAAGCATCCATGCGCATCTGGGTCGGGTGAGTACTCCTGGTCACATAAAGTGCTCTCCACATGTCCTCCTCTAAATGTCGACTAGCTATATGGCACACACGCTCATGATAAAAATCTGGGTCAGCTGGCTCCACGGTATCTCCATGGATAATATGTCCTCCATAAGCATCAGTCACAAACTGGTGAAACTCCGGATCCATGCTATCCTGCAAAGGAAACTATCTATCGTCAGGAAGACGAACTTATCTTATACTCATATCTCATCTCAAAGAATCTTAACAACACTAGGACCAGATGGTGTGGAATGATCGGTGAACGACAGTATCACCCCCTAGAGTACCAAACTCAGGCTCTGATACCAAAAACCCTGTCACGCCCCGGAACGGCATAAATAGAGAAAAATAAATTTCCTTTATGGGTCCATAAGGAATGACAGGTGAAAGTCACTAATAAACCACACCACGCAGTACTAGTCCAAAAGAAAAGCAACAGTAATCAACTGAAAATAGCACACAGTGCTAACTATTACAAAATATCAGAGTATGGTCCACAGGATCACAACAGGTCTGAAGACGACAAATGCCCAAGTACCCGTTAACAAAAGATTAAACTGAACAACTGAAATTAAATCTAATTATAACATCTTCAGTCTTCAACTGGCATAAGGATAATCCTTCCTGGCGTAACTGTCATCGGTGGGGCCCTCCTCTGGATAATAGTCATTAGTGTACTGGTCCTTACCTGCAGAATAAGGGACAGGATATTCTGGACGGGGAATGTCCAGGCAATAAAAAAAGGCCGTCAGCTTACTGAGAGCTGAGTGAGCATAAACTAACGAGGTACCAGTTATCTGAAGTAAACACAAGCTTATAAAAACACGAGTTAACATCTTATTATAACCATATCTTGTTTCTCTATTCATTCTTATAAACCGACCCTTATCGTCTTATTACTCAAATACCGAACTCAACGTATTTAGATGTCATGAACAGACTCAATCGTTTTACTCTAGGGATACACCCTTATTCTGTCCATCGCTTTTAAGAACAATGGTCCTGTTCACCACATGTCATGGACTCCACGTCAGTCTGTCCCCAGCTTTTAAGAACAATGGTCCTGTTCACCGCATTTCAGGGATATAACGTTTCGAACAAGGCATATCAATCTATTGCCACGACTTAACGTCATCTACTAGTGATCCCAGCTCACCGCTTTTAAGAACCATGGTCCGGTTCACCGCTTTTAAGAGCATATCACAGATCATCCAGTCTATCTTAAGACTTCTTGGTCCAGCTCACCGCTTTTAAGAACCATGGTCCGGTTCACCGCTTTTAAGAGCATATCATGACCAATCGTCCATCCACGTACCATTCCCGGAACTTACCAAACCTACTTACGTTCCATTCTACATCGACACATGACAAATTCCCAATGTGGCCTGACTACTCGGATTAAAAGAAAACGGATATCGAACTCATATCAGAAACAACACGTCAACCCACGTCTTCATATTACTTTTTATTCATTATCCATAAATCTTTGGTGTCACATTTCTCCTGTCTACCCCATAATCGCATAATGGAATTCCCGAATCAGAAATCGAACAACCGAACCTCTTATATAATAAATAGGCAAAGGAAACCAGGTACTGATCATGTCAATCGATTAGAACAGAGGTTCAATCGATTGGAGCAAAAGTTATGTCAATCGATTGAGAAACATGTCAATCGATTGGAATAATGTCAATCGATTGAAAATCCTATTCAATCGATTGGGATGCAACTGATGTCAATCGATTGAGATTATGTCAATCGATTGGAACTACGTCTTCTCCAGCAGATTGTAAAAACAGCATATATAAACGTACACAACATGCATGTAACCCATCTAAACATCATAATAGCTTATATAAACTTCATATAAAGGGACCAAGTGAGTTAGGACTCACCTAGGGTGCGTTTGGCTTGTGTTTAAGCTTAAATCTCCAAGCTCTCTCTCTCTTCCTTCTCTTTCTCTCTTCTCTGTCTCTGTCTTCCCTCTCTGTCTCCTTCTTTCTTCTTTCTTCTTCTTTCTTCTCTTCTTCTCTCAGCTGCCAAGGTAGTGTGTGTGTATATATGTATATAGATATAGAGATATAGATAGATATATGTATGTATCTCACAAGAGTATGTATATTTCTCTCCCAAGGTCTGAAAAACAGCCCCAAGGCCATAAATATGGAACATATATATAGAGATAAGGGAGTGCCACGCGTTTAAAGCTGAAGGAAAGAAGAAAACATTTCTCAGGTTATGTCAATCGATTGAGACACCAGTCAATCGATTGGTAACAGATATTTGTAGTCAATCGATTGGAAACAATGTCAATCGATTGGGATCATGTCAATCGATTGGAAATATGTCAATCGATTGGTATCAAAAATCACCAGAAGGAAGAGAAAGTTTATACGAGTATAGAAATGAAATACCAGGTCTTATTAATATACCGAAATACAGGGTATTACAATGTCGACCAGAAACCGTCACAAATGCTATTTGTGACGGGTTTTGACAAATAGTATTTGTGACGGAATTAATAGTATTTGTGACGAATTTTTGTATATTGTGACCACAATTATTATCAAAAACGTCACAAATATTATTTGTGACGGAAATTTATATATTATCATCAAAAATCATTATTTCTCCATCACCATAAATTATACAATACTTATTTTTAAACGACAAGAACCACATAAAATTTAAAAGCATATTAATTAAAGATAAAACAAAATACAATAAAGTATACGTTCATACATAATTGTTTCATAGCTGATATTAGTAGAAATAAAAATGAAATGATAATAGTCTAAATAAAGTCATTACACTCATAATTAATTCAATTAAAAATGGCAAATTATGCTCTAATATCCTCTAATCCCTCGCCACAACCTGAAATAGAAAATGAAAGTTTAATTAAAAATATAATAATGTAACCATCTAACAACCCAAAGAGCAAACCAACACCAAAAAAAAAAAAAAAAAGGGCAAAGATTCCTTAAAAAAATCGGCAAAGTTTTCTTTGTTTCTACAACAACCGAAAATTTTCATAAACTTGTATAAATAAATTTAACACAATCCAAAATCAACATACAACTCTTTGGCACTTTTATGATCTAGCATACTAAATTTCAGCACAAATTTTTTATCTCAAAGTAGTACCAAAAGCATGATGAGTCTAATGTTAGTTCATGCTATACAATAAATAATCGAAGATCACCAACCCTAATTGTGAATGCACCACAACTCACAATTCTGCTTATTAATACAAGATAATCAACCATATTGTTTCACTACATAAAAACATACACTCATACACTACAACTCACAATTATGCTCATCAACACAATTAATAATGAATAAGTAATAAACTAGAGTTATATCTAACAATTTGGTAGTAAACTACATATACAAAGAAATTAACTCATCATCTTGGTTCGTATCTCCATCAGCCTCTGAAATTGGGCGGTGCACACTTGATGAAGTAGGAACCTAAAAAATACAAATATTACATCAAAATTTTAAAAATATTTCAAATATCTGTATTAGAAATATAAGTGCTTAATAATATTTGTTACCTGGTTACCGACACTGGATGGCCCATCTCCAACCTGTCGACTCTCTCCCTCTACCCTAGATCGAACTAAATTCATCACTTCAGCAATCCGTAAATCAAGCAATGCACTGACCTTTTCAACTATTCTCTGCTCTAAATCCATATCTCTAGATCTGGTTTGCGTCCCTACTCCAGTGCCAAACACAGTCCTCGGAGTGGCCCCTGCTTAAGTCTTAACTCGACCACGAACATCAGGTCCTATGACATCCGTAAATATCTTCTCCTTAAAGGCTGTGGTACACTCCTCCACTGAAACTGTATCCAGACGACTTTTCATCTCAGCCTACAATGTTACACGAGTTCAGTATACATGAAAAAAATACTTTGTTGTTTCAACATTACCTTTCATTTAAAAAAGAGAGGAAACATATTATAACATATGTTAGTCGAAACATACAATCGCAGCAGCAGTCTCTGGAGCTTGCGGGCAACCTTCCTTGGGTTTATGTGTCACAAGGATATTGTTTTCACAATATAGGAGTGCTTTCCACTATAGCACAATGGTTCTTCTTGGTCAAAAATCACAAATAGGAGTAATAGTAGTAATACACAATTTGCAATGAATATCTTACGTTCATACTGATCCATGATAGACTTTAGTAGCATGATGTATCTAAAAGCCGCAATATATATACATATGTATATATATATATGCATATGTATAATACGTTGTGGCTAGTCGGTAGTGCCGCATACCAATGCATTAATTACAACCGACAAAGTACTTGGAAAACAACTTTTCAATTCAAGTTTGGAAAGCATAGCACTCCAAAAAACTAAAATTAGAAGGATTTTCATGCAAATACAGGGCACGTAGCGACTGTCACTTTTTTGGGGGAGTTTTTTGGGGGAGTTATATAATATAGGTTCACCTTCAAAAGTCCATGTAACATGACTTGATCTAATAGTGTGTATCATAAAATTGTTTGCCTATCATTTTGTGGACTTTTGTTATAAACAATTCCGAAACATTGCTTTCTTAAAAACCGAGGCTTAACTCAATAGTAAGTAGATTAGTATTTTATCAGTTATATTTAAATAATGGTATGATCGCAATTGTGGTTCTCAACACATGCCATGGAACACCTTCAATAATGGTCGGATCACTTTAACATTTTTCGATGAAAATCAAGTAGGCTATTTGGGAACCAAATATGGGATACAAACCACTTCAATATTTTTCGATGAAAATTAAGTGGACCATTTGAGAACCAAATTTGGAATACAAATTTGAGAAGCATAACATAACTCATGTAATTTATATGTTCATATGTCTCTCTTTCTTATGGTTCACCAGGAATACATATAATGCATGTGTACACACATTCAAAAAAAAATTATTTGTTATAAAACTAATAATTAAACATGCACACAATGAATAATTAACATAAAAGAACACAAAATATTTCAGGTGGTTCGGCAATTTGCCTACATCCACTGCAGAGGGGGTCATATTTATTATTGTGGTAGCAACACAATACATGTACTCATATCTTACCAGTATAGTATACTGATATTTAGTATACTGATATTGATCTTCTTCACTTGAGCCTTTTATCTGATCTTCCACCAAATCTCTTCCCTATTACTTCCGTCTATCTCACCCATTGAGGTTGTTCATTCCCACTTTTATAGGAAAACTCATTTGTGTCTTCTTCTATATTCACATGATATATAGCTCCAAATTCCTTAATCAAACTAGAGTCAACAATCACATGCTACTAACTACCAAAACTACATCCTTCCAAAAACAAACACATGATAGACATTCACTCTTGATTCACAATACTCCCCCTTGGATGTCTATCTAAAAGAGAATACTTTAACCAATCGATTGCTCCCCCTCATGTCGGCATGAGTATGAATTCTTCAAGAGAATTTTTTCAGTCGGCGCATCCCAATGCTATGCACTAGCTTCTTGAACGTTGTAGCTGGTAGTGCTTTGGTGAATAGATCTGCCAGATTGTCAATAGAGCGTATCTGTTGAACATTGATTTTACCCTTTTCTTGGAGCTCATGTGTATAGAAGAATTTTGGTGAGATGTGCTTGGTTCTGTCACTTTTAACGAATCCCCCTCTGATTTGTGCTACACATGCAACATTATCTTCATAGAGTGTTGTTGGTGTATCTTTGATTGAAGATAAGTCACACGACTCTCGTATATACTGTATCATGGATCTCAACCAAACACATTCACGACTGGTTTCATGTAGTGCAAGAATCTCGGAATGATTTGAAGAAGTGGCAGTCAGCGTCTGCTTCACAGATCGCCATGATATAGCAGTATCGCCACAAGTAAATACATAGCCGGTTTGAGATCTAGTTTTGTGTGGATCAGAAAGATAACCAGCATCAGCATATCCAACTAATGGTGATTTGGATTCCCTTGGATAAAATAATCCTAAATCAATTGTACCACGAAGATAGCGAAAAATGTGCTTGATTCCGTTCCAATGTCTTCGAGTTGGGGCTGAGCTAAATCTTGCTAGCAAATTGACAGCAAATGCAATATCTGGTCGTGTACAATTTGCAAGATACATGAGAGCCCCAATTGCGCTTAGATATGGTACTTCGGGACCAAGTAACTCCTCTTCATTATCATGAGGACGATAGGGATCCTTCTTTACATCAAGTGATCGAACTACCATCGAAGTACTCAATGGATGAGCATTATCCATATAGAAACGTTTTAAAATTTTCTCCGTATATGTGGATTGATGTAAGAGGATCCCTTCAGGGAAATGCTCGAGTTGCAATCCAAGGCAAAATTTTGTTTTTTCGAGATCTTTCATTTCAAATTCCCTTTTTAAATAATCAGTGGTTCTTGTGAGCTCTTCGGGAGTTCCAACAAGATTTAGATCATCTACGTATACCGCAATAATTGTAAAGCCAGATTCTGATCTCTTAATGAAAATGCATGGACACATAGGATTATTTATATATCCTTCTTTCAACAGGTATTCACTCAGTCGATTGTACCACATGCGTCCGGATTGCTTTAATCCGTATAAAGATCTTTGCAATTTTATCGAGTATATATTTCGTGGTTCTGAGGTATATGCTTCAGGCATTTTAAATCCTTCAGGGATCCTCATATATATGTCACTGTCTAGTGATCCATATAAATATGCTATAACCACATCCATCAAGCGCATATCTAGTCCTTCGGAGACTAATAGGCTAATCAGGAATCGAAACGTAACAGCATCCATAACAGGAGAATATGTTTCATCATAATCTATACCAGGTCTCTGCGAAAAACCTTGTGCTACAAGTCTGGCCTTGTATCGCACAATCTCATCTTGTTCATTACGTTTCCGCACAAATACCCATTTGTATCCAACGGGATTTACATCTTCAGGTGTACGGACTATAGGCCCAAATACTTCCCGTTTTTCCAGTGAGTTTAACTCATCTTGGATAGCTTCTTCCCACTTTGGCCAATCCTTTCTACATCGACATTCTTCAATACTATGTGGATCAGGATCATCATCACTTCGGGTGATTTCAAGTGCTACTGTAAAAGCAAATGCATGATCCATGACAATATTATTACGGTTCAATAAATTTCCAGTGGATATATTATTTATCGATATTTTTGTATTGTCCAATACTTGTGCCTCTTCGGGGGCTATTTGTTCCTCTTCGGGGGAAATATGCTTACCAATGTTGGATTTATCAAGTATTTTGATCATGCCTTTTGAGGTTTCTCCAGGAATTTCTACCTCATTCATTTGCCCCTTTAGTTTTCTCTTTCTAGGAACTTTGTCCTTTGAACCACTAGGTCTACCACGCTTCAAGCGTGCTGTAGACTTACTTACCACTGCACTACCAGATTGTCCTGCAGGGACTTCAATTCTCGCAGGAGAGTTTACAGCTGGTACATGTGATTTTATCACTTTCTTTGTATCAGTGAATGCATCAGGCAATTGATTTGCAATTTCTTGTAAATGAATGATCCTTTGCACTTCAAGTTCACATTGAGTAGTACGGGGGTCAAGATGAGACAGAGTCGATGTTTGCCAAGAAATTTCTCGTTGAGCTTCAGGCTCCGGCTTTGCCCCCCCTAATGGTGGGAATATTGTTTCATCAAAATGGCAATCTGCAAGCCTTGCCTTAAAGAGATCACCCGTTAGAGGTTCAAGATATCTTATTATAGATGGAGAATCAAAACCAACATAAATCCCAAGGCGTCGCTGAGGACCCATTTTTGTACGTTGTGGTGGTGCAATAGGAACTTGCACAGCACAACCAAATATTCTTAAATGAGAAACATTCGGTGGTTGCCCAAAAACGAGTTGTAACGGAGAGTATTTATGATAAGCAGTTGGTCTAATGCGAACCAATGATGCAGCATGTAATATGGAATGACCCCAAGCAGAAACAGGTAGTTTCGTTCTTAAAAGTAAAGGTCTAGCAATCGATTTGAGACGTTTGATAAACGATTCAGCTAACCCATTTTGTGTGTGTACATGAGCAACAAGATGTTCAACATGAATACCAATAGACATGCAATAGTCATCAAAAACCTTAGATGTGAATTCACCGGCATTGTCAAGGCGTATAGTCTTTATAGGGTAGTCAGAAAATTGTGCTCGTAATCGAATGATTTGGGCAAGGAGCCTAGCAAATGCAGCGTTCCGAGATGACAACAAACAAACATGTGACCATCTAGTAGAGGCATCAAGTAAGACCATGAAATAAGAAAATGGTCCAGATGCTGGATGGATAGGTGCACATATATCTCCTTGAATGCGTTCCAAAAATGCTGGGGATTCAAAGTTTACTTTTGTAGGAGATGGTCTTATAATCAATTTTCCTTGTGAACAAGCGGTACAAGGATTATCACTAGGCAAAAGAATTTTCTGATTTTTCAAAGGATGTCCATGTGAGGTTTCAATGATCCTACGCATCATAATAGCCCCAGGGTGGCCTAGACGGTCATGCCAAAGACCAAAAACTTTTGGGTCAGAAAACTTTTGGTTTATCACAACATGTGATTCAATAGTATTAATTGTTGTCTGGTACAACCCGGAGGGATGAGCATGAAGTTTTTCCAAAATAAGCTTTTTGTTTGAAACAACTTTAGTGATGCAAAGGTAATCAATATTACCCTCATTAATAGTTTCAACGTGGTATCCATTTCAGCGGATATCTTTAAAACTAAGTAAATTCCTTCGGGATTTGCTGGAGTATAAAGCATTTTCTAAATGAATTGTTATTCCTTTTGATAAAATTATGCTCGCCTTTCCAGATCCTTCAATGAGACTAGATGTACCGGAGATTGTGTTCACACTAGCTTCTGCTAATTTTAAGTTCAAGAAAAATCTTTGGTCTCGGAGAATGGTATGTGTAGTTGCACTATCAACCAGACATATATCTCCACCTTTCATCATGCAATCTATCAAGTAATAGAATTTATATATTAGTACAAACAAAATGTTTATTCATTACTCAATGAAAATACATGCATAGTGCTACAAGCCAAACTTTAATACATTACGAAAAGTACATGCATATATAGTACTACAAGCCAAACATTAACACATAGCATAGATGGTCTAAACACATTCATTGTTTAAGGGACCGTAGTAAGGATCGGAGTCAACCAGGAAATCAGCCACATCAAGATGAGTGATATCCAATGGATCATCGTGGTCAACAAAATTTGTCTCTATCTTATCTTCCTTCCCTTTTCCTTTTATTGAGGCCTGATAGAGATCTACTAAATGTTTTGGCGTACGACAAGTACGCGACCAATGCCCTTTCATGCCACATCTAAAGTAGCCATTTTCATCTTTCTTGACAGCTCTTTGTACGCATTTGCCATTTTTATTCCACTTCGGGTGGTAAGGTGCATTGTTCTTGTATGGATGATAACCCTCACGGTACCAATGTTTATTTTTTCCTTGACCACAACCATGACTATGACCATGACTACGGCCACGACCACGACCACGACTATGATCATTTCCACGACCATATCCATGTTTGCCTCCTCGTCCAGCTCTTTGATTATTGTGTGGAACTTCATCCTTTTCAGCGAATGTGGTTCCATGTGCTTCAGGCAATGGAGCAGAGCTAGTTGGACGGCGATGATGATTTTTCATCAATAGTTCACTATTTTGTTCTGCCACGAGAAGACATGATATTAATGAGGAGTACTTCATGAATCTCCGCTCTCGATATTGCTCCTGCAAGAGTACACTCGAGGGATGAAAAGTAGATAATGTCTTCTCTATCATCTCTGAATCAGTGACCGTTTCTCCACACAATTCCAATTGAGAAGTAATTTGAAATAAAGCTGAATTATACTCTCCAACTGTCTTATGATCCTGGAATCGCAGTTGGATCCAGTTATATCGAGCTTTTGGTAAAGTAATTAATTTTATATGTTGGAACGTTCTTTCAAATTGGTCCAGAGGACAAACGGGCTTTTTACTACAAGATATTCATCTTATAATCCTTCATGGATATGGTGTTGGATAAACTCTAATGCACTGGCTTGGTCTCGTTCCGATTCATAATTTCCTTCTACAATAGTATTCCAAAGATCCTTTGCTTTTAGTCGTATTTCAGCTTTATGAGCCCATGATAGATAGTTGTTTCCCGAGATGTCCAGAGGTACAATTTTAAACTTGTCAAGATTCGACATATTCAAACACTATACAGATAAAAGAAAGTAAGGTTTAGAATCAAGTAAAATGAAGGCATGCAAATAAACAGATTAATGTCAAATAAAGGATGTAATAATGTAAAATAAAATTCCTTCTTCAAGAGAATAATCAGTTAGATTTTTCATAATCTCTTCAAGAGATTTCCTCTTCGGGAGGGTCATGAATTATCTCTACGGGAGACTTTTCAGCACATGTATATATATATGCTTAATATATATATCGATAATCACTTAATTGCGTGATAGCAGAGTGGTGGGGACTGAGGACCTTTAACTCTGGGATCTCGGGTTCGAACCTGGCTATCCGTGATTGTTTTGTTTTTTGTTTATTTTATTTTATTTTTATTTTATTTTATTTTTTTTTTTCTTTAACTCTTCAGTTTTTCCATTCAATAATGGTTAGACAATCGTGGGGTAGCAGAGTGGCAACGAACTGAGTGGCGAATAACCCACGTCCGCGGACTCGAGTTCGAACCTGGCTTCTGCATGGTTGTCCTTTTTTTTTTTTCATTTACTCTTCAAGAGTTATGTCTAAGATATCAATTATTTATTTACTACTTCTTCAAGAAGTTTATTTATTATCTGTTTGGGAGATAACTCTTCAGGAGTATACACACACATATAGAAAAGTAAATATATATATATATATATATGTATATCTCTTCAGGAGACTAGTTCATTAAGAGTATGATGAGTTTTTCTGCAGAAGATTTATCTACTACCCATTCAAGAGGTTTAGTAATTAGCTCCTCAGGAGTATTTTCAAATATGCCTCTTCAAGAGTACTACCTATAATCACTTCTTCATAAAGTCTGCAATAAATTCCTCTTCGGGAGGAGTAAAATTTATAACCACTTCAGGGGTGTATACATGTATACATATGTGTGTATATATATATATAAGTTAAACAATATAGATATATGGTACCTTTTGTCATGAGCCAACCCAGTTGGTATAGGCTCGTGCTGATAACGTGTTATAAAACTAATAATTAAACATGCACACAATGAATAATTAACATAAAAGAACACAAATATTTCAGGTGGTTCGGCAATTTGCCTACATCCACTGCAGAGGGGGTCATATTTATTATTGTGGTAGCAACACAATACATGTACTCATATCTTACCAGTATAGTATACTGATATTTAGTATACTGATATTGATCTTCTTCACTTGAGTCTTTTATCTCATCTTCCACCAAATCTCTTCCCTATTACTTCCGTCTATCTCACCCATTGAGGTTGTTCATTCCCACTTTTATAGGAAAACTCATTTGTGTCTTCTTCTATATTCACATGATATATAGGTCCAAATTCCTTAATCAAACTAGAGTCAACAATCACATGCTACTAACTACCACAACTACATCCTTCCAAAAACAAACACATGATAGACATTCACTCTTGATTCACAATATTATTGTATTTCTTTGTTTTCAAAGAAATACTAACAAAGATTCTCTAAAGAGGGTGCCCTCTTTTTATTAAAGAGAGAGCTTCTGTTTTGACCTTCGGATTGTGTTTAAAAATTGTGAAATATCAAAACTACCCTTTAATGAAAACACGATTCAACGGCCAAAACAGAAACCCTCTCTTTATTAAAGAGAGGGAGCCCTCTTTAGAGCCTGAATGTGTATACTAAACCTTACTATATGCAAAACTTTGCATTCATTTCAAAATTGAGTTTGTGACTTCATACTACATGAAAGTATTGATTGTGCTTTGGATTTCAAGAAGTACAATATATATCCGAATATAACGAAGTAACTAAAAAAGTGAAAAGATATCAAACACATTTGCATTTGTGTATAAGAGCATAAATCAGAATCTGTTAAAAATTCTTTTAGAAATCTAGCAATGTGATCACATGTCACACCCCTCCCGTCATGCGCGAATTAGGACCGTGTAACAAATGATTATCTACCCTAAACATCAATTATTAACATGATTTTTTTTAAAGAAAAATCCCATTAGATACATAGTAAAATATTTTTGTTTGCATGTACAGCCAGATACAGTCAACTAATTGGGGATCCAGTCGACTGGAAATGCAAATTGCAGAGAGCTCAATTTTTGAGGTTCCCCTGGTCCGGTCGACTGCCCTGGTCTGGTCGACTGGACTTTTAGAGGTCCGGTTGACTGAACTTCGGTTTGGTCGATTGGAAATGCAAATTGCTGAGAGTTCAACCTATAGAAAAGATGATCCAGTCGACTGTACGCCCGATCAATCGACTGGTTTACAATAGCAGAGCATTTTGCAGCACCCTAATGAGCAACCCAAAGCAAAATTTAAGGCACAAGCTTAAGCCAAAACATTTCCAAACTAAATTATAACATCATTTACATCACCAAGCAACCCCAAAGATTCAACATGAGTCTCGAGTCTACACTTACATAATTTATATGATTACAAGTTCCAAAACTATAAGTTCTACCCCAAACTCAACATAAAAATGCTTCTAGAAATCCCAAAACCACATATTACACTTAACTAGATTATGAACAAAGCAACTCAATCCCAATCCTCCATTCCCAACGCACACGTCACCTCCTTTTCCGAGCCTTGCTCCGGACCTGTAGTGGTTGTTATGTACTATAACAGAAATAGAAAAACAATTTTCTTAAGCATTACGCTTAATGAATTAACTAACATCCTTTAATGACATGGCATGTATAATGCAGCAATTTCAAGCATATAAGCATACGTAATCGCATAATAATTGGGTTAATGGTTCACTTAAATAACCTTTCTCGTGGCCCTACGGTCAATTCTATTTCTTGGACTACCGTTCCAAAATGGTTTCTTCTCCTTCTCCTCCCATATTTCACCACAATGAACTATTACTCCCAACTATTCATTGGCCACTTAACACACATATGCACGTAGCCATATAAGCATGTTGATTTCTTACATAATTAACATGAAATGGGCAATTATAACATAAGTTAAGCTACTAATTTTAGAATTAATAATCTCTAACTAGCAATTGAAGCACATGACATGAACCACATCAAAGTTTTTTAGTTAGAAAACTCACCTTAATAGAATTCTACCCAAATTAAGCTAGAAAAGCCGAATTTCACCAAATCTTAGCTCAATTCGTACTCCAGAGTAATTCCTACATGTTTTCGGCAAATCGCGTGTCACCGATTACATTGGAGTACCAAAATTCGATGAATAAAGCGTAAATACAAGGTATAGAAATGATCGTCTTACCTCCACGGTCCAAAATGTATCCCTCAGCCTCTGTCATGGACTAAGGCGATGTACCACCATTATATCCCATAGTCTCTCCTGTGGACTAAGGCAATACCTACTAATATACTCCTTAGTCTCTCCCGTAGACTAAGGCAATATAAGCATATCGCAACCCACATTGTACGATCTTCGCGATCGCATTTCCCACCCACTAATCATAAATAGTATCGGCCTCTATGGTTGATAGACCCACTACTATGCATGCCAGCTTCTCAATTCGCTTAACAATATTATATCATCGTTATATAATTGGTCCACTATTCAATGCATTAAGCCCATTATTCAACGTGTGTGTTGTTCCAATACTGCTTCTACCAATGATTGCATAATAATATACAGCTTAATAGTTCATCGGATATGAACAAACCCAACATTTAACATTTTGATAGTTTCGATCGATTAAAGTCATTTCAACAGATTGACAACAGTAAAGTTCGATCGATTGAGCAAATTGAAGTTTGATCGATTGAGAAATATTCGATCAATTGAAGTCTATCTGTGTTCAA
Source organism: Hydrangea macrophylla (assembly GCA_033977485.1). Lineage (NCBI taxonomy): Eukaryota > Viridiplantae > Streptophyta > Magnoliopsida > Cornales > Hydrangeaceae > Hydrangea > Hydrangea macrophylla. The sequence goes on from CM066986.1 coordinate 94,871,755, forward strand.
TCGATCGAAAGCAGTTTGAACAATTGAGACTGCAATTAACTTCTTCTAGAATTGAACTGGACATTCCCCGTACATTTGGGGTCCGTTCTTCCTTGCTGAAACCCATATATACATACGTATCTACACTACTAAGTAAGTATAGGCACTCACTGTGAAGTTCGGCGACACCGATGACATGTAGGGTGGCCGCGGGTCCTTAGGGTGGTGCTCCCCTTTTTATCTTTATGGGTATATATATATATATATATATAAGTGTGCACATGTCACGCCCTGGAGCAACAAAAATATAGAAAAATAATGTTCCTTTTTGGGTCCATAGGGAATGACTGGTCACTAATTATCCATACCACACATTACTAGTCTATAACAAGAATAGTAATAAAAACAAACTGGATATAAATAGTTATTGTTTCTATTACAAACATCAGAGTTATTACAACAGTAAAGCTACAGTGGAAGTATATAAGGTTTGGAAGCAACATATGCCCAAGTACCAAATATAACAAAACAGTCTAAACAGAAAATAAACTAATAACTATCTCCAGATCTTCAGCTGGCGTAAACATCGGCGTAGTAGTCCTCCCCAGCATAGACATCATCAGCGTGGCCACCCTCTGCGTATTCTCCTCCCAGATAGTAACCATTGTTGTAGGCTCCGTCATCTGCAGAATAAGGTACAGGATAGTCTGGACGGGAAAAATTCAGGCAATAAAGGTCGTCAGCTTACTAAGAGCTGAGTGAGTATAAACTAACAAGATACTAGTTATCTGAAGTAAAAATAAGTGAATGAAGACACGAGATAAGTTCTATTATAGCAATATCTTTCTTCTTTACTCAACGTCATTAACCAACCCTTCTTGTCTTGTTACTCGAAGACCGATATTCAACATACTCTGACTGAATGAAACAGATTCAATCGTTTAACTCTAGGGATACACCCTTATTCGATCCATCGCTTTTAAGAGCAATATATCCTACTTACTGCATGTCATGGACTCCACGTCAATCCGTCCTCAGCTTTTAAGAACAATATATCCTGCTCACTGCATTTCAGGGACATAACGTTTCAAATAAGGCATATCATCTATTACCACGACTCAGTGTCATCTATCATACTTTCCAACTCACCGCCTTTTTAAGAACATTTAACAATTCATCGGCTTTTAAGATCATATCATGAATCCTCTGATTTATCCTAGGACTACTTGGTCCAGCTCACCGCCTTTTAAGAACATTTAACAGTTCACCGGCTTTTAAGAACATATCATGACCAAACATCTGTCCACGTAACATTCCCAGAACTTACCAAACCTACCTAAGTTACGTTCTAATATCGACACATGACAATTTCCAATGTGGCTTGACTGCTCAGATTAAAAGAAACGGATATCAAACTCATACACGAATCCACATGTCACCCACGTAGTTATATTCTTCCGTTTATCAAAATATCCTTTATTCTTTGGTGTTACATTACCCCTGTCTAACCCATAGTCGCAAAATAGAAGTCCAAATCGAGAATCGAACAATCGAACCCTTAATAAAATAAAAAGGCAAAGGAAACTAGGTTCTGCCAACACCAATCGATTGGGACAAAGGTCCAATCGATTGAGATAAAACATGTAACAATCGATTAAGGAAACTGGAAATCGAATGGGTCCAAAACAATGTTAATCGATTGTTAACATTGGCAATCGATAGCAATCGATTGGGATGATAATCGATTGGAATTCTATACAATCGATTGGGTCCAGACTGATGGCAATCGATTAGAAATAATGTCAATCAATTGGCACTTCGTCTTCTCCAGCAGATTATAAAAACAACATATATAAACATTGAAATAATGTATTTATACATCTAAACTTCATAATAACTTGTAAAAACATCAAATAGAGGGACCAAGTGAGTTAGAACTCACCAAGGGTATGTTTAGGAGTGTGTGAGCTTGGAAACCTCAAGTTCCTCTCTCTCTTCTTCTCTTTCTCCTCTGTCTCTGTCTGTCTCTCCTTCTCTTTCTCTCTTTCTTCTTTCTTTCTTCTTATTCTTCTTCTGTTTCTCTGCCAAGGGCTATGTGTGTCTGTGTGTGTTTGTATGTATATATATAAAAATATATGGGTGTGTATATATGTATATATATATAACTTACAAGATGTGTCTCTCTCAACCAAAAACCAACCAAACAGACTCAAGGCCTAAAAGGGATACATATATATAGAAATTGAGAGTGCCATGTGTCAAACTACGAGGCAAAAAAGAAAACTTGTCTCTGCTTATGCCAATCGATTGGTAATGATGGCAATCGATTGGTAACAGATATTTAGAGGCAATCGATTGGAATAGATGACAATCGATTGGTATGTTGCTACGTAATGAATTCAAGTCGGTAGGATGGCAATCGATTGGAAATATGTCAATCGATTGGTAATTAAAAAGTGGCAATCGATTGGGATCTCAAGGCAATCGATTGGTATCTAAATCTCACCAAATGAAAAGGAAAGGTTATATAATTATAGAAATGAAATACCAGGTCTTATTATATATCAAAAATACAGGGTATTACAGTACATATATATTGTATACTCTCACTCTCTAGCTCTCTCGAAATGTTCAGCAAGTAGGGTGTGTGTGCATAATACATATATATATATATATATAGGGGAGAGAATGAAGGAGAGCCGTAACTTGGCGTTCAAGTTCAGTCACGTTCGATCGATTGAAGGTGGGTCGATCGATTGAAAGTGAATCCATGTCATAAATCAGGTCGGCAACTTTTCAAGTGATCGAAATAGGTTCGATCGATTGAAGAAACATAAGTTCGATTGCTCGAAAGATGTTCGATCGATCGAAAGAGAAATTAGAGGAAAATGTAAATATCAACATATTGAATCTTATTAATTTCAAAAGTAGCATAAAATTACAACGAAAATACAGGGTATTACAATCAGACAATTTACCATTGCCTTTATTATCTCCCCCCACAACTTTCCAAACCCCAAACTCCGCCTTCTTGTTGTAGGAACTATCAGGAACCGTGGAACGAGATTGGTTGCGACTGCTACTACGGCGAACAGGCAAGGGTCTCGGATTAAGATTTTTAGTGCAGTTATGTCCAAATGTGGAGCACTTGGGATATCTAATAGGAGTCTAGTGGTATTCCACTACAATATATATCAGTTAAGACAGTCCCCCCTTTCTCATCTTCGATTTCAAGAGAAAACTTCTTAATGAGGTCTTGATCACTGCTAACCTCAACACAAACTCTAGCATTAGAAATGCGTTGCCGACTAGCAGTCATTCTATCCACTAGCGAAGGTCTGCTAATAAAGCTAGCTATAAAACTGATGCCTTTAGAATTCCATAACTCCCCAAAGGGATCCCAAAAAGATTGACCCAAATGGGAATATAGTGAACAACCTCCTTATCCAAAACAAGGTTGGGTTTTCATGGTCTTTAATAGAATAGGTTGGCCGGCAATCTTCTAAGACTGCATCCCTCTTAGCAACACATGAGAAAGTAAAGAAATAAAACCCTGAATCAGTAGCTAAGGAATCTACAAGACCTCCTGATTTAGCCCAAAGTCTTTCTGTAGAAGCAGTGACAAGGGAGTAAGGTAATTTCCTCCCCCACAAAGTGCCCCACCATTGTTGCTTCCCTTCACCAACCAGATCAGATGGAACTTTCAGGACCCCAGATCCTCATTGTGTAGACCATGGGGGGAATTAAATCAACATTGAAATCTGCATATTAAAATTTCCCCCCTCTCTGTTCCCTGGATCATTGCCTACTGAACAAATCTCTTGGGACCCTACTTTTTACACACTGGGTTCCTTAGAGGCTTAGACTGAGAAGAGGATGGCTGGTCTTGTACCGACACACCGAGACAAAAAAAAAGTTGGGTAAACAACTTTTGGGATGAAATGGTAAGTGGAGGAGGACAGGTGGTGGAAGAATGAAACCCCTCAGTTTTTGCCCAAAAACTCTTTACTCCATTTTCCTTTTTTTTATTGATTGAGAGTGACGAAAGCAAGAGCAAATCACCAGGAGAGGGGAGAGGTAAAGGTTACAGCAAGTTCACGTGCATTCCATGTTTCCTTGCCCTTTTTTTTTTTTTTAATGTCTTTTGCAATTGCAACTCCCAAGGACCCAAACCCACCCCCCCACACACACACATATATAATTCTTGACATAACAAACGCATGGGGATGATGAGGATGGTGCTTAATCACTATCACCCTAAACTCTTCAACTCATCACCTCCACTCTACCTATCCACAACTTCCACTCAAACTCAATTCATACCCCAACGATTACAAACCAGGCCCCCGCCTCGGCCAACATCATCATTCACTGTTTTCCACTTCTCTCCACCACAACTCGCCGCCTTGGGCTCGGACTTGCCGCTCGACTACACCCACTGGCATCCAAAGCCCAATCCCGACGACGATCGCAGAAGAAGAGCTGGAGTCCTCCTCCATCCCACTTCGTTTCCTGGTCCCTACGGCATTGGAGATCTCGGTCACCAGGCTTTTCTCTTCCTCGATTGGCTTCACCAATCTGGTTTCTCCGTTTGGCAGGTTCATTTCTTCCTTCTGTAAATTGATTTATTGTACAATGTGGACTTGTCATATCCATATATACTTTTGATTCAATTTTTTTTTTTTAATTCACCAACCTATCTTTTTAGATCTTTACTCTCTCTCTTTTTGTGTGTGTGTGTGTGTGTGTGTGTGTGTGTGTGTATGTGTGATTCCTTGTTTGCTATGTGGATATATTGTATGATTCTATCAACTTTTGAATTTGTGTAATAATGGTCTTTGATGAAAAATTCTAAAGATAGTATTTTATTTACAGAATTTGGAGGGACAACACTAAAAGTGAGATTCTCTCATTTTTATGGTGTTTAGTATTTGATTCTTCCTTTTAGGCAGTCTATTTCAATTGTAACTATACATTGTGGGTAGTATGCAAAAGTATTTTATTTCATTAATTTTCTTTTAATTTGTTATCTATGCACTTATGGTATATATATGCAGGTTCTTCCTCTTGTTCCTCCGGGGAGGAAGGCAAATGAAGAGGGATCACCATACTCGGGACAGGTGAAAATTTTAACTTCCCTGTGTAAATATGTCTCTTATGTCTTTCTCTTTTGCACGGGAATTGGAGGGGATTGATGAGTGTATGTTGTTGGGTGCGATTATTAGAAAATAAGAAAGAGAAAACTTATAGGGAGCCTAGACGAAATCAAATCTGAAAAGGAGCAGAGATTTTTGAGACCGGAAAAAAAGATTGCATCACTATTGCACTAATAAGTAATAACCCCATTCCTCAGACAAGTTATAGATTCTCGGCGTCTATCGGCAGAGTTTCCACTAACTTTATGTAACAAAAACCAAGTTGATTCATGGAAAAGTGATCTAACGTTCAGTGGAATAATCAATTCTTTCGGAAGTCGACTCTGATGTTTTACAAGGCAATACTCTGATGCTGGTAAATTCTTTAGACTTTAGAAAGAATAGTAGTTATGGTCCTTTTAGAACGAGATTTACGGAATGCATTCTCACCAATTATAGTTATATTATCATCATGTATTCTAATACAATATTTACTTTTTCACAAAAGCAAGTCTTACTTGCTTCTGCTTTTAAGTTGGAGATGCTGTTTTGCACATTAGGACATGAGTTGGAGGTTGACGGAATTCCATACTCAACTTCGACGGCAAATATATCTTACTCTATAATGTTTCTATCTACATCTCTACCCCTCTTCCGGTTTTTCTCTCTATTCATATAGGAAATGAATCAATATTAATATACATGCCACTAAAAAGAAGTCACTTCTACACCAAACAGAGCATTAGCTGAAAATCCATGGTCTCGTTCAATTGTTCAACTGTTGCATAACTTGCGTTTGCTCTGATTTATTGAATTTATTGTGTACATACTGTTTATAGCCCTAACACTTCAATAGCCGTTTTTACTTTCTTTTTGTGCAAACACTTCAGTAACATGTATCCTGAAGTTAGATGTTACGAAATAAGTACTGGTGCTTTTATCGCTTCCTAAACAAGGCTTGATTTAATCAAGCCTCTGGCTATGAGGAAAAGTTCCCATTGTCATCTTCCATCTGCTGTGGATAACAATTCTTAATTACTACTTCCAGGATGCGAATTGTGGTAACACTCTTTTGATTTCTCTTGAAGAGCTTGTAAAAGATGGTCTATTGAGGAACGAGGAGCTTCCAGAACCTGTGTGAGCAATTTTGATTTGCGTAGGATTGTATGGTTAATTTTTTTATTTTTTTGGTCTTCCTACCTTGCCTTGTTAACACTTTCTCATTCTTGCAGAGATGTAGACCGTGTGAAGTTCTCAACTGTTGCTGACATAAAAGATCCTTTGATAGCCAAGGTAAATTATCTAGACAGCATAAAGTATCTAGACAGCATAATTGCAGGTTCTTCCCTTACTTTGACATGTTGGTTGAAAGTTAAGAGGGTGTGCTGACATGTAGTAACATACGGTGTACTAACTTGAAGTAATGTAAGTTATCTACTTTCACTAGTGCTAGTACTTAAATGCTAAAATATGAAATGGCACTCACCGAAGAAGAAAGAAAAGTTAATGCATGAATATTGTTATGAACTATTTTGGTAAAGTCGATATTACGTCATCACTACTTCCGTCTATTTTCCATGGCCACCACATCTTTTCACTGCCCCCACTATACCATCAAGCGAGCGACATTTCCACCACTGACCTGCCTCTTTTATCATCTTTGTCTTATGTGCGACCTATCACCGCCAATTATGACGACCATAGCCAATCAGATTCACCTCTACCATCATCACCAGCCCCAGCCCCAGCCCCAGCCCCAGCCCCAACCCCAACAATTATTTTGCCCGTCGTTCTATGTTCTTATCATTGTGATAGAAGAAGGTTCAAGATCCCATGAAAATCCCAAACAGTTGAGCGAGAAGAGGATGAAAAGAAGTAGATTGTGATTTTAGTTCAAATCAAAGGTAATGATTTTTTGACTTGCCCATTAGCTTTATATTTAGGACTAAATTGAAGTTCAGTTGTTGGTAAAAAATGAAGTGATACATAGTGTAACTAAAACACAAAAATAAGTAGAAGAAAGATTTAGGGTAAATATCAATTATCTCCCTGAGGTATGACCTAATGTCAACAACCTCCCTGCTTTATAACACTGACCTCCCTTCTGTTAACTTTCATTAACGGAGGTGTACGTAATACGGTGAGATTAGCATATATTATGTGCTCAATGATGAAGATACCCTCACTTTTGATTTGACTATAAACCATCAATGGGGTAGTTAAATGGACTAAAATACTATTATCAATCTAACTTGACATACTTACCGATCTTATGCTTGCAAAAGGTCGCAATGCCACATATAGTTCACAAAGATGGAAGAGTATAAGATTTACAAAGCAATTACATATAATAATTCTCTTGAGGTTACACAATATCAAGTTCAAAAGTACAACTAGGGGAAGAAATACAACACCAAATGCCCAATAGTTAGGGCTTCATCAACAGCCTAGATGGAGAGTTAGTTCTCTATAGCCATGGAGAACTCTTTGGATAGAGGAGAAGACCCTTGCTTGATGAAACTTTGAGCCTTCCTTCTTCTTCTTTGAGAACTCCTAACTTAAAAGAACTAGAGAGCAAAAATGTGTAGAGAATGGTGTGTGTAACTATGTGTGAATATACTTCATATTATAAAAGGTGTGTATCCTATATCTATCCAAGTGTACTAAAGAAGCTTCCTTCTCTTCTCAAAGACTAAAATTTGCAGCTCTTATCTCTTACAAGGCCCCTTTTTAGTTGACTTGACCCTCTCTCTTGCAAGTGGTTCAAAAAGTTCTTTATGCCTATTCACTTGTTACTTTTGGAGCATTTTCTTTGTAACTCTATAAATCTGCAGCAGCTTGGAATTCATGCAGCCAATCACCATTCCGATGGACTGAGAAAACATGGGATAACATCTTTGGATGCCAAACCCTAGCCGCATGACCGACCAGTCCCCAAACCAACTTCCGACAGCCCCCACCTCAACCCAACCCTCCGGTGACCACCTCCGACCTTCGGCGACCCTCGCTGCCAGTTCCTTGACCTTCGGAGACCTTGGCTGGACCTCTGCGCAGCTCCGGCAGCGCTCTGGAACCCTTTTTTGGTTCAGATCTGTCTTTTTCCTTCAGATTTGGATCAGATATTGTTCAACTTTCGTTCTTCTCTGATCATGGAGTCCAAATCAATCACCCAACTCACCAATCGTAAGTTGAATGGCAACAACTTCCTCCAATGGTCCAATGCAATTACCATGTCTCTTACTAGCTTAGGCCATTGTGCGCACCTTATTGAATCCCCTCCTACCGCTGATGAAAAGGCCGTCAAGGCATGGGAACAACTTGATGCTCATCTTGTTACACTGATATGGAATTCTATGGAACCGGAAGTTGTCGATTTGTGCAATCACTTGGGCTATGTTAAGGCACTTTGGGAGTATCTCCACCTTTTTTACTCTTAGTAATTTAACAAGGATGTATGATTTGTCCTCTCAGTATTTCAAGCTCGAGTAGAATGACTTGTCTGTTACCGATTATTTTGCTTCTTTGAAACGATTACACGAAAAGTTGAAGATTGTTATGCCCCCTACCACCAGTGTTCAGGAACAACAGAAACAGAGAGAACATATGTTGGTTATGAAGTTTCTTGCCGGTCTCAAACCTGACTATGAGGCTATTCGGTGTCAAATCCTTGGGAGTGATACTCTTCCTACTTTTGCCGAGACATATCAGTGTGTTCTACAGATCACCCCTCAGGACCCACCTCCATCCCCTTTGATTGTTGATCGCTCTGCTCTTATTACTCTGACTCCACCAGTACCTGGTAGGGGTGGTGGTCCTAACCGTGGAAGACACGGAGGGGGATTTCTTGGTGGTGGCCCTGGTTGGGCAATTGATTCTGGTGCTACTAATCATTTGACAGGTATATCTAGTCTTTTTACATCTCTCCAGCCGTCATCGTCTCTTCACCCAGTCACTTTAGCGGATGGGTCCTGGACTCCTGTTAAGGAATCGGGACGGCTCAACCCTTTTCATCTTTATACTTGTCTTCTCTTTTGTATTTACCTCGTTCATCATTTAATTTAATGTATGTTGGTCAATTGACTAAGTATCTTAACGGTTGTGACTCTTTTTCTCCTGATTCCGTTCTTATTCAAGATTTGACGACTCAGAAGACGATTGGCGTCGGGTATGAGTCTAATGGCCTCTATTACTTTGATAGTGATCCTGTCGTTGCTCCCTTACCAACTGCTTGTCCTGCTACCGTTTCACCTCATAAGATCCACTGCTGCCTTGGCCATCCTTTCATTGGCTAATTTGAAGCTCTTAGTTTCTAGTTTAAGTTCTTTGCAGTCTTTAGAGTGTGAGTCGTATTAGTTGGGGAAGCATCACCGTGTTCAATTTGCTCCCCGAGTCTTCAATTTGCTCCCCGAGTCAATAAAAGAGCCTCTAGTCATTTTCAGTTAGTGCATTTTGCTGTATGGGGCCCTCACCGTATAACCTCCCAAAAAGGGTATCAGTAATTTGTTACTTTTGTAGATGATTACTTAAGAGTAACTTGGCTTTATTTAATGAAAAATCGTTCCGAGTTATTTTCTATTTTTTGTGTATTTTGTGCTGTAATTAAAACTCAATTTGATGTCTCTATTCATGTTTTTTGAAATTATAATGCAGAAGAATATTTCTCTGACCCTTTTGGTATTTATATGGCGCAACATGGAATGATTCAGTCTTCTTGTGTGCATACATCGCAATAAAATGGTGTGCAAAACGGAAAAACAGACATTTATTAGAAGTCGCACGTACCTTGCTGTTTGAAATGCGTGTTCCAAATTTTATTATTATTTTTTATTTATTTATTTATTTTTTTTGGTTGGGGGGGGGGGGGGGGGGGGGGAAGGGGGATGCTGTCCTAATTGTTTGTCATTTGATTAATCGTATGCCATCTTCAGTTCATAATGGCCACACACCACACTCTGCTTTGTTTCCTACTAAATCCGTTTTCTTGGTGGGCCACGTGTGTTTGAGTGTGTTTGCTTTGCCCACCAATTCACTCATGGAACTGACAGATTCGACCCACGGGCAATTCGGTGTGTTTTCTTAGGCTATTCTAGGACTCAGAAAAGGTATTTTTGTTACAGTTCCTCCCTTCGTCGGTACTTTGTTTCTGCCGATGCTACTTTCTTTGAATCCACTACTTTTTATTCTGAGTCTCATTCGGCCACTGATTCGGATTTAATGCTGCCTGTTCCTATAGCAGTCTTCGATGCTTGCACTCACTTGTCTCGCCCTGATTTGCAGGTTTATACTTGTCGTCCAGCTCCAGAGAATATTCCGGACTCCTCTGCTCAGCCTCCGCCTTCTGTGTTCTCAGATCCGCCGTCTTCTCCTCTAGATCAGGTAGTTTTAGACATTCCCATTGCTCTTAGGAAGGGTAAGCGTTCTTGTACCACTTCACATCCTATTTCTAACTGTCTCCTATGATAGTTTATCTCCCATTTTTTCTTCCTATGTTGCTCCTGTGTCTTCCATTTCTATTCCTAACTCTGTTGCAGAATCACTTTCTCATTCTAGTTGGAACCAAGCTATGCAAGATGAGATGTGTGCTTTTAAGGAGACTGATATTTGGGACTTGGTCCCTCTCCCGCCATGAAAATCTGTGGTTGGTTGCCGTTGGGTATATGCAGTTAAGGTTCACCATAATGGCACTGTGGACAGGTTGAAGGCCCGCCTTATTGCAAAAGGTTACACTCAAGTCTATGGACTTGACTATTCAAAACATTCTTCCCAGTGGCCAAGATTGCATCAGATCGTCTTTTCATCTCCCTTGCCACTACTTATCACTGCCCCTTCATCAGTTAGATGTTAAGAACGCGTTTCTGAATGGTACTCTTCTTGAGGAGATACATGGAGCAATCACCTGGGTTTGTTGCTCAGGGGGAGTCTAGTCTGGTTTACAAATTAAAAAGATCTCTCTATGGTTTGAAGCAGTCTCCTCGTGCTTGGTTTGGCAGGCTCAGTGATGTGGTGGTTGTATTTGGTCTTCAGAGATGTGGTGTTGACCATTCTGTTTTCTACAAACACACTGTAGTGGGAAAGATCCTGTTGATTGTTTATGTTGATGATATTGTCATCTAAGGGCATTCAGGAGTTAAAATCCTTCTTGCAAGTCATGTTTCAGACCAAAGACTTGGGCAACTTAGGTATTTCTTAGGCATTGAGGTGGCCAGGTCTAGTGATTTGCTTATCTCAGAGAAAATATGTTCTTGATTTGCTGTTTGAGACAGGAATATTGGGATCAAAACCTTTGGATACTCCTAAGCTTAGAAGCACGAAGCGGGGGCGGGGGCGGGGGCGGGGGCGGGGGCGGGGGCGGGAGCGGGGAAGCGAGTAAACATAGAAGAGTCTGAAGTTTGGGGCGTCTAGGAATCGTCCATGTTAATTAAATATTATAAATTTTAATAACATTTAAAATAAATGCAAAAAAATAAATCCAATACTAAGACATTGTCTATGGGACTTCTTCTTCTATTAATATATTGTATCACACTTACAAATTTATGATTTCTTAGGGCTGTTTCAGAAATATCCATAGATTTGGGGTTAAAACATTAAATTAAATTAAAGACGTTAAAATGTCTGGAAAGTGGGGGAAGAGAGTCGAGAGTTTTGTTCACAATAATAAAGTGATTATAAAATGAAGTGAACTAGGAAGTAGGGACCACGTTAAAAAAGAAAGTCAAAAGATTCATTGGAAGTAATGGGAAAGGACAGCTTCTTGTCTGGTAGTCAGTGGAGGTAATCATGTTACCATATATGTTATATTATTATTATTATATACATACACACTCCAGCTGCCCAGCACTATCAAAAAGAAAAGAAATCAGATCTTGCATAAAAAAGAGAGAAGAAATCAAAACGAAGCTTCTCTACAGATCGTCCCTGCCAGGTCTATGAAGTTAACAGAGAAATTTTATGCTTTTGGAGAATCAGATCTTTCTCTGCCATTGTAAAGCACTTTCTCTCTCTTCGACAATTTTTCATCTCTCTCTATTTCTCTTCTTCATCTCTCAGCTTTTCTTCTTTCTTTTTCACTGTTGATGTCCATCACGAATCTAGCAGAAGAGAGTCGCGATTCTCTCTAAAGAAAATCGCGGTTCTTACACGCTTCTCTCCCGGAACCGCGGAACCGCGATTCTTGAAAAGATTCGTAAGCCATATTGACGATTCCTGCTTCTAAGCTCCTAAGTCCTATGGATATCAATTCCAAATTATTGCCAGACCAGGGGGAGCTACTTGATGATCCAGGACAGTACATACGCTTAGTTGGGAAACTTAATTACCTAACTGTCACAAGACCTGATGTCAGCCTGCACAGTTAGTGTAATTAGCTAGTTTATGGATTCTCCTCGAACTAAATGTTGAGATGCAGTGATACGAGTCTTGAGGTACCTCAAAGGGGCCCAGACCGTGGTTTGTTGTATAAGGATCATGGTCACATCCGAGTTGAGAGCTGCACAGATGCAGATTGGGCTGGATCTCCTAGTGATGGGAGGTCTACTACAAGGTACTGTGTCCTTGTTGGAAGAAATCTTGTGTCCTGGAAAAGCAAGAAATGAATCGTTGTTGCCAGATCTAGTACTGAGTTAAAATATAGGGCTAGATCACATACTACTTGTGAGTTAGTATGGATGAAGCATTTGTTGGAGGACCTTGGGTTTACTCAGTTCGAGCCTATGAACCTATTTGTTACAACCAGGTAGCTGTTCATATTGCTTCTAATCCTCTGTTTCATGAGAGGACAAATTGAAGTTGATTGTCACTTTGCTCGTGAGATGCTCCTATAGAAAGTGATTAATACAATTCATGTAAAATCTGCAAACCAGTTAGCAGATTTGTTTACTAAAGCATTGAGTGGGACACGTGTGAAATATATTTGTAACAAGCTGGGTGCATATGATACGTATTTCCAGCTTGAGGGAGAGTGTTAAAGGGTAAATATGTATATGTGTACTATAGTGCTGAGTGAGCATGTGGCTGCCCCACATCGGTTAAATGCCAGTAGTATAAGTTGGTCTAAAGCCTATAAATAGGCTCCTTGTATTCTTATTTCATTATGTTGAATATACTGAGACTATATTCCCATCACTTTCATCTTTATAGTTAACGTGGAATTTGAGTAAAAATGGACTGCAGATAGTGGAGGTCGCTCTTTGTCAATATTTAGGGGGAGCAGATGGTTAAGCTTGTGATAACACTTCCCCGTGTCATCATGCTGGATCTATTGCACGTGAATCATGAATTTTAAGGTTCACAGTGGAGAAGTTTAAACTGTGCTAAATCATTTTCTGGAGCATTGGCCTAAGGCGGCCTCACATTAATTTTTTTTTATTGACATTAGGAGTCTTGATTTCTCTGGTACGGTTCCTGTTCAATTCCGACTGCACCAAACAGGTTGGTCAGTTAAACCTAAGAGGATAGAGAGTTGATAATGAATTTTGAAGTTTTACGCCAAGCCTGGTTGTTGAATAACTTTTTTCATCCAATGCTCATTTTCTAGTGTTATTTCAAGCATAGCTTGTACATTTATCCACCCTTTTTTCTTATTTGGTGTTTGGCTGGGGGCTGTTTCCCTTTTCATCCATTTTTTTAGTTGATGTGTAAATTCTTTCAAAACAACATCAGTAGAAGTTTCCACTGTTTCAGAAGTCCCTGGCAGCAGGTTGGAGAAGCACAAAGTTGGCAATCTCACTTTTCTGTCTTATGGAATAACTAGCTACTAACTTGTGCAATGCACGGGAGAACATTATTCAAATTTAATATCTTAGGGAGAGCTGGAGTATATGTGAAGAGTAATGCTATGGTTACTAAATTTGGATATCCCAAATACATTGCTCATATGCGAAGCTAATTATATTTGATATCGACACGTTTCTACAAATCTGCAGCACATGAATCTCTGAATGGAGTGTGTTGATTAGGGATGATTGAGTGAGCTAATGGTTTATTGATCTCTAATTGATTTTTGTAATTGATTTCTGTCTCTTAAATTTTGAACAGGGAGATGAAGGAAAAAGTCACATATAATTTTATTTCATATTACATAAACACACTCTTAAAAGAGAAAAAGAAAAAGAAAAGATCTATCACTTTTTATCAACAGAAAGCAATCCCATATGGCCTTTCAAAACAGATGGCATATAAGACTAGAGTACCCAAAAAACAAGAAGCACAGGTCCCAAACCCCAGAATTGTAACAAAGCATAAAGAATATAATACCTGTAGATTATCAAACAACTTAACACATATCATTAAGAAATAAGATAAGAACATCCAAACCAAGAGTGCATAAAAACCTTAAGCTACGCAATGCACTGAAAATCACAGCGTTGTATCTAAAAGGTACTGATAAACATAGCGCTGCTTCAACATTCTACTGAAACACAGATCCCTAGAATTATATTGCCTAGGGTCAACAATATAACAGATTCCCTTAACAAAAAAGTAAAAATCAAAATCAAAACCCCAGATTTCTTACCAATAGGGAGGTGGATCTGAAGAATATAGAGAGAGGGTGCAGAGACCAATCGCCTAGAGAGAGCAAATAAAAGAAATTTATGTCCAAGGGTAACTATTGAGATTGGATGATAGTTAT